>JANAVB010042217.1:1618076-1981974 GCA_029216955.1 Iris pallida
TTCCCTACAATTAATGTGAAGACATTAAAGGAAAAGAGGATTTATTAGGGTTTAAATGCATACCTAAGTTCTTGGAGAGGGAGAGAGAAAGCTTGGAAAGAAAAGATTTTGAAAGAGAGAGAGAGAGAGAGAGAGAGAGAGAGAGAGAGAGAGAGAGACTTAATGAAGAAGAAAGAGGGGGAGGGGGAAGCCTTGTCATGGCCGGCCATGTCTTGGGGGCTATTGGGTTGGGATCCAATAAGCCCCCAACCCATTAAGCTTAGTTGGGTTTAATTTGAAATCGGCTTGGTTCGTTCGTTTCGGTTTAGATCTAACTAACTAAATTAGCCTTTATAATGACCAATTAAGCCATGAAAGTTGGGTTAATAATTTTTAGCCTAATTATGATGGTATGTGGGCTAAGCCCAGCTAGTATGGGGGTCCCACTAGGGTCCAGGCTACCCGGGTCTCCAATTTGAGTCCGAATTGGATAAAATCCAAACCAACCCAAATAAATCCCAAAAAATCACATAAAATCAAATAAAATTCCTAAAAATTATAAAACTTGAAAAATAACAAAAATACCCCTAATTCGAAAATTGGGGGGTGACAGTATCGCACCGTACCATTCCGTATCTTGAAATATTCAAGATAACGGGTAAACGGGCGATACGGACCGTAAGATAGACTGGATGTCCACTTACCCTAGAAAACTTGGTAGATAATGGTTATATAGGCTAGTACCCTACTACCCTAGGAAGCACGGGGTAGAATTCCTAAGGGAAGGCCACTTGGCGTCGAGTTAGAACGGTTTAAGGGTAAATGTTAAGGAGTAATCGGATAATTTCGAGATACGGAGTTCGGGTAGTCGGATTGACTTAAAACTTGGGTGGCATGTTGGGTACACCCTACAAATGTCATATTTGAGCCAATTTTGACTCGGTTGACCCAGAGTTGACTTTTACCCAAAGTTAACCGTGAGTTAACACTTTGTCTATATTTGACCAAAAGTCAACTGTTGGTCAACATTTGACCAGTTTGACCTAGGTTTGACCTAGAGTTGACCAGAGTTGACCAAGGTTGACCAGTTGACCAAAAGTCAACTGTAGGCCAACTCTTGACCCCGTTTGACTTTCTTCGACTTATTTTGACCTGTGATGACTGGTATGACCTAGGGTTGACTTGGTCTGACTTAGATTAACTTAATATAACTTGATTTGACCTAGATTTGACTTGACAGGACTTAGTGTGACTCAGTAAGACCTAGTTTGACCTAGATTGCATATCATTCATTGTGAATCATTCTTAAACTTGTTTAAACCTAAATTAACATACAGTATCTCATCTTTAGGTTTCTGATTACCGCTCTGAGTATTGATATACCCTACAGCTCAGGACAGCAGGCGAGTACATTCACTAATAGTTTTTATTGTCTTGATATTTGCTATATCCGATTCAGTCGCGGTGTCTTACTTGATTCTCAGTCACGATAGTTCACGGACTAGTATTGTCGGATTCCTGTCATGAGATGTCATTCCTAGATTTCTTACGATACTTATACTTGCTTGGTCTTGATTTTTGTACTTGTATTGACGCCGATTCCTGAAGAGGACTTGCTCCCCTCTTAGGGAATCCTGCGTCATGATGTGCTATGTCCGGATCCGTATACTATTCTGGGAATGGAGAATTTTATAGATAGTGTGATCAATGCCCACCTTGAGTTACTACTTGTATCATAGCTATACCCTCACCTCACGATGGGTATAGCCTGACCTGTGCTACTACTTGCTCCATAGCTTACCATTCCGGTCGGACCGAGTCCACGTATTTGTAGCCGATCGGCTGGAAGCCTGATTCTTGACCCATACCGATCACATTAGGCTATAATATTCGATACACATTTTATATTTACTTTATCTTATCATATATCCTGTTCTGTTCTACATACAGTACTTCTCACCATGCATGATATACAGTTACTCACATGCTCTACATGCCTTTATATTGTACCTTGATTGGAGACTAAGTTCTGTTCGGGAGAAGAGTTACAACCCAGGTCCTTGTTTGGTTTAAGGGTTGTAACTCAGCTTCCGAACGGTTCCCAAGTCTTCATATATCTTTGTCTTGTAGTTCATTATACTGTCTCTTATAGAATTTGTCAAATCACATGGAATTGCTGTTAGTGCTTGTACTTGCTCATTTTCCTGATAGGATACCGTTATGATATATTACAGATGATTCTGAGTCGGACTGCTCGACCTATTATGGGCTCGAGTCAGATGGAGTAGCCTTGGATCGTGGCCTTATAGTAGAGCCACTAGATTTTGTACTTCCAGAGTAGTGTAGATTAGCTAGGTTTGACTGGACTGCGATCCAGCTAGCTTTATTCAGACTGTAGCTTCTACATTATATTTTGAGACCCTGTGATATTGTATATATCTGGGCTTGTATTGGACTCTGGACTTATTTACTCTTTCATCTATCACATGTTCTCTTTCTGAGCTATCTACCTTAGTTTTATTCTGTGATTGAGACTGTATTGATATGTCACCTCCATTTGGAGAGTATATACTGTACAGGTACCTTTATACTGTTAGTCATAGTATTTACAGACATTATATACAGCGTTCTACCGCCGATACTGCGGCGTAGGCTGGACGTACCCACGTGCTCGTGTCCCTCATAAGGGTGCGGGTCGTGACACGTTTTTGTGGTGGCCCATGCAGGTCGGTGTCGTAATTAGTGCAATCTCGTAATGGTGCTCGACTTAGAGTACTAATTACGAGCCTGCAATTAGGACGTAGGACCTAGGACATGATAGGAGTTTTTCAATCACACCTAGGAAAAAAATTTCGATCTTTTGATTATCATGATTACTTCCCTTGTATTAAATTAATTGTCCTTCTTTGATAAATCTACTCATGTGCCATATTGATCTCTTTGTTTCAATTCGTCTCCAGGATGACGAAGACGCACCCGCAGGCCACTGGATCGAGCAGCTTGCCCGAGAGATCTGACCAGGCTGAGAAGGAGGTTCACGAGACTGTCCCCAGTGATTCTACTATTCCAGAGGCCCTAGCAGTTGCACAGGGATGTCTACTACCTCTACCCCAGAGGGTTTCGGTCGTCGTTCCGGAGATGCTACCGCCACCACCTCCGATACCGACGGATACACACCATATGTTCCTTCTCATTCAGCAGATTATGAAGACACAGCGGGCCCAGGCAGAGGCATCGCAGAGGCGTCACACCGTCAGATTGAGATGCTGAGGCAGAGCATGGAGAATTCGCATCAGCTTGTACTGTCAGCCGTAGAGAGAGTGGCACCGGGTACGGTACAGGGCCCTACTGGCCAGCAGCCGTACCAGCAGCAGTCCAGGTCGGGGACAGTTTTAGACTTTAGGAAGATGAGCTCCAGGGACTTCACGGGCACGGAGGGCATCCTTTATGCAGACGACTGGCTAGAGGATGTGCAGCGGAGCATGGAGCTGGCAGAGGCCGCAGCCAGCCGATTCTTCGACATCGCACTGACATGGTACCGTACGGATCCTCGTGCGTCGGTGAGAGGGATGACATGGAAGAACTTCCGGAGGCTCTTCAAGGAGAGGTTCTTCCCGGACGTGGCTCTTACAGCATTGGAGGGCCAGTTCGTGGGTCTAGTGCAGGGGAACTCGTCGGTGGACGAGTACGCAGTTGAGTTCTTCCGCCTTAGCAGGTTCGCTCCCGATATGATCCAGGATGAGGGACAAAAGGCTCGTAAGTTTCGCATGGGACTTATTCATGCAGTGCGCACCCGTACCTCGGGTCGCCGTGACGCGACGTTCGATCAGATATTGATGGACGCGCAGATTACAAAAGAGGACTTCGGCCTCAGGCCGAAGAGGAGCGGTGATACTATAGGGGCGAGTTCCAGTACGGGACCGGCCAAGCTCCCCTATATTCAGCATCAGCAGAGGTTGTTTCAGCAGCAGCCTCTGTTACAGATTCAGCAGGCACCGGCGCGTGCCCAGCAGCATCAGGGTCAGGGCCAGAGGCAGACCCAGCAGTGTGCTTTCTGGGGAAAGACGGGGCACAGCAGAGACGTATGCTGGAGGAGGTTAGGCGCTTGCCTATTCTTCGGAGGGACCGACCACCAGCTGAAGGGCTGCCCTGTTCGGGCAGCCAAGGGAGGCCAGGACAGAGTGCAGCCGGCTAGAGGACCAGCAGTTCAACAGAGAGGTCCTCCACTTCAGACCCAGCAGCATTACTTTGTTCAGCACCAGAAGGGAGCACCCGTGGGCAGGGTGTTCGCTTTGGCAGCAGAGGAGGAGGTAGAGTCGGTGGGAGATGTTGTAGCAGGTCATGTTCTCCTTGATTCTTTTCCTGCTTTCGCTTTGTTTGATTCTGGGGCCACTCATAGTTTTGTGTCTGTTTTTTTTGCTCTGAGACACAATATTGTTGCTGAATATATGGGTAGGACTTGCAAGATTATGACCGGGGAGGCATTATCCTGGTTAATAATATTAGTAAGGGGCGGAAAGTCACTCTGAGAGGCCAGGACTTGAGTACGTGTCTGCTCGTAATGCCCCTACAGAGGTACGATATGGTACTTGGTATGGATTGGTTGAGCATGCACCATGCTAGCATTGATTGTAGAGGAGGCAGAGTTCTTTTTAGGATGCCGGGAGAGCCAGAGATCGAGTTTGCTCGAGGAGCAGCAGAGCCGGAGGCTGGATTCTGTGGAGATTTGTTGGCGGGGCAGGATTTGCCACATCCGTTGATAGCTGAGTTCTCGGATGTTTTTTCCGAGGAGTTGTCGGGGATGCCGCCAGACAGGGACATTGAGTTCTCTATAGACTTGGTGCCGGACGCCAAGCCCATTTCACAGCATGTCTATAGGGTGAACAACAGCGAGTTGATAGAGCTGAAGAAGCAAGTTGACGAGCTGCAGGACAAGGGGTTCATCAGATCCAGTTCTTCGTCCTGGGGAGCGCTAGTCCTTTTTGTGCCGAAGAAGGACGGTACGTCCCGCATGTGCATTGATTACCGGGCGCTCAACAACCTCACTATCAAGAATAGGTACCCTTTGCCGAGGATCGACGACTTGTTCGATCAGCTGAGTAGGAGAAAGGTCTTTTCGAAGATAGAATTGAGGTCCGGGTATCACCAGCTGAAGGTGAGGCGGGATGACATTCCCAAGGCGGCATTTCGGACTCGGTACGGCCAGTACGAGTTTACAGTGATGCCATTTGGGTTGACCAATGCTCCCACGGTATTCATGAACTTGATGAACAAGGTATTCCATCAGTACCTTGACAAGTTCGTGGTGGTCTTCATAGACGATATCTTGATCTATTCGAAGATGCAGGAGGAGCATGAGGAGCACTTGAGAGTTGTGTTAGAGACTCTGAGGAGGGAGCAACTCTATGGGAATATTTCGAAGTGTGAGTTCTTCTTAGACCAGGTGGAGTTCTTAGGTCATGTTGTGACCGAGCACGGGATTTCAGTAGACCAGAGGAAGATTTCGGTAGTGGAGTCTTGGTCTACGCCCAGTTTAGTTGCCGAAGTTCGGAGCTTTCTGGGTTTGGCTGGCTATTACCGAAAGTTCGTCCAGGACTTCTCGTGGATTGCAGAGCCGATGACTAGACTCACCAGGAAGGACGTGGAGTTCGTCTGGACTGTTGAGTGTCATGGTGCATTCGATGAGCTGAAGAGGAGGTTGACTTCAGCTCCGCTCCTGACTTTGCCATCTGGGTCAGGTGGGTTCTCGATCTTCAGCGATGCTTCCGGGAAGGGTTTAGGGTGTGTTCTTCAGCAGCACGGGAAGGTGATTGCCTATGCATCCAGGCAGTTGCGTCCTCATGAGAAGAACTGTCCTGCTCATGATCTGGAGTTGGCCGCAGTTATATTTGCTTTGAAGTTATGGAAGCATTACCTGTACGGAGAGCGAGTTGAGATCTTCACAGATCAGAAAAGCTTGAAGTACGTGTTCACTCAGAAGGAGTTGAACATGCGGCAGAGGCGATGGTTAGAGCTGATGAAGGACTTCGATATATCCTTGCAGTACCATCCGGGGAAGGCCAACGTAGTTGCAGATGCCTTGAGCAGGTATCCAGTTGCTATGTTCTTGACGACATATCATCACCTGTTGGCCGACCTGGATAGTTTGGGTATCGAGGTCATCATTCCGGGCATGGAGATCCAGATGTGGGGTTTGCAGATTTAGTCTGAGCTGATGGATAGAGTCAGGTCAGTACAGTATGATGATGTTGCCATGAGGAGCATCAGGGAGCAGGTGAGGACGGGCTTGCTTGACAATTTCTCTGTAGCCGAAGACGGGTCGTTGCGGCACGGTACTAGGCTGTGCGTTCCGCGTGGAGAGCTTCGGGAGGAGGTTCTTCAGGAGGCGCATCGCTCTCAGTATTCTATGCATCCTGGAGCCAACAAGATGTATAGGGACCTGAGAGAGCACGTGTGGTAAAATGGCATGAAGCGCGAGGTAGCTCAGTTTGTATCTCGTTGCCTTGTGTGTCAGCAGGTGAAGGCCGAGAGACAGAGACCAGGTGGATTGCTACAGCCGCTACACATTCCCGAGTGGAAGTGGGAGCACATCACCATGGTCGTTGTATCTGGACTTCCACGATCGCTAGGAGGGAAGGACGCGGTTTGGGTCATAGTTGATAGATTGACCAAATCGGCCCACTTTTTGCCTTTCAAAGTGGGTTTGTCTACGGAGAGGCTGGCTGAGCTATATGTTCGTCAGATCGTGAGATTGCACGGAGTTCCGGTGAGCATAGTTTCAGATCGGGATAGCCGATTCACTTCCCACTTCTTGAGGAGTTTGCAGGCTAGCTTAGGCACCTCGCTCAAGTTTAGTACTGCTTATCATCCTCAGACAGACGAGCAGTCGGAGAGGACCATCCAGACTTTGGAGGATATGCTTCGCACATGTGTGCTTGATCTCGGAGGTTCTTGGGAGGACCATCTTCACCTGGTAGAGTTTGCTTACAACAACAGCTACCAGGCCAGTATAGAGATGTCGTCATTTGAGGCTCTATATGGACGGAGATGCCGTACTCCTTTGTCTTGGGATGATGTCGGCGAGAGGGCGCTTCTTGGACCGAAGATGGTTGTGGATGCGGCCGAGAAGGTCAGATTGATTAGAGACAGACTTCGGGTGGCTCAGGATAAGCAGCGGCATTAGACCGATAGTCACCGAAGATCGTTAGAGTTCGACGTTAGTTTCAGTTTCCTGTCGTGTTGTTTGTGATTGTTTGTTTAGTTATGTACTGAGTTTGTCTTATATGTCTAGGCTGGTGACATGGTGTTTCTGCGAATATCTCCGACACGTGGCACGATTCGCTTTGGCAGAGGTGGGAAGCTTAGTCCGCGCTACATCGGACCTTTCACCATCATAGAGAGGATCGGTGCAGTAGCCTACCGACTGGACTTGCCGACTAGGCTTGAGGGAGTGCACAACGTGTTCCATGTATCTCAGCTGAGGTGGTACGTGGCAGATCCTAGCCATATATTGGACCATTCAGCGATACAGGTGGGACCTACTCTCAGCTATCCAGAACATCCGGTGGAGATTCTGGATCGCAGGAAGAAGGTGCTACGGAACCGGGTCATACCCTTTGTTCATGTTGCATGGAGACATCACTCTCCAGGTGAGTCTACCTGGGAGAGGGAGGACGACATGCGGGAGCGTTTTCCTTATCTTTTCGAGCCCTGAGGTATAAGTCCATTTCTTTATACTTTTTGCTTGTGATTCCTGTGTTGTTGTCTTCAATTTCGAGGACAAAATTTTTTTAAGGTGGGTAGACTTGTCACCCTCACTTTTCCAAAATAGGGATAAAATGGTAATTTTCTATTTTTAAATATTTTGGGATTTTTTATTTCATGAATGTTAATATTTAATGATTATAGGAGTCGGGTTCGAATTTCATCTCATTCCGACTTATTTCGGGATTCTGGAGAATTTCGATTTAAGTTGTGCTTAACACATTAATTAGCCATGGCCCACCAAACTCATCATTTAGGTCTAGGAGTTTGGTCTAATCCCACATGAGTGATTAGGCCTAATTATGATTTTTATTTGGTCTTTTCAAACCCCCAAACCCTAATACCATTTAACCCTTTATAAAGTAAATGCGAGGGGCAAACTTGTAATTATAAAAGGGGACAAATATCCCCCTTATATGGCAGCCACCTCTCTCCTCATTTTCATCCATTCATACTTCAATATTTCTCCATCTTCTTCTCCAAGTGTTCTTCAAAGAAAGAAGAGCAAATCTCTTGGAATCATCTCCAAATCAAGGTTCCCTTTCCAATATTCTTCCATCAATCTCTCCCTTTACATCAATTGGTGCTTCTACAAACTTTTGGGAGCAAGAGGAGAAGAGGTGTGTCCTAAACAATTCACTTTGTGTCGGAGCCGTGTCGGAGGATTTTGTATTGGGATCCATCTCCCAATAGGTACAAACTATCCTCTATTTTCTATTTTCTCATTATATAGAATAGTTTTGACCAAGTAGGATTGATCTCCATGGTTGTGTCCCTATTTGTGTCAAGTTGAGTCCATTTGGTGTGTCCTAGGAAGAGTTTTGATTTATGTTTGTGTCCTAGTATTTTCCCCCAAGTTGGACACCCCAAGAATATTTAGTTTTGCCTCTAAGTGGTTTAGACACTTTAATTTCATATTTGTGTTAGTGTTGTGGAGTGTAATATTCATATTAAGTGTGTGTGAGTGGTTGTATGAGTTTTAATGAAGGGGTGATTTTGAGTTCCGTGATTCGGAACGCGTC
Organism: Iris pallida; assembly: GCA_029216955.1. NCBI lineage: Eukaryota > Viridiplantae > Streptophyta > Magnoliopsida > Asparagales > Iridaceae > Iris > Iris pallida. Next base: position 1,626,842 of record JANAVB010042217.1, read on the forward strand.
GAAACTTGGAGGGGACTTAGCAAATGTGAAATAGAGTTTGCGGGTAGGCTCCTAGGTGGAAATCGGGGTTGCGTGTGGGATTATGGAGATGGTATCGCACCGTACCATTCCGTATCTTGAAATATTCAAGATAACGGGTAAACGGGCAATACGGACCGTAAGATGGACTGGATGTCCACTTACCCTAGAAAACTTGGTAGGTAACGGTTGTATAGGCTAGTATCCTACTACCCTATGAAGCACGGGGTGGAATTCCTAAGGGAAGGCCACTTGGCGTCGATTTAGAACGGTTTAAGGGTAAATGTTAAGGGATAATCGGGTAATTTCGAGATACAGAGTTCGGGTAGTCGGATTGACTTGAAACTTGGGTGGCATGTTGGGTACACCCTACAAATGTTATATTTGAGCCGATTTTGGCTCGGTTGACCCAGAGTTGACTTTTTATCCAAAAGTCAACCGTGAGTTAACACTTTGTCTAGATTTGACCAAATCCAAAACAGAGTTGACCAGTTGACCAAAAGTCAACTGTTGGTCAACATTTGACCAGTTTGACCTAGGGTTGACCTAAGGTTGACCAGAGTTGACCAAGGTTGACCAGTTGACCAAAAGTCAACTGTAGGCCAACTCTTGACCCCGTTTGACTTTCTTCGACTTGTTTTGACCTGTGATGACTGGTATGACCTAGGGTTGACTTGGTCTGACTTAGATTGACTTGATATAACTTGATTTGACCTAGATTTAACTTGACAGGACTTAGTGTGACTCAGTGAGACCTAGTTTGACCTAGATTGTATATCATTCATTGTGAATCATTCTTAAACTTGTTTAAACCTAAATTAACATACAGTATCTCATCTTTAGGTTTCTGATTACCGCTCTGAGCATTGATATACCCTATAGCTCAGGACAACAGGCAAGTACATTCACTGATAGTTTTTATTGTCTTGATATTTGCTATATCCGATTCAGTCGTAGTGTCTTACCTGATTCTCAGTCACGATAGTTCACGAACTAGTATTATCGGATTCCTGTCATGAGATGTCATTCCTAGATTTCTTAGGATACTTGTACTTGCTTGGTCTTAATTCTTGTACTTGTATTGACGCCGATTCCTGAAGAGGACTTGCTCCCCTCTTAGGGAATACCGCGTCATGACGTGCTATGTCCGGATCCGTATACTATTCGGGGAATGGGGAATTTTATAGATAGTGTAATCAATGCCCACCTTGAGTTCACTACAAGAAAAAAATCCATTTTACAACGTTGAAAAAACATTGTAAATAGTCTTTTACAACGTTTAATAGAATGTTGTTATATCCAGGGTTGTAAAAGGGATGGTATCTTCCACAATATTCGTTTAAACATTGTAAAAATGTTGTAGAAGTTATTTCCACAACAGTTTACAAACATTGTTAAAATTTATAAAATATGAGAAAAATATTTCTACAATATTTTTCAAGTATTGTAAAAAATACTTTTTAAAATGTATTAAAAGTACTGTAAATATAATTTCAACAACATACTACAACTGTTGTAAAATCAGTATCTACCACGTTCAATGAACATACATAAATTTTGGACAATATTGTGCAAACATTGTAAAAAGAATTTACACAACTTTTTTAAAATGTTATATATTTTATTCGATCATGTTTGCCAAGCATTGTAAATAATATTTTTATGTTATAAATTTAATATTAACAATCATTTATAAGTATTGTAAATGAAATTTACAATGTTTAGAAAAGTTGTTAAAATGTTATTTTATAACAGTTTTGAAACATTGTTAATTATGTTTCCAATTTAAAAAATATATAAATTTTATAAATAAAAATATATTAATTACAATACAAATACAAATACAAATACAAATACAAATACAAATACAAATACAAATACAAATTCACTACACCAAATCAGTCATTTCCTAACGACTATAAGCGTTAGTAAATTATTACTAACGCTTTTTTTACCGTATGTAGTATGGCGTTGGAAATTTTCGTAACGGTAAAAAACTGTTGGGAAAATAATTTTCCTAACGGTTAAAAACCGTTGGAAAAGTAATTTTCCTAACAGTTTTTAACCGTTAGGAATAAAAACTTTGTAACAGTTTTTTGACATTAGAAATTTTTTTTCCTAACGGTTATAACTATTAGGAATGAATAAAAAATTATTAAAAAAATATTTTGTTCTTTTGAGTTCCCTCATATTGTGTTAATAATACAACAACTATCATCTGACCAAGTTTACAAAACCATGTGACAGGCTATATAGTTATATCCATTCACTCTGCTGTGTGCTGGGTCCAAAAATTCAAAATAAACCAGACACTAATCACACTAATCAATTTATCTAATGCACAAGATGGCTCCAGACACTAATCATACTAATCAATTTATCTAATGCTCAAGATGGCTCCAACATAATAACAAAATTGGTTCAAAACCCTTCTCTCATACATTCGCAAAGAACAAAAAATCACAGTGGACCTAAAGAAAAAAAAAGTATAAAAAAGGAAAGGAAATAGGAATCTATGACCTCCAAATGCAACCAGATATGATTGTAAAGTAAGTGCAGACAAGAACCACTAACACATGGAACAAAGCAAGGCCTCCAGCCAGTGATATCGTCAAGCACACCCGATCCTCCGCGTCCTCCATACCAAACTGCGTAAATTGCAGGCAATCGCTTCTGCCTACGCACACATTTTTCTACTAGTTGTAGTATTGCTTCTTCACTGCACTGGCTGCAACACATATGCAATCTTTCGCATCTCCAATCCCATTCCCTCTCCCGAGAAGAGGCTTGCCCAGGCTGCAACTATATCTACAATTTGCTACATGTTCCCTCCTACAGAAGACTTCCCCTGTAATTAGCAATCGAGTGAACCATAGCAGTCTCTCATTTGTATCTTCAGATATATTCAGCCACCAGCTCATACAATTTCTCAGATGAAACTGCCTGAAAAGAGCCTCAATTGTTTATAAGGGTTATTTACACTAACTACCCCTATGTTTTTGATTTATAACACGGGGTACCCCTGATTTAAACTATTTACACTAACTACCCCTCCCTTTAGAAAACGTAGGGGTAGTTAGTGTTATAATTTTTTTATTTTTCCTTAAAGTAGGGGTACCCCGTGTAATAAACCAAAAACATAGGGGTAGTTAGTGTAAATAGTTTAAAAGTAGGGGTACCCCGTGTTATAAATCAAAAACATAGGGGTAGTTAGTGTAAATAACCCTTTGTTTATAATACATGGTAAGTGGAAGAACAAGCACCACTGAATAATCATGAATTCATGAAGTTTAGACACCTCCTCTAGCATATACTAATCTCAAACCTTAATCTTGTATTGTCGAACAAATTGCTCATTGCTTAGATGATGTCTATGTAGCCCCCATGATCCACAGTGACATGGAAGTAAAAGGAAACAATTCTTGATCTTTATTTACAAAACCAGAACCGCACTGTAGAATAATCTAGATATGAATAAGTTGCAGGTAAAGGAAGAGGCTTATCTTGGGATAGTTTCTAAGTTTCTCCAAATAGTCGAGCACTGTCCCTCCCCCAAACTAGGATATGATTCGATGAACTTCTCAATTTATCTCTCACTTTGCTGTGATTTAAGGACTTCAAAAAGCTTATGTGAAACCTTATGAAAAATAAGACACTTAATAAAAATTAGTCAATACCGTAGCATACCTGTAAACATAACCACTAATCTTTGGATTAAGAAAAGAAAAGAAAAACTCATTGCAAGAACTAAGTAGTTAATGAATTGAACTCAGCCGGGTCCAAGATATTATGTCTTTATAAGTGTATTGATTCTATTGAATAATTTTTAAGCTTCTAGTTCTATGCATACGAGAGAAAAAACCTTTTCGTTGACAGTTATAGCTGTCGCCGATATTGAAATTCATTATCATTGCTAGGTGATTTTTATCAACAAGCTACAATTCCAGGGTTAGTTACTAAGGTTTGCTTCAGTTACGAGAAAGAAATGACAAGAGTCTGATCAAATTTCTAATAGGCGTCCTCCATTAATTTGTAAACGGTATTCAAGTTAGAAAAATAATTTAGAAATGGTAAGCATATTGTGGCGCCATATGTGTTAACTTTGATTAATTAAGTATTTTCTTTTGAGGGCACAAGTATATAAAGAGTATCGAATTGTACAAAAATAAAATTTATTTTAACTCACAGTTAATGCACTGTTACATCTTTAAACATATGCAAGATACCAGCATATCAATTCCATGTCATCACTTTGCATACTTCCATCTCTCTGTAGGAAAATACTTAATATATTACATGATACAAAGACAATAAATTTGGAAAAAAAATTTAAATTCTCCAAATCTGAAAGGTGAGTAAGGGGAAAAGAGTTTTTTTTGTTCGTCAATAAACTGTAAAGACGAGATCATACTTGTTCGTTTCACAGCTGAACTTTGTATCTCTAGAGAGGTAGAGAATTAATATCCTCCAAGCTTTATATAGGTGGATATGTATCCTCATAATCTGCAAAAAGAAAAACAAATTGAAAAACAAAAGTTAGACATAACAGCAAAATGTGTAAACAAAAGAAACAGATCAAGAAACTAGCAATATATTCATGGATAACACCTATTGCTTTATATATAATGAACATAGCAAGTCCTGGACAAGCTACTAGGACATCCTTGACAAGAATTCACTATATAAAATATGATATAATAACTTTTTACAAGAAACAATCTAATCAAGCTTAGTGATCGTCACAGGTTTACACCCTAAAACACGACATCACAAGTGTCGAGAGCCTCATGATGGGCTTAATTTTAGCCACCAGGAAGGTTCACCTGAAGATAAGCATTACACTTTCTAATTAAGCTCTCTTTTCATATGGTTGCTAAGAGTATCAGCTTCTTAACTACTATGCGCTTTCGCAGAAGCTAATTTATGGCTTAGAGAAATTCTTGTAATAGATGCATCTTCCTCCAAATCAAGAGCATAAGAAAATTTTGACTTCAAGTGGCAACTTGAGACATACAGCCATTTCAGCCACTAGCCAGGGATATGTGAATTCTGCTTGAATCCTACAAGTGCTGATAGCCTTATGCCAAGCTTTGTTATTCTTGTTTCAGGCATGATATCCAAATAGTACATTGAACAAATATCTGTGAGAGACTAATACAAAAATAACTTTTCCACCAGTAAACCAGTTCCCATCAAATAAAGATATGCAGAACAGATCAGGCATTTCACAATTATTAAAAAAGGAATGAGCAATTTAACTAATATAATTCCAGTTATAGTTATGAATTAAATAATATGTTCCGATGTAAGCCACCCATGCAGCAATAAACATTCTCCAAAAACAATTTTACCTTTCCCTACTTGGAACCGATGCCACTGCATCTCATCTTAAAGTGTATCATTATTGTTCAGAACTATGTTTTGACCTTTTTCCGTAGATAAGCTCTGTCAGGACCAAGAGATTCAAGATATGTCATATAGCATTTATATACAGCTTTCAAGGGATCTTCTAGATATTCTGGCAAACATGCAACAGTCTGAACAATAAAGAGATCATAAAGATTCATCAAACAGTATATCAGCGAGCACATAACTTGACTTTAATAGCTTTTTTTTAACGACATGATAAACAAAAATGAACTGGATAGACCTCACCAGTTACCCCGCTGAGATCATCAAGTGCCATCCTAAGAGATACCAAAACTGCACCAAATTCCACTGAAACTTCAGCTGCACAGAAGATACTCGTGAAGGCCTCCTGGCCAGCCTTATCATCAGTAGACTTAGATAATGCCTCCTTTGCGTCGCTGACCAATGAATCCGGAATTTCGCCCCAGCTCATAGCCATTAAATCCTTCAATGCAAATTAAATATTAGGATCTGTTACATGAGGCAATTGACTTGTTTTCACACTAAACATTCACCTTAAACTCGGCATTAGTGGAAGACTACAATCTGAGACTGTTTTGTGAATCACCCAATGTCATATGACAACAATTATGTAACAAGAACAATGAAAAGGTATTTGAGGAATATGACCAGTATTTTTTACCTAGGGGATGTAGAGCCAGTTGCCGCATTTGCACCACCAGGCCTCGGGGTAGTACTCTGCGACAACGTGAGAGCCAACACTCGGAGGGACGGTCACGTGGATCGGGCGGCACGTCGTGCATCTGCCATACTTGCCCCTGCACCCCGGCGGGTAGGAGCCGGGCCTGACCTGCGGCCTGATGACGCTCCTAACCCACTCCTGGTGCAATATTGCAACCAAGAACAGGCACAAGTTAGCATCACATTTATACTTGGCACTACCACTACTACTAGCACTCCTTGATAAGAGTACTAAATACAAGAAAGCAGTCACCTGAGAGTGTGAGTAGGTATTTGTCGTTGAGCCACTGATATCTGTTGGAGAATACAGAGAAGAAGACAACAAAGGAAAAAAAAAAACCCAAAGAAGGTTGAAAAAATTTAATGAACCCAAGTGCTCAATACTCCCTATGTTTGGTGTGTCACTAGCATTCAACACAAACTCTAGAGTTTGGAGTAGTTGTTATTGTGTTGGTTCAAGTTTATATATCAAGATTATTCTAACAAGCCTCGCAGGTCAAATTTCTATATTTTGAGGGCTGAGAACTGGATTCGTGAAACTGTACAATTTCTTTAAATCTCCAAACTTGGTACTTATGTTGTAGCTAGAAAGAAAAAGTCTAGTGTTTGATCAGTGTGGTGTATGAAAATGTTGGTAAAAGCAACAACAGAGATGATAAGTTAAGATCTCCAATGGCCCAAATACATAGAACCAATTCCCAAGTAAACGTATGTGGCGATTGGAAGGGATAATCACAACATGGTCTCCTATCAAGTCTCAACCTAACCCCTAAACTCAACATAAGTGCATTGTTCACTTGACTGCAATTGCAAATGTAATGATAACGGAAGGGAATAAAGTTTTAATAATTTTCACAAAGAACATGCTAATTATATACATAACTAGTTTTAATAATTTTGTAGCATAAATGCTTTCACACACTTTTACTGCCTACTATTTTTTTTCCGGAAGCACACTATTTTTTTTTCTTACAGATTTTCCTAAATTTTAGAGAATTCATACAGTTTTACAACCAACTATTATTGATCTACTAGAAAAATTATCATTTATAGGTTATCATCATGCCATCCTATTCAGCGGGCCCTAAACCCTAAAATTATAACTGAACAATGAATCTGAGGTCCGAAACACTAACCAAAAAATTATGGGAGAGGAAGGCCCCTCGGCTCCCACGCTGATAGCACCTCTTTCTATTGCTGTCCTCCTGCTCCTCCTCTCTTCTCCGCCACTCCGTTAATTGATCCTGAAATCTCTCAAAAGTCGAGATCTGATGAATACAAGTTGAGAAAAAAATCAGAGATAAAAGTGAGAGGAATTGGCATGTACGTCTAGTAGACGAATCGGTCGACCCGGTGGTCTATCTTGAGGGCCTCGTCGTAGTTGATCAGGATGGAGAAGACGCGGTGCCGATTTCGGACAAAAAATGGCCCATATACGAAACTTTGGGCAAAGTAGGCTTCTCCTATTCTTCTTCCAGCATCTTGTTGCTCTTCGCCTATAGTCATCGGGTATCATCAGGACGATCGAACCCGAGAACAGTGGCGGACATACACCGGGACAAGTGGGGTCCTGAGTAGGAGGAGGAGGATGAGGGAAGAAATTTAAAATTGGTTTCAACATAGAGAAAGAGAGAGATGAGTAGGGATGGGGGTCCTGAGAAGAGCGCACACGAGAAAAAAAAGGGGGAATGGAAAAGAGTTCCCCCCATAACACTTTCACAGAAAGTGCACTAGGGGTTAGCATTATTCGATTTTGGACCGAAAATCGAATCGAACCGAACCGAACCGAATAAGAGATTCGGTTCGGTTTTTAAAAAATTCGGTTCGGTTTTGATTTTGAAAATACTAAATTTTCTTATTCGGTTTCGGTTTTGGGTTTCGGTCCAAAACCGAATAAGAAATTTAGTTTATATATATTTTATATATATATATATATATATATATATATATATATATATATATATATATATATATATATATATATATTATAGATAAATGCTAAATATATATAGGTATATACTAAATATATCTAGGTATATTTAGTTATTATATATATTAACAAAAAAACACAAATAAATCCAAAAATCGAAATAAACCGAAAACCGAACCGATTTAATTCGGTTCGGTTCGGTTCGCTTCGGTTATTGACCAATTCGATTCGGTTTCGGTTTTGCTTATTCGTTTTCGGTCCAATTCGGTTTTCGGTTATTCGGTTCGGTTGGAACCGAATAAACCGAATGCTCACCCCTAAAGCGCACAGGGTTGTGTCTTTTTTTGTTCAACGTTTTCTTAAATTTGGTAACGGTTTTAAACTGTTATAATATCAATAATATGTATTATGTATATTAAAATTTAGTTTTTTTTATTTGTACTAACAATTTTTTGTATTGCTAACAGTTTTTGACCATTAGTAATTAGTAACGACAAACACCAAGAACCCTAATAACAAGTCCTGGCATTACTCCACCACGAACAAATATTATTCCAAGACAACTACAAAAAGAAACTTATCTATAAGGGAAAGAAAATTAGAGTAAAAGTTTTGAAATATATCGGTGTCGGTGCCGGAGCCGGTGGGATCTCCTCCCTGGAAGAGGAAGGACCCGGAGGAGGAAGATCGAATCAGAAGGAGAGACCCGGAAGAGAGACCCAGAGTAGCAGTTGGAAAACAAAATAAAAATATTATAGAAGGCGGCCTGGAGGAGAGACCCGGAGAAGGAGCTCTAAACCAAAAAATATATAGAGGAGGAGAAGAGAAAAGAATTGTAACCAGAGGAGATAAGAGTAGCAATATTGGAACATGAGGAGAGAACCTAGTCTGGTCCAATTACTCTAGTAACTAAAATATTAAAGGAGAGAGAAAAAATATTGGTGTAGTGGATTTTATGCGCGGGAGAAAAGAAAAGTGGCGCTCTATTGACCAGGTTTTTAGTGACCAAACTTTTGATTATTAAATAATTGTCCAAATAGAAAAATGAGTTGCACACACAACGTTTGTGCCCGGCCGCTAGTATTTTTTATCAAAGTAAATAGTTTCTATATAAATATTTTTTTAATAGTATTGACTAATGTAGGAGTCTCTAATATTTTTCAAAATTCAATCAAAATATTTTTACACCTATTTTTTCATCTAATGACTAAAGAAATTGTAGTGACCGGATAGTCTGTCACCACTAAGTATTCATTCTGTCATAAATAGTATTACTAACTTTTTTCTTAATATGACCAAAATAGTTTTCTATTAGTGACTGAATACTCATTTTTTTCACTAACTTCCATCACAATAAGTAAATTTTTTTGTAGTGGATCCAGCCAAATTTACATTAGAAATATCAAAAAATATATTTAGCAATATAGTGTCCTCTCTTTTCTATTCACATACTTTCTTCTTAAGATCCTCTCGGTCGAAGAGCTTTAGAGCTTTGGCATTTAAAAACATAATAAGTTGTCAAACATGTAAATGAAGAAAACTTATTTATCTTTAGGCTTTAAATTCGGATAGTTGCTAGATATTTTTAATGATTAATTCATCAATTGAAGATATGATATCACCTAATTTAAAGCAGCATTTAAAGAGTAAAATAGAGGTAGAGGAGTCAAGATTTTTACAAGAATGAAGATTAGGATGACTAGAAAATTGTAGAAGAAATTTATGCAAGAAATTGATAGATTAGGCTTGTCTTTCGAAGCTGCAAAAGGGATGGGTTTCGGCATGTGACATATCCATCTAATCAAGAGCTGCTACCAAGTGAGATGTCGACCTAATAAGACCAACATATCAAATATTATCATCCTAGCAACATTTTAAAGATAAATTTGCAACATTATAAAATACACATCTTTTACAACATTTTATAAAAGTTGTTTAATATAACCTTTTTGCAATATTTTTTAAACATTGTAAAATGACATTACATACACAACGTTTATATAAAGTGGCAAAATAAAATTATTTTTACAACATCAAACAAATATCGTGAAACATAAAAACATTACAACAATTGATAAACGTTGTTGAACATGATATTTTTACAATATTTTAAATACATTGTCAAAATAATAACTTGGACAACATTAAATAACATTGTCAAGAATCAAGATCAAAGGTTCAAAATATCAAATAAATCTCTATGATCGATAATTCCAATTCAGTTTAAACCAACCCATCGATAATCAAGAACAATGATTGTTCCATGAATTAATCAACTAAAATTGATTAGAGACTTAATTCGATCGATCCTCGATCCCAAGTTGGAAACAAAATTGGATTGACTTAAGAAGCTGGCTTACCGAAGTTGATTCGCCATGTCTCACCGTTCACTGATAAGCGCCAGTGCTCCGTCGAGACGTTGTCGCTGGCGGTTGTTCTTGGTGGAGACGGTGTTGTAGTTCATGGTCGGAGCTCGTCGGGGAGTGATCAGATCTGGTGGAGATGGCGTTGTCACCATCGCTGGCCACTGAGGAACGATCACTAGACCATCTTCGAGATGCCTTGCTGAGAACGCTACGTCATCGCTACTAAATCCCGAGCTCTTGTGCAAGAAGGAAGATGAGGTGGTGAAAGGCACGATCAAGCCAAGAACGCCATGGTCGAGCTTGATGGTGAGGGAGCTAGGGTTTGGAAGGAAGAAGTGGAGAAGTGATGAAGGAAAAGGCTGGGAGAGGATGGGTTTCGGCAGGGTTTCGTCGAGAAACAGGGGTAGTGGAGAAGAACATATGGTCGACTCTTATATAAAGCTTATGAAATAAAAAGTAATTTACAAAAATATTTCTCCATTTTGCTAAACAAATTTAACTATTACAAAATACTATAAAACTGCTTTCCTAATTAGGATAGGTTGTTAGAAAGTTGTTAGAAGGTTAGGAAGTTGTTAGAGGTTGTTGGGGAAGGTTAGGAAGAAGGTTCTAGGCTATTTATTTAATCATGACTAAATTAAGTAATTACTAAACACTCTAGAATATTACCGCTCTATCCTCCACTCCAAAAATTATCACTATTCATGCCATACTTTTATATAGATTATTAAAATAGAAAAATACTAAAAGTAATAGCTAAAAAATAATAATAATCTTTAAACTAGAAAATATTTAAGAATTTCAAAAATAAAATTTTTCGGGAACAGTTGTTATAGTAGGCTTCAGCATGAAAGTTTTCTGTCCAATTTTTTTTTATATTTCTATTATACTATATTAGAAGATGCTCGGCGTTACAAGTTAAATTATATTTTTTTTCTTTCTTTCTAATCTTATAAAAAATAATTTTAATATTTAAATTAAAATTTATTGTGCATTTTTTTAAAAAAATAAAAAATATTGTATATATATATATATATATATATATATATATATATATATATATATATATATATATATATATATATATATATATATATATATATATATATATATATAAAATTGAATCTTGTAAAAATTTAATTTAATTTTAATTATAATTGTTACATATAAATATATTTATGATATTGTTGAAAAAATAGTTCAAACATTTAAATATATATTTGGATTAAGATTTGTTAAACAATTAAAATATTTTTGATAATTTTTTCTTTTAAATTTAGTTTTTAAACAGTTTTAAATTTAATTTTTAAATAGATATTTGTACGGACTAAACGAGAGAAGGTTAGTTTTTATTCGTAATTTTGGCAAAAAATGGTGGATGAGGAAGTTAATTTTTATCCTCTGTAATTAAAAAAAATAAATTAGACCGTGATATACATACGGCTTAGACGGCTCATTTTTGAGCCGTTTTGAAGCCTCATTATATAGTAGAAGATAATACCAAATGTATGTTCCACCCATATTAAATTTAATAAACAATTTTAATTAATAAGCATAGATGTGAACATTTTTGGAATAAAAAAATTCACGGTGAAACCACTTTTCTCTAGTATAGATTCATTACCTTTTTGGACTGGGTTTATATTCGACATAGTGAATATTTGACATGAATTTTTGGTGTATACCCAAATCCGATTACCTCTTTGGACTCGGTGAATTTTTGGTATACTCGATAATTTGATAAATATCAAAAATTTCATCAGTCAAATCTAGTCTGGAATTATCATTGTCAAAATATCTTGGTATACTCAATAATACTACTTAGAAATGGCTCAAAAATAAGCCGTAATATATAAAATAAAAAAGTTTAACTACCGTACACGCATAAGATCTCTATATTATAATACGATTTTATAAACGGCTCAAAAATAAGCGGTAATATATTATCAGTAATTAATATATACAAATTAAAAAATTTAACTATCGTGTATGTTATCTTCTCGCTTAGTCGATGAAAAAATTAAAAATTAACTTGAACATAAAACAAATTCTAAATGTATTCAAATTTTAAGGTATATTTAAACTAACTACATGATATTATCTAATTAAATAAATAACAAAGATTCAAAAAAGCTTTATAATAAATCATAATAAAAATATGTTCAAATCATATTTTAAATATTATAATATAATTTATTAATTTAAATCTATATCTATTAAAAAAATCTAAACAAATTTATTATAATATCATCCTATAAATGTAGTGCTTTCTTTTTTTCAGATCACTTACCTCCTTTTTAAGCCGATCCACTAAGTCGAAGAGCTTTTATAGCCTTGGCATTTAAAAAGTTAGCCTTGTGATTTAAGGTTAGGAAGAAGCCCTACAAAAGTTCTCCTATGTAGAATGACCTACGAGTTCCAAAAGTTTCCCTAGTAATCAGTTCAGACATGTCGAGCATTACACAAGTTAAATGTTCTTTAACAGTCTTATTCTGAAAAAGATAAAAAATTTACATTGATTAATTTGGAAATGATCCTCCAATGTACTTCAAGTATTAGGGGCATCGACACTGCTTCCGCTACATAATTTCTCCAAAATAGGTTGGTCCCCATGCTATTAGAAGAGGAATCAGCTCATTCAATACTTATTATACTAAGAAGAAGGTTGATAATATCAATCAAGGACATCAGTGTTTGCCAAAGATCGAAAGACATTCATGAGATGTTACCAAGTGAGTTATCGACCTAATAAGACCAACATTTCAAATAAAATCATCCTATAAATATTTAAAATATAAATTTACAATATTGTCTAAACATTATGAAATACACATCTTTTACAATATTTTATAAAGTTTGTTAAATATAATCCTTTCACAATATTTCTTAACCGTTGTAAAATGATATAACATACACAACGTTTATATAAAATTGTAAAATCAAATTATTTTTAGAACGTCAAACAAACATTGTAAAATATAAAATAAATTGCAATATTTGATAAACGTTGTTGAATATGACATTTTTACAATATTTTAAATATGTTGTCAAAATATATAACTTTGACAACTGTAAATAAACGTTGTCAAAACGAATAAATATTACAATGTTAATAAAACGTTGTTGAAGATAGTAATACACAACTTTCATGACTGACTATTGTAGAAGCCTTAATGTTTGAATATAAAATGTTGTTTGCACATGTATTTTACAACATTTTTACCATAAAGGTTGTAGAAGACCCCCCTTTTCAACAACATTTTTAAGAAGTGTTGTAGATGGAACGTTGTAAAAGGAGTTTTTTTCTTATAGTGGTTACTACTTGTATCATAGCTATACCCTCACCTCACGATCGGTATAGCCTGACATGTGCTACTACTTGCTCCATAGCCTACCATCCCGGCCGGACCGAGTCCACGTACTTGTAGCCGGTCGGCTGGAAGCCTGATTCTTGATCCATAACGATCACATTAGGCTATAATATTCGAGGCACATTTTATATTTACTTTATCTTATCATATATCCTGTTCTGTTCTACATACAGTACTTCTCACCATGCATGATATACAGTTACTCACATGCTCTACATGCCTTTACATTGTACCTTGATTGGAGACTAAGTTCTGCTCGGGAGAAGAGTTACAACCCCAATCCTTGTTTGGTTTAAGGGTTGTAACTCGGCTTCCGAACGGTTCCCAAGTCTTCATATATCTTTGTCTTGTAGTTCATTATACTGTCTCTTATAACATTTGGTAATTCACATGGAACTGCTGTTAGTGCTTATACTTGCTCATTTTACTGACAGGATACTGTTATGATATATTACAGATGATTCTGAGTCGGACTGCTCGACCTATTATGGGCTCGAGTCAGATGGAGTAGCCTTGGATCGTGGCCTTATCGTAGAGCCACTAGATTTTATACTTCCAGAGTAGTGTAGATTAGCTAGGTTTGACTGGACTGCGATCCAGCTAGTTTTATTCAGACTGTAGCTTCTACATTATATTTTGAGACCCTGTGATGTTGTATATATCTGGGCTTGTATTGGACTCTGGACTTATTTACTCTTTCATCTATCACATGTTCTCTTTCTGAGCTATCTACCTTAGTTTTATTCTGTGATTGAGACTGTATTGATATGTCACCTCCATTCGGAGAGTATATACTGTACAGGTACCTTTATACTGTTAGTCGTAGTATTTATAGACGTTATATACAGCGTTATACCGCCGATACTACGGCGTAGGCTGGACGTACCCACGTGCTCGTGCCCCTCATAAGGGTGCGGGTCGTGACAGTGTTGGCCAAGACTTAACTGCTTCCACTTTCCTCGGGTCTATCGAGATGCCTTCTCCGCTGATAATATGCCCTAAAAAGGGTATTTGGTCCAGCCAAAATTCATATTTACTAAGCTTGGCATATAATTGTTCTTTCCGCAACGTTTGTAATACAACCCTCAAGTGTTTTTCATGTTCCTCTTCACTTTTGGAGTATATAAGAATATCGTCAATGAATACAATCACGGATTTATCCAGATATTGGTAGAATATTCGATTCATCAGGTCCATAAATATGGCGGGTGCATTTGTTAACCCGAATGGCATAACTAAGTATTCGTAATGCCCATATCGAGTTCTAAATGCAGTCTTAGGGACGTCTTCCTTCTTCACCTTCACTTGATGGTATCCGGACCTTAGATCAATTTTTGAGAATACTCTTGCCTTTCCTAACTGGTCGAATAGTTGATCAATTCTAGGTAGAGGATACTTATTCTTAATGGTGACCTCATTCAAAGCTCTATAATCAATTACTAGTCGTAGGGTACCATCCTTCTTTTTCACAAACAATACTGGTGTACCCCATGGCGAAGCGCTGGGTTGAATAAATCCTTTTGCTAACAATTCCTTTATTTGATTATTCAACTCAGCTAATTCCTCCTTGTTTATTGGGTATATTTTCTTGGCTATAGGAGCGGCTCCTGGGATTAGATCTATAGAGAATTCTACAGCTTTATCTGGGGGTAGCCCTGGCAATTCTTCTGGGAATACATCTTTAAATTCTTCCACTATCCTTGGAAATGATTGCTCTACCGATTCTTGCAACATTGCTTGAACTGGTAATTCAAACTTCTCTAGTTCTTCCATATTGAATTCATTTGGGTCTCGCACAAATTCATAAGACTCTCCATCGGGAAGTTGAAATGTAACTTTCCCTTGACCGCAATCTATATTGGCTAGTGTTGCGGTTAGCCAATCCATGCCTAGTATCACATCGTAGTTGCTTGTCGGAAAAAACAAGTAACCGAGTTCGAAAAGCTCCTCCATCCAACTTTATGGGACATTTACTACATACACGATTTACTTCTACCACTCCGTTACCGGTGAGAACCTTTAGTGATTTAGGCAGAGGTTGGGATTCTATTTCACGTTACGATATAAAGAAGATGCTATAAATGAATGGGTAGCCCCGGAATCAAACAATACTGATGCTGGATATGCAAAAACTAGAATCGTACCTGAAACAACTTCTCCCGGGATATTGGCATCTTCAGTCCCCATCATAAATGCTTGCCCTTGTCTATTTCTCTTCTTATTATTATTTTGAGCTTGAGCCGTCTGTTGTGCTTGTTGAAACTGATATGCCTGAGGTGCATAGGACGGCCTTTGCTGGTTCCCATAAGTCATGACCGCCTGTGAGGTTGGTGCTTGAATCCTTGGTTGAGGCTTGTTCCCCTGAATCGGAGGTCGATACCCTTGATTGAAGCCTCGTGACGTCGCTCCAATTGCAGGCAGCTGAGGGCACTGATTAGTTGGATGATTCCCCGCTCCACATTTCAAGCAAAGTCCCAATAATTTTCTACATATATTTCTCTTGTGTCCTGGTTTCTGGCAGTAGTTGCAGACAATGAATCTGTCTGGGTTGCCATTCTGAGGACGCTTAGATGGTCTCTGCCAATGATTCTTGTTGGAGGGTGCTCCTTCTTCAAATGTTCACTTAGGTTGCGATGACCGGAAAGGTTGCTCTTCCTTTAGTATCCTCTCTTGGTCCCGAGCAGCTTCTGATGTCTCAGAAAATGTTTGGCACCAATAAGATGCGACCCTACTTTTCAGTTGGGTCCCAAGCCCTTTTACGAACCTGGATATTTTCGTTTCTTCATCCGCTATAATGTTAGGGGCAAATCGACTAAGCCTAAAAAATTCTGCAGTGTAATCATCAACTGTGCGTGTTCCTTGTTCTAGATAGTTGAATTGTCGTTCTAATTCTATCAGTGCTGATTTAGGATAGAATCTTTCTTCAAATTTCTGCTTAAATTCTGCCCATGACATGTCCTTGTCAGAATCTTCTGGATACTCGACACTCCACCAGTATCCAGCAATGTCTTCCAGCTGGATGCGGATTGCTGGTACCATATCCTCGGGTTTAACTTTTGCAGCCTTCATCAAACCTTCAATGGTTCTTAGCCATTGACCCGCTTCCATTGCGTTTTTTGTTCCCTTAAACTTTGGTGGCCTAAGATCCCTGAATTTCTTTAGGGTTTTATCCTTGGTATTGTTAGAATTCTGCATTTGTTCCAATATTGTGGTATTTGTTACATGGGCAGCATTGTCCTGCTGACTATTGGATTCCAATAGTTGCTGGAACAAATGGAACATATCAGCCACGGTTGGTGTCGTTGATGCTTGAGGTGGTGGATTGTTTGGCTGATCAGGGTTGTCCATATCCTGAAATTAAAAGACACAATCCTCAAGGATTATTTGACTCACAATGTTTATTTATAACAAGGTATACAGCAAAACCATATATTTATATATACATCATTATAATGAGAGTAATACAAAATGTTGTTTCTACTCCCAACTTTACATTTGTTTACATTCTTCTCACCTAGCCTACTCATGTCACTCAACTTTCCCAAAATGTGACATAGTAATCTATTCTATCCCTACATATCCCTACTCATATACATATCTGCTGATTTCCAAAATACCATACAGCAGACAAAAGAGAAGGACTCCTTCTTCACTATATATATATATATATGGTTAGGTTTTTCTTATGCTATAGCCTCGATGAGGATCCTTTCCTCAGTGAGGATGTCGACCTCTGGATGGAGTCTTTCAAAGTCGTCTAGTGTGCCCTCATAGCCATGTAGTCCGATATAGATGCGGTTTGGATCTCGGACATACAAGCAGTAGGTTGTATTTTCAAAATATACTTCAGCTCCGTCCTCGATGTCCCTGATAATGGGACGCATGATTACATAAAACACTTGGTAGACATGAACGTCGTACCAATCGGGTGCGTTCCACATTATTCTTGCATAGCGTTGGTATAAGTACAGAGTGTAGTCGCTCCCATCCTATTCCAAACTCGGCATAAACAGGTCCATACCTACATTCATAATATCCTCAAGTAAGAAGTAGTTACAAGGAATATAAGAATATAGGAAAAGCATATTTTATTTATTGGCAGCACAATATGCTCCTACTACATACATTCATACATCACATTCCCACTACATACATACATACATACATTACATACATATTGGGGATCTAATACTTATTTTACATCCTTACTACATACATTCGCACATCCTTTACATAACTAGGGATCTAATACTTATTTACACTTTTACATTTACACGTCATCCACATTCTGGGGATCCAAATCCACATTCGCCTTATGTTATGGATTTTTGCCTCTGGGTATATCTGCTTCCATTCCTCCAGAGTACCGTTGCGATCGGTTTCTGGACCTTCAGAGGGTTCTGCCTTGATTAGGACATATTAATGCACCTTATTATAATATACTCTTCTTTCATCCACTATATCTGTTACCACCGGATATTTTAGCTCGTAATGTAACCCATAGGCCTCCATCATCCCTTTTGGTGCTACTCGCCACATCTTCTTTACAAACGTATAATATTCGTCCAGGCTGTGGATGTCATTACCTAGTCTTGCAAAAGGTGCGAATCGGGGCATGATCTACACCAATAATTCCTTAGGCCAGTATCCCTTTACTAAGATTAAAATAATTGGTTAGATAAGAGAGAGGTAATCATTGCACAATGCTACTAACTATTGACACTTCCTTCTCAAGGATTCCTAGGGTGTGATTTGGACTCGAGGTGCTCCTTATAATTCTAGAACCTACGTCCTATCTGAACCTATATTTTATCCTAGATTTTCCATTCTTGCTGACCTGCATGGGACACCACTAAAAGACGTGTCACGTCCCGCTTCCCAGATTGGAACGGTGACGTCAAAACACATCCCCAGGCTACGCGCCAAAAATCGCGATTGTCGCCCATAAATCAGCATAATAGAAAGTACGAGAAAATTTGCATTACACATAGTAATTATAATACAGGCAACTTATCTAACAGTACATTATCTTACAGGTTTATTACAAAGTAATTTACAAAAGTAACTACGACAGCACTAGTCATAAACTGAAAGTCTTCAAGTCACTACTCCTCAACGTACAGTGGCAATGCCTCGGCAGGATTGTCTTCTTCTTCCCCTAGTGAACAAATACTAGGTCGTTTAGAAACGACAAGCAAGTCCTCGGGTCAAAGACGTTTAAAAGAAGTTTGGAATAAGAATCAGAATGTAAAGATTTAAAAAAAATTAAGAATATGACAACTCACAATTATTTGTAAGTGCCTTTGTACTAATTACTTAGGCAATATGAACATCATTCTTACTTCATGTAACGGAAAATTTCTACCATCGTGCGATGCAAATTTCGAGCTTCCCTTGAGCCTAAAATATAGTTTTGCCTCCCTTGAGCAAAAAAAAAAATTGCCTTCCTTTAATAGGGCAATTTCTTAAAGTAAGATGCAATTTTAGTGAACACAAAAAAAATGTAATGCAATTTGGAGAACGACCCTGAATATTCATCTAAATATTTTCCGTCAACAATCCCATTAACCCGGGATCAGGCTGTGAATTCCGAGCCTCCCTTGGGCTTATCAATAGTCTATTCGATGTTACTGTCGAAATAGACGTAATAAATTTCCGAGCCTCCCTTGGGCTGAGTTTGCCTCCCTTGAGCAAACTAAATAAGAGCCTTCCTTGGGCTTAGTTTGCCTCCCTTGAGCAAACAAAATACTGATCAATTTTTTTGTTGTAATTATGTTACGGGACATTTAGAGATACTCAGCTTGTTCTCCCCCGCCCAATGCTTCCTAAATGTTACCAAGAATTTCCCAATTGGTTTTAAATTTTAAAGAATGTTCCGATTTTTCTGAAAGTCGAAAAATGACTATCTCTTGAAATTTTCAAAATTTATGGCAGAGTCTCCTTTGTTTTTAGAGGCTTCGAACATTCGTAAGAGACGATATATAATAAAAAAATATATAAAACTGGGTTCGTCGACCCCTTCGGTAGAGCAACTCTCAACACCGGAACCACGCAGGTAATAATTCGGGTTCGCCGACCCCTTCGGTGGAGCAACTCTCAACACCGAAAAACCCGCACAAGTATCAAAAATAAAAAAAAATGCTTAATAATATTCCTTCTTACCATACAAGCAAGCAATCATGCATTTAAATTAGGCAAGCAAGTTTCTTTAATCTTTGCGGCTTGCAAATCACTATCCCAAGTATCAAAATAAAATTATTAGTAGAACAAAGATATTAAACCTACTTCCATATGACATGACTTGAGAAAACCATGTTAGACTCCTTATTGCATTTATATGCAAGGGAGTTAGAAATTCATAGATGTAAAGTTACCATGGTGTATAGAAACTTGCAAAATACTTAATTTAACTATCAACCATATCAAAGTAAGTTATTTTGATAAATTAATAATTTGGACACAATGAATATCATGTTCACTTAAATTCCAATTTCAATTACCCCTCTACCTGTGACATAAATTCATCTCATTATGTATATATAAATAGAGTCAAGTGTATATAAAAAAAATGTATATATAAATAGAGTCAAGTGTCCCTTCGTTGTGTCCATACATACAACTATCATTCATGTTCCAACCATATCCCAATATTGTGTCCAAGTATAACTAAATTGTGATGTGTCCACAATATTGTGTTCAAAATATATATATATATATATATATATATATATATATATATATATATATATATATATATATATATATATAGGTGAAATGCTTGGGTTGAGTCCACATGATATTGCTTAAATTAACGTCAAGTGTCCATTTTCTTCCGTGTCCTACATATTGCATTCAACTTACATGTCCAATATATAGAAATCCTAGTTATATAATTCACATACAATTGCATAATTGAGTTGATAGGTTCAATTGTGTTGTGTCCAAGTGTTGTGTCCTAATCTCTTCTCACAAAATATCATTTGTATATCTTTACAAACATATATATATATATATATATATATATATATATATATATATATATATATATATATATATATATATATATATATATATATATATATATATCATTATCATGTTCCAACTACTCCTATCTATATATGGATTTTGCAATTTTATCATAAACCTACAATAATTCCAGAATTAATAATCATTCACTTTAATTCATGAAGACAACAAAACAAAAAAAAATTGAGGGAAAGAGAGATGGAGGACTTGCTTCCAAGCATATCCTCTAAACTACCAAAATTTACAATCTAAAATCTTATGATCTCAACTTGTAATTTCAGAAATTCAAATGAATTCATAATTAATCAAAACTAACATAGGTGATCAAATTTAGAATCTTCAAGAGGAGGAGGAGGGGAAACGAGGACTTGCCTTGGGTTGGGAATTGGCCTAGCTCTCTCCACAAATTCCTAATTTAAACCCAATAACAATAACCAAAATCTTGTTAGCAACTATAGGTTTAGAGTTAGAAGAAAAGAGATTGGGGAAGAAAATAAAAAAAATCACCTAGGGTTCTTGAAAAGTGGAAGTGAAGGAGGAAGAAGATGAGGAAGAGGAGGTGGCCGGAGAAGGGGCGGCCGGCGGCGGCAGGCGGCGGCGGGCGGTGGCGGCCGGCGGCGGCTGGAGGTCCGGCGGCAGCAACAGCAGGTAGGAGTGGTGGGGTGGTTTGTGTGTGTTTGTTTGTTCTCTTTTTTTTGTGCTTGTGTGTGTACGTTGGGGGGAATTAATAATGGGGGAGGAGTGGATGAGGTGTCCCCCCACCATTTAATACATGGGGACACCTATCCCCTTTCTCCAATCTTCTAATGGACACCTATTCCCTTTTTTTTTGAAAACTAATAATAATAATAATAATAATAATAATAATAATAATAGGAACAAGAGTATGACACAGAGGCTCAAATGATTGAGAAAATTCTCTCCATTTTTCATGCAAATAATGTGCTTTGCAGTAATAATATCGTGAAAAAGATTTCATAAGATACTTTGAACCGGTGAATGTCTCCTTGTAGCAGAGGCAAATAGCAACGTTCTCATAAAAAACCACAACTTTAGACCAATTGGGTCAATGAAAATTCTTGGAACAAATGCCAACAATTTTGAAATTAGCAGAGGTCGTGGTGGAGGACGTGGGAGAGGGAATGAAAATTTTTTTTTATGAAATATATGGTCATGGTTATCAACCTTGCAAAGGTGGAAGCGGTGTTTCACGAAACAATAAATGGAACAAGTGGACAACACACTCTAAAGGGATTTCAATCCTCAAAATAAACAAATAAGAATTGTTTTGATCCTATTTTTTGAGGATCAAAACGGAAAAGTTACAAATGAACAGTTGGAGGAGATGTTTGAAAATTCACCTTCCATTGAATGAGCACTCAGTCAGTTTATGTTTATTTCAACTACTTATAAATTATTTAAATTTGATGTCATGTTCTATTTTTGGTTTCAATCATGGAATGTCTAGGCCATGAGAGTTTTATTTTATTGAAAAAAAAATTATATAAATTTGGAGTTACATTTCTATAATATGATATTATCATTTGAAATGCTTAATTTTTCTTATTATACTTATGTTAGCTAGAATATATAAGTTCATAATATTTTTATTTTTCTTCATGGAGAAGTAATGCTTGTCGTAAATATGACAAAGATAGACGTTGATTTAAGCAATGTAGAGCTACTCAACAAGAGATTAAGAGATTCAAAGAATCCAAGAAAAATAACTTAGATATGTGTTTGGTAGATAGTGCTACAACACATATGATTTTGAAGAATCAAAAGTCTTTGCCAAAGTTGGTATTTGACATGCATAAAGTGCCAACAATAGCTGGACCAGCCCATATAATTAAGGGTTTTGAAAGAGCACACATCATGTTACCCAATGGTACTCAAACCTATTTGCAGAATGTGTTATATTCAAGTAGTTCCGTAAAGGAATTTGTTAAGTTTTAAGGATATAAAAAAATGGGTACCATATTGAAACTCAAAATGATAAGAACAAAGAGTCATTATGTAGCACATTTAATGTTGGGAGCAAAAGGCTCACATTAGAAGAGTTATCTTATTTTTCGGTGGGTTTGTATTTCACCACCATTGACATAATTGAATCTAATATGTATATGGCAAAACATAAAGCCAATGATCATGTCTTATATAACATTTGGCATAACCCTGTGGGTCATCCGGGACAAATTATGTTCAATCAGATCATTAATAATCTTTGTGGATATTTATTTAAAAATTACGATATTGGCTTATCGAAGAATCAAATATATGTTCCTTGTTTACAAGGGAAGATTATAACTAGACCATATTTTCTAAAGTTAAGAATGAATCTTCTATTTTTTTTGTAAAGAATATAGGGAGATATTTGTGGTTATATTCATCATGCTAGTGGTCCTTTTTAGATATTTTGTGGTACCATAGATGCATCTACTAGATGGTCATATGTTTGTCTATTGTCTACTAGAAATCTTGTATTTTCTTGTCTTTTGGCCCAAATTATTTAACTTAGATTTCAGTTTCCTGATAACTTGATTAAGTCAAGTTTTATTATTATTATTGTACATTATTAGGGATTGGGTTAGCTGAGTCATGTATTAAACATCTCAAACTTATAGTTGGACCTTACTAATGCAATCGGGTTTGCAAATTGAGGCTTGGGGACATGATATTCAATATGTTGTATCTCTAGTTAAATTTAGACCCATTGCCTACCATATTATTTTATATATACAACTTGTTAGTGGTAAACAACCAAATATTTCATATTTGAGAAAGTTTGGATATACAGTATAAGTCCCAGTTCCATCTTCCAAAAGAACTAAGATGGGTTCCCAATGATGTTTGAAAAATATACATTAGTTTTGAGTTTTCTTCCATAATAAGCTAGTTAAAATTAATGACTGGTGATGTCTTTACTACAAGATTTGATGATAGCCAATTTGATGATAGAGTCTTTCCGCCATTAGGGGGAGGTATAAGCAACAAATTGTTCATATAGAACAAACTATTGCTAATTAATGGCGTGAATTGACATGGTATACGCCTACTCTATCGATCTCATTAAGTTTCAATAACTCCAAATGTGATTATGAGATAAGAAGAATGATACATTTGCAAGAAATTGCAAATCAATTACCCAATGCATTTAATGATACCGTAAAGTTAACTATATCATATGTGCCAACCATAATCATTGTTCCAATTGGATAAAATTCAAACAAGGCGGCAAATGAATCCACTACTACACTCAAAAGCGTGGTAGGCCTATAGGTTCCAAGGATAGTGCTCCTAGAAAGAGGAGATCTAATGAAACATCTTGTCCTAATAAAAACCCAATAGTGGCTGGAGCTCCAAAAACAAATACTGAATATGTGCATGTTTCCAAATTCACTGAAATGCCTCTGGATGCCTCTGGATGCCTCTAGAGAGGCACAGGTACCTGAAAATGAAGAGATCTCGATATTCCATGCATGTTCAGGTGAATTATGGAATAGAAAAGCACTTGTCATTGATGACATATTTAACTATGCAGTAGCTACTGAAATATCAAAGGACAATGATGATTGTGAAAATGAACCACGTAGTATAAATAAATGTTGACAAATAAAAGATTGGCCAATCTGGAAAGATGTTATTCAAGCAGAATTAAATCTTTAGAAAAACATGGTGTATTTGGACCTATAGTGGAAACACCAATGGACATAAACCATGTTGGTTTTAAATGGATGTTTCGTGAGAAAATGAAATGAAAGAAACGAAGTTGAAAGATACAAAGTCCAACTTGTAGCACAGGGTTTCTCTCAAAGACCTGAAATTGACTACATTGAGACATGCTCTCCAGTTACGGATGTCATTTTTAGATATCTAATTAGTCTCGCAGTTTCTAAAAATCTTGATATAAGATTTATGGATGTTATAACTGCATATTTATGCGGAGACTTAGATACTGACATCTATATAAAAATTTCAGAAGGATTTACAATGCCGAAGACTAAGTCTAAGGGCATGTGTTCAAATTAGACAAGCATTATATGAATTAAAATAATCCGGAAGAATGTGGTATAATCATCTTATTATATATTTGACTAATGAATGATACAAAAATAGTCCAATTTACCCATGTGTCTTCATTAAGAAATTCGAAAATGAATTCTCGATAGTAGTAGTATATATGGATGATGTAAAACCTGATCAGGTCTCCTATAGAATTGGAGAAAACTGCAAACTATTTGAAGAATGAATTTGAAATGAAAGACTTGGGAAAGACAAAGGTTGGTCTTGATTTGCGTACGCCTATGGTTGAACGCAATTTGGATCTGGATAAAGATTCATTCCGACAAAAAGAGAAGAAGAAAAAGTTCTTGGTCCAGAATGTCGTATTTAAGTGCTATTGGAGCACTACTATATCTAGCCAATGCACAAGACCAGATATTATATTTTATGTTAATTTATTATCTAGATATAGTTCTGCACCTCCACTTACATATTGAATATAGTTAAACACATATTGAAATATTTTTGTGGAACAACTAGCATAAGATTATTTTATTTATATGATTCCAATAACGATTCTTGTCTAGTTGGTTGTGCAGACTCAAACATATTTATGACCTTCATAAGGGTTGCTCCAGACGGGTTATGTGTTTATTAATAACCATGCAGCTATATCTTGGCGATCAACAAAACAAGATTCAGTAGAAATTTTCTCTGACCAAGCAGAATTAATTGCATTACAAAAAGCAACAAGAGAAAGTGTGTGGTTGCGATCGATCATTCATCATATACGAGTAATTAATTGTCAACTACTCATAGTTACAGATGAGCCTACAATAAAGACAATGCGACTTGCATTACGCATGTTCGAGAAGGATTCATCAAAGGAGATCGAATAAACACCTTCCTCCAAAAGTATTTTATGCATATGCTCAAAAGGACAAAAGTGATTGAAGTCAAGCAAATCCATTATATCGAGGGGGAGTATGATTCATGAAGAATATTTTTGAGTTTTGCGCGTTGTACTCTTTTTCCTTGACTAAGATTTTTTTCTACTGGATTTTTCTTAGTAAGGTTTTAACGAGGCAATAAATGTGCATACACCACCAACTAATTAATGTTGAATATCCAAGGGGGAGTGTTATAAATATGGATAATTCACATAATTAGTTGGCCTACATAACCTATGTCTCTTGGTTATCCATAACCTATGACCTATGGTTATCCATAACCTATGCCTTTTGGCATTTTTCTTTTAATTATCATCATGATGTTAATCTCTATTGTAAACCTATATAAAGGGCTCTTCTCAAGTTGATTGTGAGACAAGTGAATGAGGAAACAATTTCTTTCATTTTTCTATCTCCAATTCTTTGCTTTACAATACTTTTAAAGTTTTTTATTCTAAAACTGATATCAATACTACTATATGATAAAAATATGTGATGTTTTCGTGAAATTTTTTTAAGTCTTTATCTATGCCTATTAATTATAATTATTCATTAAATTTAATATAAATAATTAGATAACTACTTACAGGAAAAAAAAAATGATAAGGAAGTTATCGTTTGTTCTTCCCAAGTAGTTAAAAATTAGAACTTTAATATTTTTCAAGTAAAAGACTATTGTCTGTTTCTTCAAAATAGTATGAAATGCAAGCAGTAGTCAATTTGAATTCACCGGACTATATTTGGTTAGGTGAAAAATATGATACACAATCTTGAACAAGTCAAGAAGAAAACAAAAAAATGTTTATAAGAAAACCATATATACATCTGTGCATCATGTATACTCGAAACTTTATCTTCTCTGAATTTAGATTCTTTCAATAATTTGCTCTATAAAATCCACTTATTTAGACCTAATAGCTATATTAGTTTAGTATTATTATTATGTTATAATATAATTTGTACGTGAAATAGCGTGTGGCTATCTAGAGGTGAGCATATAAAGGTTGAAAACCGAAAAGCGAAGCGAACCGAAATATGACAAACGGTTCGTTTTATTCGTTTTTCGGTTTAGAAATTTGAAATTTTGAAATAATGCCTCGGTTTTCGGTTTGAAAATATGAAAATTTGAAATAACATCTCGATTTTCGGTTCTTGATCTGTGTATCCGAACCGAACCAAAAATCGATTTAGATTTAGAAATTTATCAAACTACCCTCAATCTACATATACTAACGTTTTTGTAATCCATAACTGAACGCACTATCTTTTTCTATTTGTGAAATCCGTAACTTTTAGATAATTATTTGAATAATTTAATTAGCTAATTATTAAATCATTATTAGTTGTTAATTTAAGAATATGCATTTTTAGAAAATTAATATTCTGAAATTTTTTGTCAAAACCCGTAATTTTCTAAATTAATTAATTAATATTGTGTTTTAGTTAGATTAAAAATTATTATTTTTCAAGAATATAAATTTCTGGACTTTTGATTGTCTGGCCAGATCCGAACCCGTTCCCATTCTCGAAACCCGACTCGGAATCAATTCCGAAAACCGAGATCGGTTTCCTGTATAATTCATAAATTAATATTCTGGATTTTTGAATTTGGACCAGACCATCCCGAACTTGTCTCGGACTCGTCTTGATCCATTTTGAATTTGGACCCAAACTTGATTCATGAATTTATAATCATAATTGTATTATGTTAAGGCTCAACAGCCCATAAATCTATAAACCCATTAAAAATGACTTATTTTTCTTTAAACATTATTTAAGGCCCAAAATCCATTTCAGCACCCTTACAGCACCATTAAGAAAGGAATTCCTTAAACTTTCATTTCATTAAATCTCTCTCTCACACTCTCATTTATTTGGAAAGGAAACTTTTCCTTTCTCACCCGAAACTTTTCCTTGGCCGACCCCTCGGCACCAGGCCGTCGACCTCCCGGCTCCTCCCCTCCCGAAACCGCCGGCCACCCCATCTTTTCCCATTCCATAACTCCACTTCCCCTCTCCACCCTATAAAATCCCTCCATTCACCACCACTCTCAAAACCCTTTCCCAAATTTTTCGTGCCCTAGCTCTGAGCTCCACCTCCCGGAGTTTCTCCCGCCCCGACACCGAAGACCCCCGTCGCCGCTGTCCGCAGCCGCCCAAGCCGCTCCCTGTCCGGCGACCCCACGCCCCGTGCCCTAGGTCCCTGGCGACCCGATCCCCTCCAGCCTCCGCGCCTGGCCGACCAGCGGCTTTCCGCCGGACCCTCGAGCTCCGGCGCCACCCGCGAGTCTCTGGCCCCTCTTCTGGATGCTTTCCCGTTCTCTGGTGCTGTTCCGCGGAACCCCGCTGTTGTCTTTTCCAAGCTCGGGTGCTGTGCACGCAGCCGAACCCCGGCGAGGCGTTAACCCGAGGCCGAGACACTGTTCGTGTGTTCTTTTTCTCTAAATTTCACCTGAGAGCTCTAGCCGAGCAACCCGAGGTATATCTCGTGTCCCCGTGTCCCTCCCGAGTCGATGATGATTTTGGTTCTCCGATTTCGTTGCGGGATTCGGTTTAGATGAGTTCGATTTCGAAAAATTTCCGAAGTCCTCTTTGGTTGTGCTGTGGTTGGAGAATTTGAGTTCTGTTGATTTGTTCGAAATTTCCGAAACTATTGGGTTCTGTGGATTTTGTCCCTATGGCCTCTCGGAAATTCCGAGTTGATTTCGGATATATTCTTTATCTTTGTTTTGTGATATTTTCGGGTTCTGTAAAATTTTCGGGTTTCTTTTGAATACCGGAAACATGCTCGGGTTCGATATTATTCTCGAGTTTTAATATTAATGGTGGAAATAATTTCTTAGTGGTTATTCCCTGGTTTGGGATTTATAATGGTGTTTATGGCATACTTCCAAGTTTTTGGGTTGACCGAAAATAGAGGAAGTGCTGCCGGATTTTTTCTATAAAATTTAATTATTTTAAAATGGTTTTTCGGGATTAGAATGTTATTTTGAAAATTTTGGGCGACGACCGTATTGGTCAATGGGCCTTGGCTAAGTGCAAACGAAACCGGTTTCGCCCGGACGTTGAGGCATTAGCCTATATGATGATTGGACCAATATCTGAGACTCACTATTTAATTTATTATTAGTTTTATTTTTGAAATTAAATTGTAGGATTTTTAGGGACTAACTAATATTTTTTTTTCTTATTTTGATTCATGTAAAATGGTCTGTAAAGGGCATAAGCCCAGTTTTATTATTTCTGTGGTTTGTAATAAATTGGTTAAATTTATTCTTTTCTGATTGTGGTTGACATAAACACGTAAAAATAGTAAAATAACTATTTTTATAGAAAATCAATATTGTTTTCTCACATTAAATAAATTAGAAAAATTACGAATTATTATTTAAACAAGTTTCACGTTTTTCTCATTTAAAGAAAAATGTAGTTTTATTATATAAATTATAAAATACCAAGTTTTGCCAACAAACCGATAAATACAAAGTTTTTCCGAAATTAAATATAAAATGATCTTTCCATCATAAATAAATGTAACGCATTAGATAATCGAGTTTTGTTTGTGTTAGTTTAAATAAAGAATTAAAATTGAATAGGGCAAATTAGAGATTGAAACTAGCACATCTAGTATGGCAACTTTGGAAATCTAAGACCGACTTCTCGATTGTAGGATTTCGAGGACAAGTCTGAAATTCAATCCCGGAGACATTCCAAACCAGTCATAACCAAGACAAGTACAGTTTGTGGTAGTTTACAATTATTTAGTAATAGTTTTATTGCAAATTTAAACCACGAGGCAACACGGAACTCTCTCTAAGAGCATTGACTGTTTAACTGTTGGGTACTGGGAGAGTAGTGTAATGAGTATGACCACATCCAAAATAGTATAATGACTGTGTTAGCTTATCCCTCATACACACGGGGATAAGCCATATCGTATCAATATGATACAACTGTACAACCAAATCCTGTCATATTCATTGCCTATTCACATCACACTGTTTTAACTGTTGGAAAACCATTATTTCAACTTGTTTAAAAATGCATAACTCCATTATTATTTCAATTGTTAAAATATCATGAATTGTACTTTGCTCTCTCCTGACTGGAGACTATATTTTTAGGTCATATTGATGATGCAAAACTACTGATTAGTAGTTATTACGATCCTGGGTTGTATCCAGCTGTGCTACCAGATGATGCTGGACTTGGAGATGACGAGTCTGTCTTTTAGTTGTTGTCATTTTATATTTCCAGTTGTTGTTTGAAAAGACTATTTATTTTATCAGTTGTAACTTTGTTGGACAAGTTTTTAATTATCGGAATATTAAAGTTGTGACAATTAGTCTGTGTTGTTGATTACCTGCATGAGTGATACAGCTTACTGCCGCCGTCTCAGCAACGGTGCAGGCTGGACATGATCCGATTCGACCCAAGAAATTGGGACCGGATCGTGACACTATTATATGTCGGTACTTCTTTAAGCACTCTCTCTCTCTCTACCCTCAACCTATATATACTAATATTTTTCACACTATGTAATATAAGAATTCATAACTAAAATAATGCCATATTTATTTTTAAAAATTTTGTTATTTAAATAGGCCTATTTTGCTAAAAATTTGAAGGTCCGGCACATTGGCCCATGAAATCGAACCGACCGAAAATCGAACCGAATTAATTCGGTTCGATTTTGTTCGATTTTTATAAAAAATGATTCGATTTTCGATTTTTAAAAAAATACGATTTACGGTTATTTCGGTTATCATATATACGGTTCGGTTTGAACTAGACCGAACCGTTGCTCACCCCTATGTCTACCTTCCCATTCAAGGGATTAATAGTATATCTCATTAAGAATAAGTCCCGTTATCATGTCTACTCCAGAAAGAAGGGGGCTACCATGCCATGCCATGCCATGCCACCCTTCCTATCCTCCCACCACATTTTGAGGATGACCTCGAAATTTTGGCCAGCGGTGGAACAACGAGAAACCTTCCAAAAATCGGGTTCGGATCCGTCCAACCCCTCTTAACCCGCTAACGTCCAAATCCAACAAGGATCCACGTCAGCACGTTGTCGCCCCCACGAATCCCCGATCTTGTTCTCTTCCTTAAACGCCCTCGTTCTCCGGACCGAAATGCGGATAAGGACAGGCTGGATCTGGCAAGGAAAAATGCCAAAGCGAGTGCGTGGAGTGGCAGCTTCGTAAATAAAGCGGGATCCCGATGGCTATTTTTGGTCAAATTCCTCTATATAAATCCGCTTTTTTTTTTCTCCTTCTTCTTCCTCCCAAGAACAATTCATCAATCACTCAATAAGTTTTTTATTTTATTTATTTACTTTCTCAGTTTTTCTTCTTGCTCCCTCCACAAGTTGGTTCTGGTCACCATGACGGTCACAATGCCGGGTACAGTAATTTTATTAATTTGCTTAATTATTTTTTTTAATTATGAATTTTTTTAATGTTTTTCCTTCTTCTTTTTTTGAATATAATTAAAGGTGTAATTACCATAATTGATTTAATTTGGATGGTGGAAATGTTGGGTTACAGAGCCGACTATTGGGGAGAACAATAACGAAGTTCGCGAAGATGTTAATGGTGGCAAGTCTTTGGAACTCGACGGAGGATTCAGTGTTCCAGACAACAACGCATTTGGCCATTCTTTTAGGTCTTCCCTTTTTTTTTCTGTGAAATAATAGGAGTATAATGATCTATAGATTTTTTATATTGAATTGTTATTTACTTTTTTTCTAGGCAAATGTTAGAAGCACTATAAAAAAAATTATCAAGGAAAACACACATTTGACAATCATATACATATACTGCCAATTGTAGTGTTTGATAGCTTATATTTTCCATGAAATTATTTTCCAAAAAACTATCATTTTCCATATTTCTTCTAAAATGGTGGAAAATGAAACTTGTCCAACCCATAGGAAAATATCATTTTCCATGAAAAATAATTATTTACCGTGGAAAATAATGATAATCAAACACCCAAATTAAGTTTTCCATGAATTTTTTTTATAGGAAAATAATTCCATGGAATTAATTTCTTTTCCATAGCTTTTCCACGTTGCAATCAAACGCACCCTAATTGTTGTGCATTTAACATTTACCTTTTTTAGTGTTCAAAAATGTTAATATTTTTTTTAGTCCTTGCTATTTTAGGACAATCAAAATTTTGACAGGATATGCATTAATTTTTTTTCTAATTACTAATTTTTTTGGCAATCGTGGTTCGTGGATATACATATGACTGTCCTGCCAAAAATATTGCGTCTCCTAGTAATTGTTGTAGTGCCTTTAACATTTGCCCCTTTTTAGTGTTCGAAAATGTTAAGATTTTTTTATATCTCTAATTAAATAAATATTTACGTGAAAGAAATTCTTAGGAAATAAATTATGGTTTGATGTATAATAATTGAACGAAATTTATGTACATACTAAAAGAACAATCAGCACTGCAGTAATGATAATGTATTTTTGGAAGAAAAAAAAAGTATGGTCATCGTACATATTCATTGAATTTATTCCTCTTTATTTTCAACATTTTTAAAATATATATATATAATCAAATTTAATTTAATAATGTTGCACTGGATAATGTTGGTTAGTAAGTTTTTTTTTCACAATAATTAGTGGAAAAAGTAAATATTTTGTTTATTTTTTGTGGAGAACAGGGATTATGAGAAAGAAAGCGCAAGAAGAAAGAGCGTGGAGGAGTTCTACCGTATCAATCATATTCACCAGACCTTTGATTTCGTAAGATTTGCATGCTTTAATTAATTTCTGCCTTAATGTTGTTTTTTTTAATCATATATTGTCTAATTAATCAGAAAAAAAATGATCTAGTGTTCAATTTGGAATTTGGTTATATATTCACAAATGAAAAACATTTTAGATTCTTTAGGATCTGTTTGATAATTGTTGGGGTAGCGGTTATGATGTATTTTTAGAGTACCTTTTACGAATCGTTACGAGGGGCTCGTGTTTTGGCAGTTTTAAGTAACGACTTTTAAATCAATCTAATCCATACTTGGTAATTTATTAACGAATGGTTTTGATTTTTTTTTTTTAAATAATAAAATTACTTATATGTCCATACAGGGCCGGTCCTGAGTCTTAGAGGGCACTGTTCAAAAACTAAAGATAAAACCTTATTTTATGTAAACATAAAAAATGTATTTTTTTTACATGTTATGTATTATTGATTAAATGTTAATTTATTTTTTAAAAAAATTATTCATGTATATAAGTAAAAATTAATAAGAGAATATCGATTAACTAGCTTCAATATATTATAAGAATTATATTAACCGAAAGAGTGGAAATATTAGAAAAAAATAGTACTCAAATTTGTAAAATCTTTAGTGCTCTCTCTCTCTCTCTCTGGCGTCTCCAAAACCATCAACACCTTCTAGCAATTGTATGAGTGCAAACTTGAAAAAGAAGAAGTTAAATCAGCAAAATTAAAATGTAATAAATGCGAACAAAGAATGCAGACATCAAAAGAGAAAAAATAAAATGTCAAATAAAATAAATTATAATTGAAACATGTAGGTACCATCAAAAGAAACAAATTAAACAATAGCTAGCAAAAGTAACAACAACAATAATAAAGGAACCATCACCAAAAAATTGTCCTCCTCCTTGCATTTTTAGACGCAAAATCATTTATTAGGGTTTGAATGCCAACTTCATCAAGAAAATAATTCTCAATATATAATAAAGCTAATCCATTCATAAATAATGATCTTACTATATAAGAGACGTTACATAAAAAAGATCGTACAAAATTATCCATAAAAAATATATATAAAGAACGAATGGATGAATGTAGTGAATACATAACTTTAAACACAAGTAAAATATGAAAACGAGAAGTAATGATATCAATAATCAATGAATAAAAAAGAAAAAAAGAAAAAAAAATCTAATAATATTTTATTCTCGTACTAAAATGTTTTTTTAAGTTTACTATTAACCATTTACAAAAAGAAACGACTAAAATGAAAGTATAAAAAGTAATCATATCAATATAGTTAACTATTAAAAAAAGTGTTAAGATTTAGTAAAAACTTTATTCTACAAACTGCTTCTTTAATAATAATTTTTAAAAATAAAAATATATACATCTAACCTGCAACAGGATTCAAACTTGAGCCTAATCAACAAACTATAATATACCATTCCATTTGAGCTATGGTTGAT
Organism: Iris pallida; assembly: GCA_029216955.1. NCBI lineage: Eukaryota > Viridiplantae > Streptophyta > Magnoliopsida > Asparagales > Iridaceae > Iris > Iris pallida. The sequence continues at coordinate 1,660,834 of JANAVB010042217.1, forward strand.
TGTTGTCTCATTAATATCAGATGATATTATACCCAACGCCTTAGACATAAATAGGCTTACATAGTAAAAATAAGGGCCCTCTAGTGAGGGCTCTGTTCGGTCGCACCTTTGGCACTCCTTCAAGACCGGGCCTGTATCCATATATAAACAAAAGTTCTCTCAACGAATTATTATATCGTTGCCCTCCCTAACAATAGCTTATGCACAACAATAGCTTATGCACAAATATAACTTGTAAGCATAAAATAGTTTGCCAAGTATTAGTAAATCATAAATGTTGAAAGCAAAGCATTCACTACCGTATCAAATGGATCACAAAAATTTATAACAATTAATTGACTACCATATCAAATAGAACGAAAACTCACATCTTGGTGGAAGTAGCGTCATATGAGATCTCAAAAGAAACAAAGATGAGAAAGAGAAATATTGTAAGGTTTCAGTAATTGTAGTTTTATTTTTTGATAAAGATATAAATGAAAGAAGGAAAAAAAAAAACCCTCAAAATAGTTCGATTAGTGGTATTTATAAAGACATTCAAAATTATACTGCACTAATTTTAGGAGTTTTTTGAGCCGACCAAAATAAGTGACTCAAAAAATAACCAATTTTTTTTTAAAAATATTTCATAAACAGCCTGCTCAAAAATCCCTCAAAATCGACAAAAATACCTTTGTCAAGTAGACCTCTTTTTGTTGCATTGAAGCATAAAGAGGTGGTTCACTAAAATAGCTAGATTTTGGTTTAAGGTTCATGATGAGGACTCTCCTGAATGTTACGCTATAATTTTAAGAAACTACGAAACAAGTTATCAATTCATTATCAGTTGTGGGACTTTTGAAAATGTTCATTAAGTAAACTTAAACTAATTAATCTTTTGAATTCTAACTTTTTCATGAGTTTTGGCATCCCCTCATCATTGGTTCATGGCTTTCGCTAACATCATTTGCGCGATGTATTGTTAAATTAATTTGGGAAGGCTACTAAGAAGAAGGAAGAGTACAGCAAGTTCAACAGGGCAGTGATGAGCATATGGGAATGCTGCGAGCTCCTCAACGAGTTTGTCGACGAGAGCGATCCCGACCTCGACGAGCCCCAGATCGAGCACCTCCTCCAGACCGCCGAGGCCATCAGGAGGGACCACCCCAACGAGGACTGGCTTCACCTCACTGCTCTCATCCATGGTATATATACGTACACATCATATATTACGTGTACGACCAATGCAGGGCTGGCCCACGGGTAAATCCGACAAGACTTCATGTTTGGACAAGTCGATGTTGCAGGTGATCCCTCGGGACCGGCCCACAATAAGGGTCAAAGACAACTAAAATTAGCTCCGGCTAGAACAATCCAAACCTCCGGGCGGTCCTAGATCAATGTCAATGCACCCCTAATTTGTCTCTCTCTTGCCAAGGGCGGACCTGAAGAGAGTGCTGGGATGGGACCCCCAATAATTTTTTTTTTAAATGTATATATATTTTTTTTTTGATATTTTTATGCGAGTCAGTCTATACCTAGCCCACCCTAACCTATCCAGCCCACCCCAGTTCGAGTTTCTGGTTCCGCCCTTGTCTCTTGCTAACTACTAAACATGTCGCTGATATTGTGTCACTTGACAGATCTGGGCAAAGTTCTGTTGCACCCATCTTTCGGTGGAGAACCGCAGTGGTGTGTCGTAGGTAAGTACTGATTATCAAAATACTCGTTTGGTATACTGTAATCGTAATCGTAATATAATCAAACGAAAAAAATAATAACTTTTCCGAGACTTTACATTTGCTTGATTTGTCTTTATTGATTTTTTTTTTGTGTGTGTGCAGGTGATACATTTCCATTGGGATGTGCTTTTGATGAGTCCATAGTTCACTATCAGGTGAAGTAGTACTGATCATCAAGAGCAATTTATAGCAGCAATTTGTTGCAATATAATTATATGAATGCATATTAATCTATATAACAAGTTAACACACATGTATATATGTACTGTGTAAATTTGATGATGGGTGCAGTATTTCAAGGAGAACCCAGATTTCAACAACGAGAGGTTCAAAACGAGGCTGGGCGTCTATACTGAGAACTGCGGACTGGACAAGGTGACAATGTCTTGGGGTCACGACGAGTACATGTACCTGGTTCGTAGTGTGTCATGTTAATCTGTGTCGTGTCGTGTCGTGTTGCACGCACGATGTGCATGTGTGTAATGAACGGTCGTACCGATCGATGCAGGTGATGAAGGAGAACAAGAGTAGCCTGCCTCCTGCAGCACACTTCATTATCAGGTTCCACTCTTTCTACGCCTTGCACAAGTCTGGAGCATACACCTATCTCATGAATGACGAGGACAAGGAGATGCTCAAGTGGCTCCACACCTTCAAGTATATATTTCTGTAAAGGTTTCGCATAATTTTCTTCGGATTGAGCCGACATCCGTTACGAGTCGTTCATTTTATTCAAAAAAAAAAAAATCTCCGTTCCAGAACCGAAGTTTTTATTACAAGATTATGCTAACTAGCTTGCTAGTACTAAACATATATGTTTGTTCATTTGTTATGAACAGCAAGTATGATCTTTACAGCAAGAGTAAGGTTAGGGTCAACATAGAAGAGGTGAAGCCCTACTATCTCTCCCTCATCAAGAAGGTAATTCACAGATCTTTCGATCTCTCACGCATCGCACACTCGCACGCACGCTCGCTCGCACGCAGTACTACTTGTCACTGATATCATATATATATACTCTTTTGTGTTTGTGTTTGTGTTTGCTTGCAGTACTTCCCAGAAAAGCTGAGATGGTGAATGATATATATATGAAGTTGCTGCAACCGACGATGATCATATGGGCTCTTCAATTATCAACCTAGCTTGTGTCCGTGTCCAATTTGTTGGTCTCCGTCTATGTTCCCGACTCTGTCTATCGACTCAAAGTTGTTTGTGTGTTCCTATTAATTAACATCTCTACATAAACTAAATAAAACAAATGAATATGAAGTGTTGAAAGATTGTAATCAAAGTTTACTTCCATGTGCCATTCCGTTGCTATTGCTACTGCTATTGTTGTTATTGATGAGTTTGGGTCTGAATGAATATATCCAGTCCATTGAACTCTGGGGCCAAGTCCAGCTAATTTGTCTGGGCAAGGACAACTTTGATTGGTGATCTGAACTCAATTGACAATTCCCAGTTTCAATAATTGGGGGTTTTGTGATTTAGCTAACCCACTTGTTATTAATTAAGCAAATTAAGTACTTGATTAGTCTTTTTTTTTTCCTCTCCCATATAAAGACATTGACAGTCTTCTCTCTAATGGATATGTAAGACTATTCTCGCAGCAAACTTCATTCATGAATCAAAAGTCTAACAATAGCTACCAAGAAAATAATAGTACTTACAAGAAGAAGAAGAAGAAGAAAGAGGAAGATAATAGTAGCTTTAAGCACATATTTTCCTTAAAAAACTAAATTGTTGTGATTTACCAAGATTTATTTGCATTTTTAGTTTCTTACGACAAAGATGGTTCTAGTGGTCATCAGGTGAAGACATAGTACATTCTGGCTGGATAGATTATTTCAATTATGGTGGTTTTTTCTGCGAAGGCCTTGTTCTTAAAAAAGAGAGGAAAAGAAACAACTATCTACACATGTAATTTTTAATAGGTTCACTCTTTTGATGGTAACGTTGCGGATTACTTTTGGTTTACTATGGATATATATTCTCGTGTTGAGACCCAATGCATCAATTAAAACTTGAGATTTTCATACCAGAATTGCAAAAAGATTTCTACTTATTATTTAAAAACCAAAACAGGTAGGAACTAGGGAGGCCTCATAGTCAAATTAGTTAGGCAATCTTCTTGTAACATAATACAAAATATTAATTGTCAAACACCAATTTAAATTTTGCTATAGGACAAAGGCATTAGTCAAGAGAAGGCTACTGTTGAAGCCAATGTTTTAAAATTCGGTTCAGACCGATGATTGAACCAATTTTTTTGGTATAGATTGGACATGATTCAACTTTTTTGCTATAGGTCGGACGGGATTCAAACTTCAAATAGACTTGATTTGGTTCAAATAGATAATATATTTATATTTACTTTTTGGTTTGGTTTAGTTTAATTTTACAACTATAAGATTTCTCAAAACCAAACAAAGAATCAAATGGTCCAAATCTCACACCGTAAATATTTGTGTATTTCTTTAAAAGAAAATCAAAATTGGTCGATTCAATTGTGAACTGGTTCGGCCGGTTCACATGTCAAATCCGGTTCTGGAAAAAAAATGGTGGTTCTTCAAGAAACCTGGTTCACATCAGACGGACAATTTTTTTTTTTTGACAAATTCGGTCGAACCGTCGGTCCGATTTGGTTCTGATAACACTAGTCGAAGTAGAACAATAGCAATAGAATTGTACGCAGAATAATATTTAACATCTCAATGAAGTAATAACGGAGCTGCTACGTTGTCCGCGGTTTGTAACCACGGACGTGATCGCTGGCCGACATGGGCCTCTGGTCCGGATTGGGTTCAGAGATAGCAGGAGGATCAATGGGTGGCCGCCACGTCGATTGACGGTCACGTCCATGATTACAAACTGCGGACAAAATATTATTTTTGAATTAATAAAGGCATAAACTGGCAGATGGTTAACTTTTACTTGTCTGGCAGATGAGAAGGATCTTTTTTGTGTGTCTTTCTGAATACAATACTCCCTTGTGCTGAGTAGTACTTGGTCAAGCCTTTCCTTTCTACTGAAAAGCCAAAAAAAAACTGTACAGCCCTTCCTCTTTATAATCTCAGGGCCAGGCCACCAAAACCACAACACCATTTCAAGTCATAGTTCCAGTCTTCTCTCTTCTTCTTCCTCCTCCTTGCCATTGTTCTCCAATATTGGTATTGCATGTGTCAGTTCTTGTGATGGGGAGAGTTCCTTGTTGTGACAAGGCCAATGTGAAGAGAGGCCCCTGGTCTCCTGAGGAAGACGCAGCCCTGAGGACCTATGTGGAGAAGCACCATGGCACTGTCAGCAACTGGATAGCCATGCCTCAAAAAGCTGGTATATATTACAACATGATACGGACACGGCGACACGGACACAACATCGACTTTGGTGTATGTTACATGTCTAATTATAGTCTCTACACTTAAATTGTACGTTTTGTAGGACTGAGGCGCTGCGGGAAGAGCTGCCGCCTCCGGTGGCTCAATTATCTGAGGCCAGACATAAAGCACGGCTGCTTCACCGAAGAAGAAGATAACATCATCTGCACTCTCTACAACAACATTGGAAGCAGGTCTCTCTATTACATATGCTTACGTCTCACGTCCGCGGTTACAAACCGCAGGCAAAATATCATTTTCGATTTATTATCTGCTTAACGTCGCCGGCGGTCACGTCCGCGATTAAAAACCGCAGACAAAATATTATATATATGCTCAAAACTTATGAAACTTATTACTATTTTTTATTTGATTATATATTGCGATTACAATTTACATTGCAGTCTACCAAACGTGGCTTTATTATTGAATATTCCATTGCTTTAATTATTTTGGTTGTTGGTGTTTAATTTTAATTAATGAATTAATTAATTAGGTGGTCTGTCATAGCCTCTAACCTCCCTGGAAGAACTGACAATGATGTCAAGAACTACTGGAACACCAAGCTCAAGAAGAAACTCCTCGGAACCTCCAAGAACAGCTTCACTTCTTCCGCTCCGGCGCCGGCCCCTGCTCCTGTAGCCGCCCCGAGAGTCAAGACGGAGCCGGCCCACGCTCCCGCCGATCATCTAGCCGCGCCGCCGCCTCTCGACTCGGGCTTCGGGTTCGCCGAAGAATTATACAATTACCATTCGTACCGGCTCCTCCCGGAGCTCCCTCCGTTCGCAATGCCTCCCTCCGCGTCGACGTCCGCCGGTGACGCGTTCCTCTCCGAGCTCGGCATCGGGTCGTTCGGCGAGCTGCTCGGCGGGTTCGGCGAGTTTGCGCCAATCTACTCTCCATCAACGTCCCATGGAACGTCCAATGCTCAAGCCACAACAACGTCACTTACTCATCATGAGTTGCTGGGTGGACTCATGAACCTCGAATATTAATTAGGATGGTGCGTGCATGCATGTAAAGAGAATTAATTTAGTGTTGCTATAGCTATAGCTATAGCTATAGCTAGCTAGCCTGACTTCTTTCTAACTACTGTTAATTAATATTGGTGTTAGTATTGTTGATTTCATGAGAGAAGTAGCACTGGTCTTGGTTTCTATATTAATGAATGTCATGAGAGAATATTGGTCCATGGCAATGAAGTCTACATGAACTGTTACCATGATGATCACTAGAGCTAGAGTCACGAAACTTGCATGCAGGTTTGAATGGACTCAGAGTTTCTCAGTGAAGGGAACTTTTCCTTGTAGAAAATGTTGTTGGGGAGGAGCTCTCCTCCTCTCTTCTTTTTCATAGAATCATGTACCAAACATGTGTAAGTTTGAATATGTCAGAGAGAAGAGAACCTTTCCAAGTCATGCATGTGGCACTTTGTCTCACATTTTTCAAAGTTTCAAACAGAAGAGTGTCATATATATTCATTTTATTATATAGAACCACATGAACATTATCACCTCACCATTCCTAATTTATTTCTTTGCAAAATGTAAGAGCTCTTTATAATATTAACTAAAGGCCTATGGATTATGAATATGATTAACTATGCCTTTGGTCCTGGAAATATGCCTATTTTTTATATGTAGCAGACTTTATTTCATAACCAATATGATTACATTAAAATTAAAGTTTGAAGTATAAAAAAAATTCACACAGGATGCATGTTTTTGGCCTCTAGTACGATTATATTACATAGTTTATGTTTAATTAATGAAGGACATAGAAGACCTAGAGAAGAGTCTCCATTTTAATTAATGAAGGACAGAAGACTTAGAGAAGAGTCTCCTTTTTATGTTTAATTAATGAAGGCAGAAGTTGGATATGCAATTGTTTTCAAGAGGATTAGCAGACAATCATAGATGTAATTTATCTTGTTATATTTAATTTAAAACTTCAAAATGGTTAGGCCTAGACTATACATGACCACTCTCATGCATGTCAGTTCTGCAATTAAACTGTTACACTACACAAGACCGATTAAGAGAATACGACACGACACGACACGGACTCGAATCAAAGACCACTACAAACAGGGATATGCCAATAATAACATCCATCATTAGTACTTTTGAGTTTGGAGGAGTATGATAATTGGAGATCAATACAGCTGATAGTTGTCTCTAGTAGGTTTGACATTTCATTTGTTTACTCCAATATAAAATTTGGATAAGTAGGCAAGAAAGGGGAGCTAGCCCCACACAAACTACTACTTAATTAAGAATTGTGTTGAAATCTCAGCTCTAAGAAAATAATAGTATAAAAAATATTTTTGTCTAGTTCAAATTCTTAGTATTATCAATGCTAGCTCTCCAATCAATCAGTCAATCTTTGCTTGGTCTTTCATCATCTTTCCTAGAAGTTTCTCTATCTAGTGGATTACACCATTACTTGGATCAGGAAGAGTCATTATCATAATGAGGACTTTTACATAACTTGTGATCTCTGGTAAGCATAGACTAGACTTAATTAGGGATAAACTATTGTTAATTAGGGATAAAGAGGATTAGCAGACAATCATACATGAGATTCATATGACCTCATGCCAATACACACTTAGAAACTTCTCAATTTCATCGATTATAAACTCTTAAACGGTCAAGTTAGAAACTTCTCAATTTCATTATGTTTATAACCCTTATACTCTTTTAAGAGATGTTAGAAACTTCTCAATTTCATTAGTATTGTGGAATTTTAGATGATCTCCTATATAAGTGCTGCTAAACTAGTTGAAGAAGGTTAAGGACTATATATTTATATCATTTCCATTAGTATTGTTCTGATACAATTTTAAAAATACCTACCACAACACTAAAATTCCAAAATTTTCATGTGGAGGTTAAGGACTATATATTTATATCATTTCCATAATCTTCTTGAAGACAACTTCATTATATTACTTTAAATGTTTTTAGTGAGATTAAGATTCACATGTTTTTAGTGTGTTCCTTTAATCTTTTTCTTCCAGTAACTTTGTGCATTTTTTTGGATTTTTCATGAGAGGTTAAAATATTGTGCAAGTGTTAATTGTTATTCATTAAGGTGATAATCAAGTCCATTCATACTAATAAGGGTGCCCAGTTAAGTCCAAGAGCATTTTGGAATACTATTTTTTCTTCGCTAGAGGGTCAAAACATTGAAACAACCATTCCATGAGACACTTTTCGTACCTAGAAAAAGTGTGTTTGTGGGAAAGAAAAACAAGAATCATGGAAGAGAAAGTATGCAATCTGGAAAAACAAAACATGTAATCCTTAAGCTTTATGCCAAATTTTGTTTTCTGTAAAAATTTAGCTTGTAGTTCGTAATTATCTTAAAAAAATCAAAGCGCAACTTTCGCGGAAGAAAATAATAACTCAATATAAGAATGTATTTTTGGCATGATGAGATCAAGATGAAACTCATATCTTGGATTATCAAGGTAATGCTTGGTACATTTCAATGAATGAATAGATATAGTTAGGACCTGGGAGTGCACTAAAACAAAAGCCTAAACTAATTGAGGTGATTCAAAATTGATGGCCAGTCAATTGATCAACTTCAATCAGCTTCACCATCATGATGACTTCAACTATGAAATTGTGTCAGCTGGAACTGGTGGTAAATATCCCTTACTACAGCCTATATATATATATATATATATATATATATATATATATATATATATATATATATATATATATATATATATATATATATATATGAGCACTTCATAGATGTGTAATGGTCTTTAATTACATAGATGATTCTATTTCTGATGGATAATTGGAAAGTAACAAGAAGTTACATACATGAGCACTTCATACTTCATAGATTACATGTTACTACTGCTGCACCTCTGGCTCTTTCTTCTCTTCTTCTTATTGTTCACAATGTTGGGAATGACCAATATGTCTAAAAAATGTAAATCTAGAAGAAGAATATTAAACGGATGGATGGAGTAATTTAAAAGTTAAAGATAAGCAGACTTCTAGGTAATTATTAGAGTTAACTTTAGTTTGGAATATATAGGAGAGAAACTAAATTGAGATGGGCAAGTGAAGGGGAGGTGGTCACACTAGTTGGAGAAAATTGGATCTTAGTCGAACTGGTATACTAGGAGTTGTGTACAAATTGTTGCAAGAAAGTTCACTGTTAGTGATCTGTACATGCTTAATTGTTAAGCATGTCAAGCTTTTTTTTTTATGCTGACTCTTTGATAAACTCATATACATGCTTAACTACTGTGAAGAACTAGTGAGGTTACAATAATTAATTTCAGATCTTATAAAACAGAGGGTGGTCGTCTTCGTCCATGCCTCGTCCCATCATAATAGGATCGGCTATGTATGACAAAAATTTATGACAAACGGTCGGCATGACATCAACACTTTATATTGATGCCAAATTCCTAGCCAATATAGTTACAAGCATGAGAGAGAAATGACATAAAGTCTAAATAGTCGATTGCCATGTAAGTAGATCTAACTTTTGGAAATGCCTTAGTATCTTGTAATTAAGCTAGGCCCTATAAAAATTTCAACTTAGTTGAAACCAAAATTTTCGCTTTTGGATACTAAACTTAAATGAATTGGGCCCCAAAAGTTTTTTGAATACCAAAATTTTTGGGGACACCTTACTCATTATTTTCCATTTGTAGGGCCTTCTAAATTTTTGGGTCCGTAGCCCATGCCTAAGTAGCCTCTCTCTCTCTCTCTCTCTCTATATATATATATATATATATATATATATATATATATATATATATATATATATATATATATATATATGAGGAAAATGTACCTAAGGTCGATATATATATATATATATATATATATATATATATATATATATATATATATATATATATGAGGAAAATGTACCTAAGGTCGACCTCATTTTTCTCACTTTACAACATTTTTTTCTTGAATATTTTTTTATGGGATTGATCTACACTTTATTGATTGGCAACATACCAAATTTCAAGAAAAAATAATATTGTTAACCCCCTATCTATCCCTTGCAAAATGGACGATTTCTCAGCAAAGTTTTAGACCGTCGATTTTGCAAGGAAAATATAGGGGGCTAAACAATAATATTTTTTCTTGAAATTTGGTATGTTGCCAATCAATAAGGTGTAGATCAATCCCATAAAAAAACATTCAAGAAAAAAATGTTGTAAAGTGAGGAAAATGAGGTCGACCTTAGGTACATTTTCCATTATATATATATATATATATATATATATATATATATATATATATATATATATATATATATATATATATATATATATATATTTTATATATATATATATATATATATATATATATATATATATATATATTATATATATATATATATATATATAATATATATATATAGGGAGTATATATATATATATATATATATATATATATATATATATATATATATATATATATATATATATATATATAATATATATATATATATATATATATATATATATAGGGAGCGGATCAAAAGCCTCCCTTAGAAAATCCCCTCACTCTCATCCGTAATTTAATGTTAATGTTAATATTAATGTTAATGTTGATATTAACAATAATATAATATTAACATTAATATTAACATTAAATTACCGCTGAGAGTGAGCGGGTTTTCTAGGGGGGCTTTTGATCCGCATCCATATATATATATATATATATATATATATATATATATATATATATATATATTATATTTCCCACAACTAGTTTTTTCTAAGAAAAAATTAAACCTATATTAGAAAAATATTTTTTATTTTGGATTAAATATCTAGTCGAGTTTTTCTTTTTTGAGTTTTTCGTATTGAAATCGGAAAACGACTTTGTGAGTGGATTAAAAAACGAAAAGAATAGGTTTATATGTTTGCAGTCATTCCATTTTCACTCACATTTTTCTTTGAGTTTGCTCTAGTTTCTACTATAACAGTCTTCGTTTGTTCATCTCTTCGCTTGTTGTCATTTATTTTTCAATTTTTAAGTTAATTTGATAATAAAATATTAATTAATTTAAGAAATATAGGGAGAAAAAAGAAAGAACGTATACTGAAAAAAGGGTATATTGAAATAAAGTATAAAATAAACTTAACAAGGTCATAAAAAGAAGAGAAAAAAAAAAGAGGAATGCATTTAATAACACCCTTACAATAACTATAACAAGATGATGAGATATAGCAACGAGTGTATTTAAATGTGTCATGCTACTTTTATTTGCCAAGGGACCCTGATCAAATAATAAACTTTTTTTTTAGAGATATTTATAATAAGAAACACTTAATATATATATTCAAATCAAGATCCAACTTTTTTGCCTAAACACCTCAAATCTAGGAAGCAAAGAAACAATCAAAATAGATATAGTTAGTGTTCACTTCACTTCACTTCTTTTTTTTTTGAAGGAGGAGGAATGCAAGCTTTATTAAGTCAACTGGTCATTTGACAAAACTACATACTCTTTTCCCAGTTGTTGTAGAATGCAATTTGGAGGGATAACCATATGACAATTAAGAGACCTATGAAGGAAAAAGGATGCCACAATATGGGTTGTCCCAACCATTAAGAGACCTATGGATGGCGGACTTCGTGTAATTTATTTGTTGTCCCAACCATGTCGAGAAAATTTGGAGGATGTCGTGGGCAGTGGATAAGGATTCAGATGTAGCCTGCCCAAATATGAGGATGTCATCGGCAAATAATAGATGGGAAATGGCGGGCACATACCTATTGAGATGAATTCCTTTGAGGAGATTTTCTTGTTCGAAAAACAATCTAGAGAGGATCTTAGTGCAGAGCACAAAGATGAAAGGAGATAACGGACAACCTTGACGAATCCCTCTGGATGATCCCAAATTCTTTGGTATGAAAATACTTCGTGTTCTTGTCGCCGTCTTGGAGCCACTCACATTTAGCCCTCTGACTTCCAGTAGGTTTCTTCTATGGCGAGGAGGTCATTGATCTCATTGTTGAGCGCTCTCCCGTCGCTTAAATTCTGGTCAGTGATGTTTTCATCTTGAATTACCAAGAGTTTATTTTGAAGATTATCGGCTATCCGATGTTTGATGCTTCCGAATTCTTTACGACTCTATCTGTGTAACTTTTAGAGGGTATGTTAGATTCTCTGTAGGAAGGAATGAGTATTACGATTTTCTCCTTCTTGCCAAGCAGATTTGAGTTCATCCGCAAAAGACTCTTTGTTCATCCAATATGCCTCGAAGCGCTTGGGTCTTCTTTTCTGCATTTGGATTTTGTTGGTGTTTAGTAATATCGGGGAGTGGTCACTGTTAAGGCACGGGAGAGAAGATACTGCTGAATGAGGAAAGGAGCAACACCATTATGTATTTGCTAGGACTCTGTCGAGACGTTCTCTGATGTGGAAAATTGGTGCCCTACGATTCGACCAGGTCACTACTAAAATATAGCAAATTGGCGACGGAGGGTTAGCGACGGATCTTACCCGTCGGCTATAGCGACGGCCTCGCGACTACCTTGTGACTGACTACCGTCAAAAAGCAATTGATTTTTTTTTTTTTTTTTTCGTCAAAATGAGTCGCACATCCGTCGCTAAATTGACGAAACATTAGCGACGGATTCATGTCCGTCGCTAATATGTCGCACATTGTGACGGTAAAATCTGGAAAAAAACGGCACCTAGGGCCCCCAAAAATTGTATTACGATTTTCTCCTTCTTTACGATTTTCTCATTATTATTAGATGCGGGCCTAGGGCCCCCAAAAAATATTATTATTATTATTATTATTATTATTATTATTATTTAGGAGACCCTAGCTGTACGGAAATGGGTTATTATTATTATTATTATTATTACCCAAAATTTTTAGGAGGCTCTAAAAATGGAAAATTTTAGGAGACCCTACGTAGTGCTTCCATTGCCATTCCCTCCGTGGGAAGAAAAAAAAAAAAAAAAAAAAACTGATGGGTTCGAAATTGTCGAAGAACTCCTCGCCAACATCTTCATCGGAGCCGATCGCCGTCTCCGCTCCCGTGACATTGAACGTCTACGACCTAACCCCTTTCAACAAATACACCTACTGGTTCGGAATCGGCATCTTCCACTCCGGAATTGAAGGTTGCTCATCTTCTTCTTCTTATTCCCTTTTCTATACAATTTGTTTAGTTTATGAATTTCTTTTTGTAAATAGCAAATAAATTAATCCCAAAAAATATTTTTACGATTGGAACCGTGTTCAATTATGATGGATGGATGGATATGTTGGGTTTTCTTCATCTACATTTTAATTTCGTATCTTGCATGCACGGATAGGAATACAATATATACACGCCGAACCTGTTTTCGGCGTGTCCTATTGTATTTTCGGAGTCCGTGTCGTGTCCGTTAGGTGTCTGCTATGTTGCACGGATACTCCTCGGGAGGACCGTGTCCATATCCGGCTCGTGCTGGGCAAGATGCTCCTTTGACATCCCATGTCTAGGCTCCAAAGAGACCAAAAACATAGGTGAAAGTATTTTTGATATATTGTGACAATGCCAAACATAATTGAGACATGAGAAAGTAGCATTTCTTTCCATTGAATCCGTGTCTATAACATTTTGGAGCAGTTACTACCCAAAACATGCTTTATATATATATGGTAAGTGGGATATTAGCCATAGGCTCATATTTCTACATAAACCATGCACATGTGGACCAATAGGAATGAACTCCTACATCCAGGGCCGGCCCAGCAGGTTGGGTTGCCCTAGGCGAAGCTAAATTTGGTTGCCCCTTGACTCAAAAAAATATATATATATATATACAACAAGCTTAAAGCTATAAATGTAATAATTTTGATAAACGCTAAGAAGCTAGTTGTCTTCGGTTCTGATGGCAGTGTGGAGCTAAGATTTCAAGTTGCTCTCCTGACCTATGTCTCGAGGCCTTTCTAGTATGATATCAAAATAGGCACGGGAGATTGCCAGTTCAACTGACAATGAGGAGTTGGGATGGACCGCAGAGGCTTGACGGAGAGCTAGACAATGAGGGACCTAGGAGGGGAGGGGGGTTGCCCAAGCCCAGTGGCTTGTCTGGCTTACCCCAGGGCCGGCCGTGCCTACATCCCATGTACTCTCATGTGCACTAGTACACTCCATTTCTATTGGTCCACACGTGCATTGGCTCATGTAGGAATATGAGGCTCATATCCCATTTACCCATATTTATTATTATTATTATTATTATTATTTAAGATCATGTGTATATATAACAATATCCATAACAAGAGAGTATATATAACATTATCCATTGCATACCCATATCCCAAAATTTCAAAAAATGTTGTATTCCCTTATCGTTTCCATGTTTATGCAACATTAGGTGCCTGACGTGACGGGCCACAATTCAACATTGAATTTTGAAGTTTATGCCAAAATGTGTACCTTTATTTGTGTTTTTGTGAGATAAGTTGGAGTTGTGAGATTTTTCTATCTGGTGGAAGTTTTTAGCAGTTTCTTATGATGGATGAATGCATAGAAGACTATATGATATCACAATACACACTTTAGCTTCTCATGTTATGATAATATATGTTTCAAAATCTTAAAACATCGTTATTTACATTTTCAGCAAGGAGACCATATGATTTTTTTTTTATTTTTTTTAAGTTTTACTACTATAGGTGTCACTAGTCACAAGTCATAATTAGATGTACACTTTTTCAGTTCGAATGACCAAACATGCAGTCTGGAGTTTGGACTAGGATTTGGGCTCTATTGCAAGAATTGTTTGAACACAGTTTTGAGATTTATATGCTGCTTCCTTTTATGTTGGACAAACAAACACATATCACTTCTGTTGATCATCAATGAGGAAGATTCATGTGCTTTATGGAGTTATTACATTGTGCAAAAAGTTGCGTTCTATTGGGATCTTTATTTTCCTTGCAAACTATTTCTCCACTATGAGTATCTGGTTGGAGACCCCAAATCCTTTTTCTCATAAAAATAAAATTAAAACACCATTTTTTTTTTACTTTCATTGTACTACAAAAGTTATAATTTGATTCTAGTTTCCTTCTTGTTTTTTTTTTTTTAATTTGATAGTCTACGGGTTGGAATATGGCTTTGGTGCCCATGATTTCCCAACAAGTGGAGTGTTTGAGGTGGAGCCAAAGAGATGCCCTGGTTTTTGCTACAGGCGCTCTATTACATTGGGAACCACAACCATGCTTCCATTCGAGTTCCGTGAGTTAATTGAGACTATTGCCGGGGAGTATCATGGAGATACCTATCACCTGATCTTGAAGAATTGCAACCACTTCACGGATGAGGTGTCACTGAGGTTAACTGGAAAGTCGATTCCTAGATGGGTTAACCGCCTTGCTCATATCAGTAAATATCTCTTCAACTCATCAATCATATATTATTATTAGTATTATTTCATCCTTTCATTAATAACTGCTATTGCTATGAAGAGTTAATATGATATGGCTGGATTCTGTTGTAGGTGCAAAATAGTCAAAATGTTGGAAACATTGTCAAAATTAACAAGATTTAGAAAGAAACATAAATTTTTCATGCACCTGAACACTCTGAGGCTGCGCATCATACTTGAGAGTTATAGTCTATCATACTTCAAATGTTTAAGCTATATTTTCTATAAAATTTTATATGACGATTGCACTTAAATAAGTTATATTTAATCGTCATTCCTTGCTTACATTGAACAGAACACTTTTATTATTTCGGGAAAGAGCATAACGTAATGTAGGATCCTTTACGAGCTTTTGGATGACCTTTTTAAATGAAACTAGAACTCAATGAACAAATGGCATGGTGATAATGCCTCATAAAGGGTACTACTGTATCACAGGTATCAATTTGTTGCCACTTAACGCAAATTTGCACAAATTCGGAGCTATGAAGTATATTTCCCCCAGCCCATCCCAAGCTTCTACACGTACCAGTTAACTTTCCAAAATGAAAATGACAAAGTATTCATCTTCAACCCCACTACATGATTAGTAATTGCTGGTGTAAGTGTCATGTGGCCCATTTATGACCTTTCCCTTCTGCTTGCGACTGGCAATGCTGGTTGCATCAGTTTATAGAGTTTTTGTTGTTCTTTTTTGTCATTATCATTGTTTCCATCATTATTATTTGAGATGTATGTGTCTCGTGTGTGTGTGTGTGTGTGTGTGTGTGCTATCATCATCGTTATATTATTTGAGATGTATGTGTCTCATGTTTATTTGTGTGTATATAACAATGTATACATGTGTGTATGTTTGTGTGTGTGCTATCATCATCATTGTATTATTTGAGATGTATGTGTCTCATGTTTATTTGTGTGTGTATAACAATGTATACATGTGTGTGTATACTGACATGGCTATACAATGTGCCTATTAAAAGAGAACCAACAAGGCCAGAATTTTGAGCATGATACTTGTAATCTTGGGGTAGTTGTGGAGGGCTTTCTTGGATTTTAAGCAGTGTTTTGTTGTTGTGTATTACTTGAAAGATTGCATTATTTGGTTAAGTTTCTTTTTTATATTCAATTAGTAGGCTTTGTATATATTTTTATTTGTTTATGGAATGTAATTTGCTCCCTTCTTTCTAGTTCTTTATGTTCAATATCTTCTCCCTTAAACTTCTAATTCTCCATAACTGAGAAATGTTAGCATTTTGTTTTAGAACCCAATATTTAATCTGGTAATTTGTAGTTGGGTATAATAATTCATGATTGACTAAGAATTCTCTTGTCGACCGGGCAAACAAGTGAGGCTCTTAATATCTACTAACAATTCTAACACCACATGCCTATCCTTCTTGAGATATGTTCCACGGATTTGAAAGTGACACGACAGGAAACATAAGATATTGACACGGACATGGTACAAATTTTGGCATGTGTGGTATTTTTGGATGTCTGTGTCATGTCCAACACATGTTTGACAGGCACTACACAATCAGTCAATCACAACAGTACCTATCTTGTGGTGTTCTAGTGTTCATGCTTCCTAGCGAGCAAGTCAAATATGGAAGGTTTCAAACCAAGTTTTGAAGTATGTGGGACCAAATTTTCTTCCACCATCATAATTTGGCAATTAGATACTGCACCCCATGGTGTGCTCACGGGATTGAATTCCTTATATTGGACTGGATTCCTTCAGAATAGTCTTTGCATAGATTTGAATGTTCCACGGATTTGAATGTGACATGAACGGAAACATATATATTGACATGGACATGGTACAGATTTTGGCATGTGTGGTATTTCTGGATGTCTGTGTCATGTCCAACGCATGTTTGACACAGGCACTACACAATCAGTCAATCACAACACCAATTGGTGTTCATCTTCCTAGCGAGCAAGTCAAATATGAAAGGTTTCAAACCAAGTTTTCTTCCACTTTCATAATTTGGCAATTAGATACTGCACTCCATGGTGTGCTCATGGGATTGAATTCATTGTATTGGATTCCTTCAGAATAGTCTTTACATATATTTCTTAAGAAATGAACATTTCTTCTTTAAATTCTTTCAATCCAATCTGTCATTTCAAATCCAAAACCATGTTGTCCTTGGACTCGTTGAACTTGTTTGGATTATCTCCTTTAAAAATATAAGATCAACCACCTATAAACAAGCAGAAAATCTCCACGTTCATTCTTATGTGTCTATAACGCATGCTTATAAAGATGCTTCATGAAGTTATTAGCTTGGAAATATGTTATATTCATCCAACACTTGACACTTGCTTCAAGCTACATAATGCCTCGTTCAATTTTAAAAACTTTGGTTTATGCTCCCTTTTTGGTGTATCCAGGAGGTTGTTCAACACACACTTCTTTAAGAAACCATTTAAATAGGGAATTGCAATTGCCAAAGAGGCTTTTACAATGTGCCAGGATTTTCAAGGTGGGTTACCAAAATTGTCCTCAATTTATTACAGTTTTTAAAAATGAAATTTATAGCTTCCCTTATAAATCAAGGGTATTTTTGGTAATCCACTTTGAAAATCCGTGGGCATTGTAAAAGCTTCCGTGGCAATTACAGTTCCCTTTAAATATACTAATTTCAGATCCATTTCAAAGTCCTGCCATTTATTTTGTGCAGCTAAAAAGTAATCAATCTGATAGTTTCAAGGGTCATTGTTAGTAACTCAGGCTTCTTGTCTGTAAACCCTTAGCCGATAGCCACTAACTTTGCGTTATACCTTTTTAACTTCTTGTTTTGCATTTAAGTCTTTTTTTAGCCACTCAACTTTGTGCCCTCCCATTGACACTGGCCGTAGACACAGTCATGGAAGAAACATTTGATCACAAGAATCCAACTCCTGTTTTTTCCTCTGTTATATTCGGCTAGAGCTTTTCAGTTACTGGAAAAAAAATAAAACTGATGAACTGTTCCACTTGCAGGTGCCATCTGCAGTTGCCTTCTACCTAAGAACCTTCGAATAGCGGCGGTCGAAGAAAACCCGGAGTCCCATGTGTTGCTAGGTTCGAAATTACTCCTACATTCTTCTTCACTTTGACGGCATTATTTGAAACTAGTAAATGCACGTGCTTTGTACGTATAGTATAATAACGTATAATAAGAATATTATCCAATTATAGTCAAATAACTCTTCTAACTCATGTGTTTAAGGTGGGAGATATTTTGCTTATTTGGTTGAGTTCGATTTCCCATGTTGAATATGTATAACAAATTAATTTTTTTTTTCAATTTTATATAATTAATTTTTTTTTAAATAAAATGTACCATTATATACATACGGCTTAGATAGCTCACTTTTGAGCCGTTTTGAAGCCTTATTATATAGTGGAAGATGTTTGTTAAACTTGTGACATTTTTTACTCTTTCTTTTGGTTTATGTACAGATGATGCATCTGGGTCTTATGGGATCATTTCTCCGCTGGAATCGAATGTAAGTGACGGTGCAGACGGTGAGAATTTTGTGCTTTCTCCGTCACCCGCTTCGGAGGTGACTTTTATAAAAGAGAAGGAGCCCGTAGACGAAAAAACATCTCAGGCTTGAGAAATTGATCATTCTTTCTTCTCCCCAAGGTGAAGGAGAGTAATAGTTTTGTACGGCCCTTTCGGTTTTCTGATTGTAAAGCTCGTCTATATTTTTTTTCTTTCTTGTCCAAGTCATTACAGAAATATTTTTATACGTGTTTTGTCATGATGATGTTGCCCTGCGTTGATTATTCTGAGATGCAATTTGTAATGGTTTGATGCTGATGCGAACCTAACTGAGAGAGCCTTTTAATGTTCGTCTTGTTGCATAAAGTACCAACTGTATGTTTTGCCTCTATTTTTTTGTTATTTGCTCATCCGCTTCGAGCAACCATATCTTCCTCTTAGGTATAGAGTGGTTGGGGAGTACGTGGTGCCTGTTGCCCGCTACTCATATAGATGTCCGAGGTTGGGGAGTTCGTGGTGCCTGTTGCCATCTACTCGTATAGATGTCCGAGACGGACGACGGACGACGAACGCAATTAACGAAAAGCCTGCTTAGAAGTGGATTTTAACCAATGACACAAGGATTTTCTTTTGGTTTTTCGGTCATCTAGAGGTTTATATTCTCATTTTGCCTAAATTTGGTATTAATAGTCTATACTCCATTATAATATGTATATATATTAAAACCACCAAAATCTTCAAGTTTTTTTTTTTTTTTTTTTTTTTTTGTGAAATTCCACACCCACACACAATTGGGAGGATAGAGCCCCTCCGGGTGTCCGGCTCCAATACCACTAGGCTAGTGAGCTGAAACAAGTTTTGGTATTAAATATCCTCCAATCCAACTAGACAAGGTTAACCGCCAGTTAGATGTGTGGGGGGAAATTTTGAAATTGAAGGAATATTTAATTAGTATGACTATATAGGGATGTAAAATGTAACCTTACTCCGGGAAAAAAAAAAGAAATTAGGAAGGAATATATATAAATGGACTTTAAAAAAAAACGGAGTGGAGAAGAGACATTGAACTTTTTTTTTAATATTTAGGACCAATTATTTACCATAGCAAAAATAGAGATTGAGAAGACCAAGTGAACCAAACAGAACTAAAAACAAAATCTATTGAAGTTGAAAAAAAAAATCTAAGATATATTAAGGCCAACTATGCTTTACATATCAAAATGTTGAATAATTAGGAAATATTATGTTAGATTAGTGTTGTTGATTGAGAATGATATGATGGATGACTTGATACATTCAAAGAAAATAAAAAAAAGAAAGAGAGATTTGTTAATATAATAAACGATAGGGTAAAAAGTGAGTATTTGTAGAAAGTTGAGAACCCAAGATATCGCACAAAATTATTTTGGGTTGTTGGACACATGCAACAATGCACCAGTAAAGAGTTAAAAGATGCTTAGTTGATATAAACTAACATGAATTGAAGTATAATTGTATAAAGAAGACGTCTTTTGCTAGTGAAAGAAATAGAGTTAAGAAACTGACCACAATATTTTGGAATAAAAGACTGGTTCAAAAAAAAAATCAATAACATTGATATCATACCTCCATAGCTAGAAAAATGTTTAGCTTCTTTTTCCTTTCAAGACAGCATTAAGCAATGTTAAATATAGTTTGGGCAACTTATTATAAAGGTGCTGCAAAAAATGACCTTCAAAACTAATCAACCAACACTATATCTTGAAGGTCTGGTAAAAGAAAATGTGGCAGCAGTAGCACCAAAGCCTCAGTCAAGGTGAAAACTTGAAACAACTGCACGATAGAATCTCCAGAACATTTCGACAAATGATTCAAATGTTTATAAACACGAGCAAATTAGAAGAGAACCATTTGGTAGATGGAACAGAACTTCAAGTAATTTATAAACATACACCAAGCAATGTTATTCCAGGCTAAGATGATAATTCTCCATAAAAGGATCACCAAATTATTGATCAAAAGCAATCTTAGGAACGAAAGATCTCTCTTATTTTTGGGTGCTGTGGCCATAACAAAGGGAGCTCCAAGTGCACGTCTTCAAAATTGTGAAAAGCACTCTTGCTAACAAAGGTAGATGACTCATTACTTGTGAAACTTCCGTCTGACGGAATCATAGCTTGGGACATTACTAACTGCAAAAAGTTCCCAAATCATTTATCAGCAAACTAATATATTATGGAGTTACAATATCCTGAAAGGCGCTACTTTGTAGGGCCTGCTCGGTTCAACTCGCCATTGAGAATCTAGGAATTGGAATCCTAGTTTCACTTTTAACATAAAATTTGTATTTGAAATTGATTGAATCCCAATTCTAGGAATTCAAATGGTTAATGAAACTGCTATTTTGGCAACTATTAAGTGTTTTTTTGGGCCAATATGGTAATTTCACCTCCCAATGAAAGGTTGATCAATTCCAAGACTCAACCCAAACCAAACAAATGTATGGAATTGAATTCATTGAATCGAAGTAACCAACCAAAAACATGGAATGTATTTGCAATTTCAGGATTCTCAATCCCGTGGATTCTCAAGCAGGGACTTGAGCTGTTCTGGAACATACCGTTTCCCAACGATGCCAGTGTAAGCGGTGAAGATATGATTTTTTCAGATATTGTTGTAATATCCTTCAGTGTAACTTCATCAACAGTTTTCAAGAAATGCTCGACTGGTTTCCTGCATTATCAGTTGAGAAAAGGGCAAAGTGTCATTAAATCAGAGAAAGGCAAAGCTTAATATCTCATATCTACTCGAGTGTTCAAGATAAAGTGCATATAGCCTTTGCAGACAACCTGGTCAGTCATATGTGCTGCTAAAATTTGACAGCAACATTACTAAGAAAAAAAATGGTGGGAACTATTAATACTTTCTTTTTCATATTTGACAAGGAATCAAAACTAATCTTCTCGCTAATCCAAAAGCAAATGCATAGTTCAAGAGTGCTATTCTCTATTTGGATGTTCAAAAAGAAAACCCTATAACCTCTTCATTGATGATTATGCTGCTCAATTTTAATCGGAACAAGAAAGCTCCGAAAAATAAATGACAGTTTTATGACTCTGTCAACCCTTCCTAGCAAAGATAGCTATGGGCATGAGAAGGCAATGGCACAAAACCTACAAGACTAGTTATCAGCAGATAGCCCGCCTTTTTGATAGCGTACAATGTTTATTTTAACCAATCTTCATTACACAGGTTGTCAATGGCCGCTTGCCGAGTAATCGAATTATTTGGCCAATAAATCAAATTGCAGTTACAACGCCACTTATAGTTTTTTTCTTATTATCCATGCCGATTAATCGGATTAAGCAGCAACTACTGGGCAACATCACTTGGTCACTTGCCAAAATGGTTAATTTGGATGTACATATGACACCAAAGCATACACTATAAACCAATCAAGCACTCTCATTTCATATATGATGTGGGACTAAATCTTTGGGGCTTCACAAAATAATCCTCACTCAGACATGACGTCCTCATCGCTGACTGTGCACAGTGCATGTCCTGGCAGGCCTGTGGGCATGACAAGAACACTGCCGATGCACATTATTGTCAAAAACAGCTGCCTCAGGGGCAAGAACATCTGCGTTAACCATGACCATTTCCCCATCTGATTTGAACTCAAGTCATCAACTTGATTAGTAATACACGATACAATTTCGAAAAGTTGGACAAGCCCTCTCGCATCACGAATTTCTAGTGAATAGCGGGGTGGTCTTATTTCCCGAATGGAAAAAAACCATCTTCGTCCAGTAGGGTGTTAGAGATTAAAAAAATGGAAGGTTTCTTTTGTCCTTCCTTCTACGCTTGGGACGTTGACGCTTCCCCTACATCTTCGTCCTCGTCGCATTACGTCACAAGAATCGAGGAAATCATAGAAGGCCCATGAGTGAATATGAGTATGCCTATGACTCCAAGAGAAATAAGCAAGGATCAAATATGACATACATGAATCATTATTACATTAAAAGGAATGGCATTCCTGTCTAATGATAACAGTAACAACAATGACCATTAAAACTAGAGTCTCTCTCTCTCTACACACACACACCACATGTATGTATACACACACATTAGAACTAAATGTATTGAATTGGGTGTTATCCTCGAACTGACTGTGTTATTCAGAAGTAGTTAATATGCTGAAAGATTTGTAAGCTGTTAGATAAAAGGTAAACACAAAATGGCCCACGTGTAATATTATTGAAAAAATCTGTGTTAATGCAACTTTGGATTAGTGAAAGAGAAATAAAATATATTTTGAGGGCTTGAGGAAAGACACTTCTTTCACATACCTCCCGAATTCTAGGATCGGCGGAAAAACAGACTGAATTAACCTCGGGGTTGGTCAACATGGACTTCTAAATACAAATGATATTTAAAATTATGGGTTAGTTGATTAGTGTTTATGGAGTGAATTTAAAAGATTTGTGTAGAAAATAAAATAGATTTATTTAGCTTTGGTCAAGCTTACTATCTCTATTTTCTACAATTTGCATTAGTGGAAATGATTTAAAATCCATAAAATATTTGTAACCTATGCATTTTTACCATATATCATGTAATTAATAATTCTCGATATCTTTCCAAACTCATGAGTATTCTAAGGGCTCGTTTGGATCAAGTTTTTGTATTCCTAGGAATAGATTTTCAATTCCTTTCCCATGGGAAAGGAATTCAACATTCGCATACCCATGTTTGCTTAGGTCAAGAATAGGTAGTTCAAAAATTTTTTAAATTTCATCTCCATGTTTGGTTTATAAAGGGATAGAAATATTATTTTATTTAGTTTTCCTTTAATACCCTTTCATTAATTTCATGATGATTTACATGTTTGGGATAGAAGATGAAAATTTGAAAATAAAAAGAGGGTATAACCGTCCAAACAAAATAGCCAAACATCATTCCTACGAAAGCAAATATATTCCCAAGAGGGGGCTTGGGAATAGCTTTCCCAAGTCAATGGGAATAGCTTTCCCCTCTAAGCCCCTCCTATTCCCTCCTCATTCCCAATCTTGAACATACCAAACATGGGTAAGGAATTCAAAACCCATTCCCAAGCCACAAAAACTTGAACCAAACGCCCCCTAAACTCCTTATATATTTTTTTCCCCTTGAAAGTGTACCGCCTCTGTCCGTCCAAGCTTATTATTCCCCTTATGCTTCCTCTTCTTCCTTCCTTATTCTTTTGAGAAAATTATGAGGTATGCATCCTTCTCTTTCATCCCTTTAACTTTTTGTGTGAAAATTATTATGTAGGCACCTCCTCTTCCTTCCCACCAATTATTTTTGTGAATTTATAAACAATATGTATAGGATTCCTGATACCATTATACCCAAGCCCTCGTTCGTCCACACCACCTCAAAAGTTCCCTCGACTTCGTCACCCTCATTCCAATACAAAGTGTAAGCCCTTGCTCTCCGACTTTGTGGTCCTCTCTGATCTCACAGAGAGCGACAAGAGGTACCTCTAGTGGGGAGGGTAACTTATGGACAACATAGTTTGGAATATGAACTAACTATTTTCAACGGGATTTAAAAATACAACCATAAAAAAAGTATATCTACAAGCAGCAAAAATAAATTGGAAACTCTTACTAAAAGTACCTTAGACAACAAACCCATGTAGCAGCAAAAATAAATTGGAAACTCTTACTAAAAGTACCTTAGACAACAAACCCATGTATCACTGAATATGGGTCATATGGGTAATACTTGATCATTAGGGTTCGACTAACTATTACACGCAACGCAACCAAATATATGATAAGTAATAATATATTTAATAGCTAACTTGTGAGGTTCATTTAAACAGAACTAACCTCTCTCCATAGGTCAACACCTGTCGTCCAATATCTTCAGATGCTACCATCTTGAATATCAGGTGGTGTGTCAGAAGAAATAATCAGCTCAATAGCCTCAACTATAAAATATTATTAAAGCCTAACAAAAGAACAAGCACATACCCTTGACTCAAGGTTCATCAAAACTGCAGATTTTGTTGACTCCTTGGCACGATCAAGCTGTGCCTGGTCAACTGCGAGAGAAGCATAAAATAAAAAAAACAGTAGTCATCAAGAAAAGGTATAAAATAGGTAAAAGAACAAACCTTGTCCAGGTGTTGCGATTGCAAGAAGTTCCCGTGCTGCTAGATCAACAGCTTTAGAAGCAAAACCTGAACCCTGGTTACAAGCAATAAATTATCGGTGCTTTTAGGCATATCAATGGGCATAGCATAACACTGACAGCTGGTGAAGCATCTTGACAAGCACTTACGATATACTGAGACAAAATTATGGCTTAGCAAACTACGAAAATCATGGGATTGCACCTTTTTATAAATAAAATGTATCTAGTGGGTGGGGTCCTAGCAATATGAAGCAAGATTTTCTGACAGCAAGTTTGCATATTTGTGAAAAAGGGGGGCTCACAGTAAACAGTCATGGACACTCAGAAGCCAGACATAGTCAATAGGCCACACACATGGGCAAAAAAGTGAATAAGAAGTGATTAAAATATACCATAATGACCCCCTATCAACTATCAAAATAAATATTTCGTATCACAAAATATAAACTGTATCCTACATGAGACAGTTTTCTAGACTATGATGGTCTTAATTCAGATAGAAATTTCTTAATACTCCATGTCATAAACCTTAATTCCTTGTGTACAGATCTTCTGTATGGAGGATAACTAATACATTGTCAACGTATCCATCTAATAAGGTAGGGTAATTCTATGGGATTAGTTATTATGTCATGTCATCTTGTAACAATCAAACTGAGAAATCAAATGCCAGACATGGTGTTCATCCAAGCAAGCAAGCAGTAAATTTAAAATGTGTCTAGATGTAAATCTATATAGGTGGAGAATCTCTTGAGTCCAAATTATTCTGAAAAAAACCTATCATTTGCCACAACAATTTATACTTGTATACAACAAGGTCACAAGACTACTCATTTCCATCCCCTCGCAGTAGCATGCACCGACCATTCTGCAGCCACTATCTCATCTCGTACTCAGAGGTAAACTCCTTTACATCACTGACAAAGTAGGCATCCTACTACTTACGCTTTGGATGGTGCATAAAGATAGTGATGTGAGATGGCACGCACACTGATACAAGAGAATATTATAGCAGTTTAATCCAATCAAAATACCAGCAATAGATACAAAGAAAATCATCTAGGATTAAAATCTGGGATTTTAGACTATAATTCCCTTAAATTTTACCTGCTTCACTATTTGCTTACTGTCCATCAAATTGTGAAGGGCATTAGGTATAAGTTTCATCTTGCCTCAGTTACAACAGCATTGTTTTAAGTTTTTAACCTGTGTTACAGCTGACACAAGGCATGAACTAACAGATTTTCCCTAAGTGGGCCCTGCACATTGGACCAGAGAGGATTAAACTAGTTTCTCAGTCCCCCTTCCCAAAGCCTACTCTATTTTCCTCCTCAAAACATCTGTACAGGTGCATTAGCTATAAGTTTTATCTTACCTCAGTTATAATAGCAGTGTTTTAAGTTTTTAACCTGTGTTACAGCTGACACAAGGCATGAAATAACATATTTTCCCTAAGTGAGCCCTACACATTGGACCAAAGAGAATTAAACTAGTTTCTGTCCCCCTTCCCAAAGCCTAGTCTATCTTCCTCCCCAAAATATCTGTACAGGGGCGGAACCGGCAAAGGCCCAGCCTGAGCGATAATGAAGTCTGAGATGAAATTAGTAGAAGCTGAGGCCTAAGCGATAGCAGTGTCTTTCGAGAAGACAGGAGGGATGCAGGAGTTTAAGCACGAGTGATTAAACTTGTCACAAGCTAGTCAAGCAGGGAGATTTATATGCCAGAAAATATTCATCGTCATCAGGTGTAGGTTTTGGATAAAAAGAAAAGTTTTGGGAGTAAAGATAAGCTTCAATGCTAAGTTTACAATTGAAACAAAAAGAGGGACAAGAAGGATCACATTATTTCCACCTTTGTGATACGGGAAAATGTCATTCCTTTTCACACACAGTCTTAATGTGCCATAGAGATTAATGTAATTCCCTATAGCAATTGTATCACATTACCTCTTTGTCAAGACTCTTTCTAATTTAGGTGAACATCGAGGTTGCTCCTTGGTTTCACAAGCTTAAACTGCATACCAAATAGGTAGGTCAACCTACCGGCCAACATTATCTAGGTTTTATGGCATGGCCGTCTCGTGTCCATAGCTACCTAGGCTAAAGATTTGGCACCAAAATAGAGGGTTGGTCTCATTTTGACCGCCAGTCACGGAAAATTTGTCAATTTCTTATGCTCCATTACCCATCCCATCCTGTGTGGGAGAAGGCTTGGTTGATGATGGTGAGTATGACGCAATATGGTTTTTAACAAGGTGTCCTTGTAACTAGTGTTCTTTGCAGTTATAGTGATGCTAATCAAACAACGAGGACTCAGGAGCCTAGTAGAAATTGACAACAGTTAAGGAACTTAAAAGCCCTTTAGATTTGAATACACAAACTGCCCCCATGTGCAGGCATTGCACATGCATGAGAAATGGTCCTCGAGATTACCAGTTCAAGAATATCTAGAAAAGTGAAGGGGAAAAACCCACTATTAGCAGGTATTGCTCTTGTTGTAGGTATTGACATAATACAAAATAATCTGATATTGACCAAATTCAAAAAACCTTCAAAGGTCCATTATATTTGCAACTGCAGAGGATCTGTTTAGTTATAGGAACCTGATTTAGTTTGGAAAATACTACATCCAGAAAATGTAAAATGCTCACTGCACAATTTCATCTGAGCTGAATAGCTTCATTCGATCTTAAAACAGCTAGATGTATGCTAGTTGGGTGCAGTATGCATGATTGCTCAGTAGTGACTCCAAACTACGTAGCAATATAATCAAGCAAGCTGATATAACATTACCATTCAAAAGGTCAAATTCACTATTACTAAACATTTCAGTGCCTATTTTGAACCAGCAAGAAAATGCTTTACTTAGTATGTTGTATAGTGCACTATGAAAAGCTAAAAGGACAAGTGCAGGCTACATAATTTAATGCAAAATGTCACTATGTGTATGCTGAAGTGTAGGCTTAAAACCAAAGTTCACAAAATTGGCCAAGACTATGGGAATCCCTTTCTTTGGAGAAACATCAATTCCGTCCTTTTTGAGGAGTATTGGTTTGTCCATGAAAGAAAAGAGCAACTCACGAATGGCTTGATTGCTGCTCTCACAGCACTATCTGTTGCCCACTGCTTGGCTTGCTCTCTGTTCAAGGAGACCCTGATTTCGAAACTTGACTGGGGGCTTTCTCGGTCTCGACTACTGGATGAGGGCAAGATGGCTGTGCTTGAATAAGCCACCCTTGCTTGATCCTATCGTCAGTCTTCATTGTCCACGAGCATTGGGCCAACAGTCAGTCTAGCTCTCGCTCTTGTCCAATTTCCTTATCCTCGAGGGGGTCAGAGTAGTAGGCAAATCAAATTTCTTTTGTTGTATGCGGTGACAACTACTAATGTCAGCGAGCAAAGACGGAGGATTCATGCCCCTCCAATTGCTTTTAGTGCAGCCCCGAAAGGTGGAAAGTCTAAAGCCAATCAAAATTCTAGCAGCAAGTGCAAGTCCCAAAACCACTCTAAGTCTCTCCAGGAATTCCTCCTACAGGTACCAGTACCTCAGACCCTTCACCTCCCGCATCTACCGATACACCCAATCGACCTGTCAATGGAGGTCCAAATAAGTCCGCTCTCCACACGGGGAGCCAAAGACCGATAGTTCTTTCGAAATCCATTCATTGAGAACGGGTTTACGGGGCAACATTGGCATCAAGACTTGGGTTTTTCGACCAAGTTTGTTATGAGGAATCTTCTCGCTGTGGAGCGATATACGAAAAATAGATGTTAAGCCTGCAATGTCTGATAACGGCGCTAAAGTAGTGAATCTATCGGCACCACAGCAGTGGCATACAACTTTGGACCTAACGGCCAGCCCCGTTACCTTTCGGAATGGGGGGGTGTTGTATTGGACCGCGCTCCATGGCATATGGCCAATAGGCCACTGGTGCTCATTGTTCTCATAGTAAGAAGAGTCAATCAGGGAAGTCCCATTAGGAAGTGCAAGGGGCACAGCAGATGACTAACTCAGCAAATGAGACTCACCAACACTTATATCCCCACCAATGTGATCTCCATTACAGATGTACAAATCTGTTTGGAAACAGAGCTCTTTTAATCCGGAATTCGACCAGCTATTAACGTTGGCTTATCTGTCAGTCGCGTCGGGTCTGCCGCTCAATTGAGAGCTATGAAACAAGTCTGCAGTAGTTTAAAGCTGGAGAGAATCCCTCGCGTTGGACAAGTCTTGAGGTATCTCAACTAAAGATCCTATACACGGCATCAAGATGAGAGGTGCGGGGGGCCTGCATTAACTAGCTGACCACACTGACGGCATATGCTAGATCTGGACGAGTGATAGTGAGATAGTTGTCCAACCGATAGGTATTGGTTGTATCATATTTTGTTTGGGCCAAACAGAATCTGTATGATAAAATCTGTATATAATGTTCATGTCAGTTTCTAGGCCGTTACGCTGAAAACTGGTCACAATCGGGCAAAATTACCAAAACGTCTAGAATTTCGTTAAATTTGCTCAAAATTTCCCTAAATTATTTTATTTTGATTGAAACTGTCCAGAAGTCCAAAAAAATGCTGAAACTAGCCAATACTTTCTAAACGTCAATGAAATTGGCCAAAATGTATAGCTGATTTCATTTTCAAGGTTTGAGAAACTTATGAAGCCTATATATAACAAGTTGCCTTTAAATTGTGCAATTAACATATTACAATCTTACAGAAATCATGCAACAAGACAACTACTCAATTAAAGTAGCATAAAGCTGCAGAAATAGTCTATGGGATATGTTTGAACTTTAAAATTTTGTTTTACATATTTACTAAGCTTCAACAATTTCTTAGCTTTACCTAAAGTCTTGAAACTAGGAAGCACGGATACAAATATTATAAACACAATTTACCCAGAAACCTAAGCACAGAATGATATCCGTGTCCATGCAACACAGCCATGAACTAAATATATGCAACAACTAACTACCAAAATATATCAAAATGAAATGCCTTACAGTGGTCGCATGAATTCCAAATATGCCGGTATTATTGTACAGACTGTTGAAAGCAGAGAATGACTGGATCTCTTGATGCTCGTTCAAGATGCGTAGATCTGAGGAAATAATTAATGGAGACATATTGAGGGCACTAAACATTAGCATGGTACAAAATCACCTTCACATACCAAACATACAACTTCCAGAAAATGCATCTATGTCAAAGAAACTTACATAGACGAGAGTACATCCCTTTCCCAGGACCTCCAGCAGAAAAGGAGCCTCCCCCTCCCATAAGCATCTGTAACGAGATCAAATTATACGGTAAGTCCGTAAAAACCTGGGAATAGTCGGTAAAAAATGGGAATAACGGTGAACGTATGAAAGAAGAAAGTGAAAGAATCATTAGTTCCAAACATGATGAAGCATTTACAAATGTGATGAATCCCAACCCGGGCAAAAATTTAATTGATAAGAGAGGGGAAGAGTGGGCATGGGTTTGAATCCCAACCCGGGCAAAAATTTAATTGATTCATAGGAGGAGGTATCGGTTCTAGTGGTCCAGGACAAGGATGGTCATTAATGATTGGCCTTGTCTTTAAAAAAAAAAAGGTTCTCGATAAATACCTGAAGCACTGTAACAATCATGGCTTCTTTATCTTGATGCCAGCCACCAGGAACTTCAAAAGCAAGGGCAACATGGGTATTCTGTTTTCGAGAGAGAAAATTGTGAAAATGGATAGAGGATTAGTACTCCTTTTTTATAGTCGTATAGAGCAAATAAAACAGGGTCCACGTGCTTCTTTACACACATCTGAATCTGTTTGACGGCGGTAGTCCCCTCCAACATATACAGACTTTGGCTCCTCAGGACGAGACACCTTTGGAAGGTCAGATAATAGTGGTTCAGCAATCGATACTAGTTGCTCGTGATCTACACCTGATGCTGCAAGTACCATCCTGGGAGCAGTGTAGTTTTCCTGAATTTTCCAGAATCCAAAGAGGACAAATACCATGAGAAACAGTGAAAGTGGATATGAAAGGCCACATGATACAGGGTACCTATTCTTACTGCGACAAAATTCTCCAAAATGTCACTCTTCAATCTGTTGATTGCAGACTCAGAAGCAATCAAAGAATTTGCCAGTGCACCTGAGTAGCCGATAGAATGGATTGCCTCCAAAAGTAAACTCTGTGGATTGTTAGACATTTCTCCTATTTCGGCCTTCATCTTCTGCAACTGCATAAACAAGATACGAAAATCAACATCAGAATTAGCAACAACCGGCTAGACCGTTGAATAATTTTATAAGAAATAGTACCTGCTCATTAACTTCCCAATCAAGAAAAGCAGGGTTCCTGACACTATCAATTAGCACCTCGACCATTTCAGGCATATAGGTCTTAAGCGCATCATATGTATAACCCATCTGCTCACGGCTAGCCGATGCACTAACATTACCTCCAATAGCTTCTATTTCACGCACAGTACGCAAATGGCTCCTATTTGTAGTGCTTTTAAAGGCCATTCGCTCCAAGAGATGCGACACTCCAGATGATGCGGATGTTTCATATACAGAACCACTGTCAACATAGAGACCTATTGACGCAACTGGGTTCTGAGAAAACAAATCAAAGAATTACATTACATTATTAACAAGCCTCAGGGTCTAGATACAGTTGGTAAAAAATGAACAACATACTGGTGATGCTTCCGAAGCAATTTTAACCCCATTTGGAAGAGTGGTGATCTTTGTCTTGCTTGGTTCCAGATGATCGGGCAAAGGAGGTGGGACTACAACACCTTGAAGTGGGATATTCAGAGGAGGAATCTGGGAAGATTTTCCCCCAGTAAGCCAGCTAAAGAAACCACCTGAAGACCTCTTCGCCACACTAGTACTTGCAAATCTCGTGGTGGCACCGATAACTCTTGCCTCACTCGCATTGCGCTGCGTAAACATGCAAATACGATCAGATGTTTTCGGTATTGATTTTCAGTGGCAGCATGTCACACTTGAAAATGCTTAGATATTTGCATTTAATCATAGTTTACTATAAATGTGCAACTTAAGCATGATATTTTGATGAGCAATAACTGCATATTAAAAGGGAATCTACAAAACATACCCATCAAACAAAAAGCAAAGAAATGTGATCCAATAATTTCAAGTTGATGTTTATATGTGCTTTTTCTGAGACTAAAACATCGCTGTCAGGGAGCATGAGTACCCCCATATCGTATCGGGCCATGTCCGATACTCGCTGGACACTGACACTGATGTCGAGTCTCCTGCATCAGACACCGAGAGTCCAAAATACACCAGGGAAAGCCATAATCGGTGTCAAGTCTGCATTGTGTCTTATTCGTATCCGTGCAACATAGGACGTCTAGATGCATCTGACTACCGATAGGAAACAAAAGAGAAAACCTTAAACCTTATAATTTGGTGTCCGTTAGGGTTTTATATCATCGACCGTGACGATAATGATAAGTACACGAAATTTACACAACGGCTAGAGCTTTTGAAGAATTTCAAACCCCCTCCCTTCACGCAATTCTGACACAAAAATTTTCACTTATAATTTCAGCTGTCAAATCCAATGATCCCAAAAATAACAGCAATATATCAACACACATAGTGAAAAATAAGCCTTTTTTTTTCTTTTCGGGATACTCGTTATAACTATCTTTCCCTAGCATGAATAATAAATAACAAACAAGTGAAATTTCCAAAAAAAAAAAAAGTATCAGAAACACTCGCTATATTTTTAACCAGTAAATAACAGATCTACGGGAAAAAAAAATATTTGATAGATCGGAAATCACAACAGAAAAAGAAACCTATAGAGAATGAAATCCAAATTTTAGGGTTAGGGTTTGGGGAGTACTTACAGTGAGTGATCGGAGGCGAGACCCGGCGGCTCTGTACATGATCGATGAGATCCAAAAGTGAACCGAAACCCTAACCCTAGACTCGTACGAACGTTGGAGAAGAAGAAGAGAGGACGAGAGAGACGAGAGAGGGATTATCTCGCGAATTAAAAACTTGATGTATTAGGGCTTCGACCCACTTTACAGATCCGGCCCCATAGAGATGGTCAGATTAGATCGCGAAAGGAAAGGACGATATCTCACCGGGGAACTTACCACTGGCCCCCACATGTAAACTTATTTGGGATTCGGCCGTCTAAAACCAACGCTCAAAATTGGCTTGTGTCAAGCTGTTTATTGGGCCGACGGCCAGAAATCTGATTCGGGTCTGGCACGGTCGAATCTGGACTGGGTCAGACTAGGTCGGTCCGAACCCGGTCAACGGGGCGATCCTGTCCGGACTATTAGGACTCTATGTACGGGTTGGATTGAGTTCACAGGCCCGAAGGTCCAGCCAGGACCAACTCGGTCCAAATTTTGACCAAGTCGACCTACACCGTTGGTGATCTGATCAAGTCCGGTTCTAGGCTCAGTCAATATATATGTAGAGAGAGAGAGACGAGAGATATGTATCCTTTTACTTTGGCTTTTTCTAAGAGCACCCCCACTATTACTAGGAGCTATCACTTACTAGGGGACAGTCCAGGTTTGAGAAACTTTTACTGGGGACGTCCCAAAAATTACTTGGGGACAGCCCAATATTAGGGTTTTCTCTCTCATTTCTCCTCCTCCTCCTCCTCCTCCTTCCTCCATTAGGGTTTTTCTCTCGCCGACAGAGTGGAGCGGCGCCGGCAGAGTGGAGCGGCGCCGGCAGAGCCGAGACTCGCCGCATGTAATGCCCTGCTCCGCACGGTGCATTATGCTGAGTCGTTGACTCGAAGAGTTGCGTTGACCCGATTACGTATCGATGCGAATCGATACAAAGTGTTGAGTTGTCCCGAGGAATGCATCAAACTAAGTCGATGCGAAGAGTTTCCTTGTCCCAAAGAATGCATCGAGTGAATCGATGCGAAGCGCCGCGTTGCCTCGAAGGATAAGTGCGTTGAGACGGCTCGAAGATTCTAAGAAATCGAATCGACCAAGGCGCAAGTCCAAATCGATGCAAGTAATGATTTTAGTTGGTTTCATGTACAGGCTATACGTTTACGCTGAAATGTTAGAGGTCGATCTTTTGCCTTATTCAGTAAGGGGTCCGCGAAAGCAAATCGACGTCTTGCGACGGACGGAAGCGTTGGCACGCTAAGGCAAATCGGACGTACAAACTCAATAAGCACGAAGTGCTCGAATGGCTAAGTCAGGAGAGTGGCCGTGCAACAAAGTTATGAAATCGAGTCGCATTGGCACGACGAAACGACAAAGGCGTAACGATTCAAGGTGGGAGGATTGACTTCTTTTTACTCCTTCATTCGATAAGTCAAATATATCATTGTATGCTGAGTTAACCTATCAATGCCACGGGCGTGGCTCGATAGAGATATAAACGTAGCGCGTGTCGAACACTAGATAGAACAATTGAAATGAATCGTACAGCAAACGTACGAGTCGCTATGGAACATTGGATATCGCAAAGGCGAGCGCCTCGGTGCGCAAGCCGCAAGAACATGGGATAACTGTACTCGGCGAGTGCCTTAGTGCACGAACCATACCGTACCTTCGCGCACGAGTTAGAACGGCTAGAACACTGAAAGATAATAGGCGAGCGCCCTAGCGCGCAAGCCACGAACATTGAATGTTAAGTCATAGAACATCGGAATACGGTCGGAACGTGCCTACGTACACGGGATAATAAAAGATGGCTTCGTTGCGAAAGAATACAGTTGTGGCATGAATGTGGCGGAACTGTCGGATATGACATAATGCCTCGAAAGGTGTTCGAGACCTTCGGGTCGTTCGGTTGACGAGCATTGAGTTGAGGCATAATGCCATTGAAACGAAGAATGAAACGTAAGAACATAGAAAGTTAACGGAGAAATGCGAGATGATAATGCGGCATGGTGCCCTTCGAAATGTTCACGGCCTTCGGGCGTTTCGTTGAGAACATTCGGGCGTTGTGCCAATTGAAATAGAGATAAGCGAACTTGCTTGGTTATTTGAAAATAAGATGCGTTGCATGGTCAAATGGACTTAAAGACTATTGCCCGTGCACGGGTGTTTCTTCCCTCGAACGTGATCACCAGGACGCTGGGACTGTTCGGCCTAGGAGGGACTGCGATAATCGGTATTGATGGTGCACTTCGACTAGACGGGTAGCGACTGTCTAGTGAATGTGATAAGCCACTTACACGAGTACTTCGGGGGTCCTCTGATTGTGGTTAGCAACCACAACTGAGTGATTGTCGTCTTACATATTCGATTCGATAAATATAAATCCATTCTAGCCTGAAAAGCTAGTGACCTTCATATAGATAAGGGCGATGGATTTGGAAGTGCAAGGTATGCGTATATCCTGCATGGATGGATTCTGAATAAAGAGCACTTATAACATGACAGGGAAAACAGATAGGCATATTCACCTTGCGTCGGTGCAAGGGCGAGTACGTCGATATTGCTAAGTTGCGCCACGAATCAAACACGAGAATGCTTGCTTGCCTATTCAATTTGATAACATGCTTGCTATGATAACATGCTTTACGCTTTCAAATATGCCATGAAATTGACCCTAAGGAGAACATAGCAAGATCATAAGCTAAGTTGCATGATTCAACATAAATATTAAAATGTCGGTTTGGAAAGATGATCTTTGCTTCAGTACATGCGAGGACGAACGTACTGATCCCCCACCAGCTTCATGCAGGGTGCAGGAAATGGATTGCTCGCGGCGAAGCGTTGCTTGAACGCGTTGAGGCTTGGAATGCCGAAGCGTATTGAAGCGTGCGATCGCATTGACGCTCGGACTCGCGACAGGATTGATGCGGCCGAGATATAGAAGGCATGATGTATGGAACGGCGAAATCCTTTGTGGACAAGAGAGAACCTGAGTGTTGTAGCCAATCTGGTAAATTCCGTTGGGCTATCGAAAGCCTTTGTAATATGATTTCGAATATCAATAAAGAGATTTGTTTCGTATACTCTGTTTTCCTTTCGTTTTGAATATTAACTCAAAAAGATAACCATTTGAGAACTTGTCATCTTGTCTTGCACGAGCGCAACTCCAGGCTCGTGCGGCATCACGCCCCAGCGAGGACGATGATTCGGGTGATTCCGTGTCGGGGCGTGACAAATTGGTATCAGAGCTCTAGGCTCAATTTCCTCTGGACGCTTGCTTCATTTCAGTTTTAAAAGTTACCCACCACCAATCGAAATCACTCTTGACTCTACTCGATGCAGCACTGGATGTTCCATACAATAAGTCTAATACAAATCATGTAATTTTGTCGCGTGTTGTTTGGAAATTACATGGTGTTAGTTGAAAAAGTCGGAAAAGGTTTGTTGCTGCAAGTGCAACAAGTTGCGAGATATGAATTCGAGAATTTGTTGCCGTAGATGCAACACATCGTGAATTGTGGTTTGAGATATTCGTTGTTTACAACAAACGATACGAGAAATGTTGGTTGCATCGATACAATGATAGTCGTGGAATGTTGCTGCAGCAATTGCCACGCGTTGATTGTAATGATGCATTGAAAAGAAAATGAAAGTTGATATGGAATGTGTCGGACGGATTCACATATCGATTTTTAATGTGCGTTGCGATGAAAAGCGATAAGTCAATATCGAATGTGTTGAACGGATTTGAGCTTTGACTTTGAATGTCAGAAATAAATCTTTGCACGATGTGCAATGCGTATTGAAAATAAAATATTGCACGTGGTGCAACGCATGTCAAAAGTAAAATTATTGCACGTGGTACAACGCGTATCAAAATAATCGATGCACGAAGTGCAACGGATATCGAAAATGAATTTTTGCACAAGATGCAACGGAGGAAAATAAAAGTTATAAATCGAGAAACGAAATCGGTTCGGTTGTGCGCCGAGCTGTGTTGGCAAATGAATGCATTGGCCGAGTTGCGTCGGATTTTGATTAATCAGAGTTACGGTTGTGATCAAGCAAGATCACTGCGGAAATCGTGAGTCGGAAGAGATCGTCGGTTCGTAAATAGTAAGTTGCGACGGAAGTAACTTAATTTTCGGGTGGTATATGGCATACCACTGATGCAATGAATGGCTTGATTTCGAGTGGTCTATGCAATACCACTTGTGCGATAAATTTTATCGACATTTTGTGAGAATTGTGGAAGGTTTATCCGCAACAGACGGGATAGCACCGAGACTCGATTGAGAATTTGTACGACGGCATGTTGATGCAAGTGTTCTTCGATGATCGGTTAGAACGGTAAGGCGGGACTTGTAACATTGAATGATACGTCGATTGAAAATTTAGGTGTCGATCGAATGACGGGAACTAGCGAAACGATTATGCCTTGAGGCAACAATCGGATCGACGGGATAGGATGCTCGAAACGTTGAAATCGAACCGCACGACTTGCGGGCTTGATGAAAATGTTGGACGATACAAATTATAATCGAATCGCACTGTAACACCCACTTTTCTAAAATAAGGGTAAATTTGAAATTTTGCATTTTAAATCATTAAAATATTTGATTTTAGTCATGATATGATTTTTGGTGATTTTTAGTTATTTTAAAACTATTTAATTGAGTGAAATGTGAATTGGTGTTTTGCTAGTGTAACATTAGTCATACATGACCTAGAAGACTAATCATGACCAATGAGACCTAATCATGTGTTTAGGATTTCAAATCTCTACTTTTAAGTCTAGGGGTATTTTAGTCATTTTGACATTTTCGTGAAATTGTGAATTATATTAATTAAATATGTGATAGCTAGATTGTTGAGACTTGACCTAGAAGTTAGCCTAATCTAGATTGTTAATCATGACCCTAGAGACTAAGTTAGAGGATTTCATTAAGTAATTACAATAGTGAAATATCTAGATATTTGTTAAGGAGATATTTTAGGCTAAAGGTTAAAGGATGTTACTTTAATTGTGAGCCCTTAGATTAGCTAGAAATTGTTGGAGAAACCTTAGCCCCTCATCCTAAACCCTAATCCTAACTTAATGGCAGCCAACACTCATCCCCACCCCCTATAAATACATCCCATTAATCATTTGCACCATTTTTAATTCATTTTATTTGCCTCTTTTGTGTTCTTCCCTAAACTTCTCCCCAAATATCCAAATCACCTCCAATTTGAGCCAAACTTCTTGCATTGGGATCCCCTACCATTGAGGATGCTAAGGGGAGCTAGCTAGCAAGGTTGTACAAGCATTTGGCATCATCATTTGAAGAAGAACACCCCCCTTCCTTAGTTTTCATTGAGTTTTCACTCAATAGGTAAAATGCCTCAAAACCTATTAATATTGTGATTTCTCTTCATGAATGCATGCATATAGGTACCAAGGATCTATAGGCTTAGTTTTGTAGGAATTAGATAGGGTTTGGTGTCCGTATCGGACACGTATCTAGGTTAATACT
This sequence comes from Iris pallida, assembly GCA_029216955.1. NCBI lineage: Eukaryota > Viridiplantae > Streptophyta > Magnoliopsida > Asparagales > Iridaceae > Iris > Iris pallida. The sequence goes on from JANAVB010042217.1 coordinate 1,699,466, forward strand.
AAAGTGTTTGGTGTATTGCCACAGTGAACAAAATGTTCTTATTTTCGAAAACTAATTTCACAATTTTCTAGCCCTATAGGTGCTGATCACAAATCACTAACACTGAGCACGAATCCGTGTTGTTTTCGTGTCGAAAATTGACACGGATACGCTGCACGACGCTGTCATGCAGTGTCCTGCTACCCAACCTTTTTTTCTCCCCACACACGACACGTGGACACTTCAAACTTGACATGGGGGAAGGGGCAATGTCTGTCATGCCTCCCCCGAAGTTTGGTGTCGAATCGTGTCGTGTCGAGGAAGCACGGACACGTGCACTGGTTTTGCACTGCACAGTGCGTGCAGTAGATAGCGTTCTGATACGCGTCTCGTGTCCTTTATACACGACACGTGGACATGTATCAGGGTATGGAACACGTACCCTAACCCTAGGTGAACCTACACACGTGATCACGAGATACGAGGACACGCGTGTCGTGTCCTACACTCGTGTGCACCTCTGCACGACATTGTATTGTTTTGTGACTGTGTGTGTGTGCCTAGAACGTGTTGTTGTGTCTTGCTGTTGTGGACACGAATTGATATGAGAGACACGAACACATGTGACACAGTTATTACCAACCATTTAAGTGAAATATTAGCATGAATTTATATGTCAATTAGCATTCTTTTCATTTTTCACTGACACAGTGCACTATTTTCACTTTTCTGATTTGGACACGTTCGTGTCCATTCTTGTGGACACGAATACCCTCCCTCTGACATATAAACATATGGACAACACCACTGTCCACCTGTCTTTGGGTTCACATGAGAATTGATCCATTTTAGGTTCAAATGATAAAATTGATACATGGTTTCCATTTATATTTTTTACTGTTATTAACACTCAAACCTGAGATTTCTGAAACAGTAGTGTATAACCTGAGTTTTGAACCTTGAAATGAAATGGTGGATCTGAATTTATGGAACTTAGTTAGGATTCCACTGATCTAAATCTATGGTTGTAAGTTAACTGTCATTTACTGTTTTACCTATAACCTGAGAACCCTTAACCAATGAACCTGGGTTTAAATAAAAACTGAGAAATTGTTTCATTGGTTGATACTTGATTTTGATTGACATTTGGTTTCGATTTATGTATGGGTACACTGCTATTTAAATCTGAGATGGTAGGGTTCTTGTGGTGGTTATTGAATGCAAGGTATAACTGAGATTTTCCCAAATGTTAACATGTGTACATACACTTAATTGAATTTGGCAATACCTGAGATTTCCCAAATGAACCTGAGAATGGATGGGGTTTGAATGAAACTGAGTTTTGTTTCAAATACAAAACTGAGAACTTGGTTTTGTTTTGTAATGAACTAACTGAGTTTGGTAATACAAATGTAAGAATTGAATATGTATGTTTCCAGTTTTGTAATGAAAACTGAGATTTGGGTTTAGTTTCTAAACTACTTAAAATACATTGATTTCCTTTCTATCCTATTTCATCAAATGAGCTGAACTAACTGTGTTGTTAAACTGAAAAGTTAGCTTGGTTATTAACTGAAATTTGTTTCATTGCCTGAGATTAACCCCCTCTATATGCATGCCTATTCACTACACACATGGACACCCCATAAACACACACATGTTCCTCTACTTTTTTATTGTTTTGTTTAAATCCTGCAAACACCCTTGACACACTGTTTTGGTTTTCTTCCACTGATTATATGATTTCCTGTACACTGTTTCACAGTACACATTCACACACACACCATATCTCTATTCCCTGTTTTACTCATGAACACATGTTCCTTTCTCCCTTACTGTGGTTTCCTGCACATAGGACACCTATACACTAGGTCATATTGCACACATGGCCTCTCCTTGTATTAGCCCTGCACACACACACACAACCCTTCATTCATGCCACTTTGACACATTATACACACAAGCACCTCTCTCCATTTCTCTATATTTCTAAGTTTTACTTATAGGCCTTGGTTGTTGTAGGCCATGTTGTTTAGGCACATAAAATGTCTATGTGTACTATATTGTGTGAGTGTATGTATATATATATATATATATATATATATATATATATATATATATATATATATATATATATATATATATATATATATATATTTCCTTGTAGCTAGTGTTGTAGGTTTACATTTAGCCTAGATTGTGTACTATATTGTGTGATGTTAATATATGGGTGTAATAGTGAGGTTGTGACTTGCTAAGGGTTCTAAGAATTAGCTAAGCTATTTTGTGTTGTAACTAATATAGGCTTGTTTAGCCTTGATAGAAATGGTGCTAGCTAGTATAGATTAGAATAGCCTAGTTTAGACTTAAGTCGACTTGGTTGACCTAGTTTGACTTCTAGGGTTGACCAGAGTTGACCGAGAGTTGACTTTGGCCTAGAATGACTAGAATCATGTAGAATGCATAGTAGGACTCCATTTTACTATTCTGGACTTGTTGTGACTTGTGTTGTTCTGATTAGGAGCCAGACACCACTCCTCGGGCGGTACTTTTCATATTGGACACTCAGATACAGGCGAGTACATTCTCTGATCGTTTCATACTTGTCACGATTTATATTCTCGCTCTAGATTACTGTTACTTGATGCTGTCACGTTATCATCACGGATTGGTACTATATGGATCTCTTCTTGGGATGTTATCCCCCTTAGCGGACGCATCGGATACTTTATGACATGTGTTTCATGTACATCATGTATTCCTTGTTTCTGCGTTATTCATGTACACTCATGTTCTCTCATGTTCTTTCATGTACGTTCATGTACTTTCATGTTCTTTCATGTACGCTCATGTTTCCTCATGTGTTTCCTGTGTAACCAAAACATCATGTACGTAACGTAACTTGAATAGATCCTTGTGTATTGATTATGGGAAGGGGTGAGTATAAATGGTCATGTGATTTACCCATCATGTTCACTCTGTTACTTTTCATGTTTTATCATGTACGCATCAGCCTTATTGGCTGATGTCCCACATGTTCACTCATGTACATCATGTTCAACCTAAGCCAATTACATGCCATCTCGTACTCTAAATCACTAGTCACTTACAGTTCTTACTTATCATGTATATATTTCCAGTTATCAAATATCTCTCCTGTTTCATGTACATCTTCTTACAGTGTTTCATGTATCTTACTCTATTGCCTGCTTTATATTTCCTGCCTTGATATGAACTGCATGAGATGTACTATGCTCGCTCCTGTCCTGACTGGACCTGTTGAAAATATTACAGAGGATGAGGATGAGGCCCTTTACACCACCTATTACGGAGCAGGCTTAGACGACACCTGCGACCTGGCTCCTCTGGAGGACCCAGCTGCAGTTCAGGATACTACTCCCATAGTCTAGGCTAGTCAGCTAGGCTTTATCTTCTTTTCAGCATTGTTTTTGGCTTTCAGTTGTTGTTTTGAGATGTATATATTCTTTCATATTCTGTAGTTGAGACTTGTACTTGGAATGTTTTCTGAGATGTTATCTTAGTCACTAGACTCTTCTGATTATCTGTACTTCACTTTTGAGTTCTATATCATATCGTACTTTTCTTCCTTAGTTGTGATTGAGTATACATTCTGCTATGTCACCCCCATTCGGGGAGTATAAACTGTCTGGCATTATATATTGTTAGATGTTGTGACCTAGGACAGCGTTCTACCGCCGACACTGCGGCGTAGGCTGGACGTACCCACTTCTCGTGCCCTTACTCTAGGGTGCGGGTCGTGACACGCACGACTTGCGATTTCGATAAGAATGTTGGGCAATACGAATTGTAATCGAATCGCACGATGTGCGACTTCGGTGAAGAGTTGGTTGACGTGAGTAATCGTGCCTAAGAAATAGTTGGTTATGTTACGGCGAAACTCATTTGAGTACGACTGAAAACACGCAAAACTTAGAGGGAGAGATCGTATGACTTGAGGGTTCGATGTTGGATAATCGGTAACTCAGTTACGCGATCGAAGTATAGCGGGATGCGGCAAATCGGAGAACGAGTCGAAGCGTATGGAAAAGTTCGTTGTGAACTTGAATGTATGCGATGCGAGTTAAGTTGACGTTGAAACGGATTCAAAGTTGACCCTTACGTTATCGAAATGGATACGGCGTATCGAGATCGATACGTAAGGAAACGTAAACGATGTGAGAATACAAAATAGAGTGTGCCTCGCGCTATAAAATTTTGTAAGTAACGATGCAAGAATGAACGAACTTGGTTGATCGTAAATTTTATGATTGATCAAAGACGAGACTATAAGTCATCGACGATTGCTCGATGTGTATAGCATCTCGTGTGTCGACCGCAAAATAAGATAGACTCGAATTCGATATGAGTAGATGTTTCGTAAATTGCGAAATCATCGATGATAGTGCGTGACTTTACTCGGAGGATAGTTGCGCTAATAGAAATGGTTATGTACGGATTTGGGTAGTCGCATAGAAATCGTCGGAACGTGATTTGGCTCCGAAATAAGATATAGCATGGTTCGTAGTAAACTGTCATTCGGTGATGATCCACAATTATCGAGCGTAGCTTCGGGGCAGCTGACCCTAGAAGACTTGACCGCCAAATCAAATTGAATGCTGCAGACCGTAAGATGACCCATGCGATATCACCTATGAGATTGCACCGATAACAAATATAACACGGTGCATGTTGACGATAAGTCTAGGCGATCGAGAATTGTTGGAACAAATTTTGATTGAGAATGATATAGCTAGATTCGGAGTATTCGTCGGATGAATGCTTGAATGGTTAAGTTGGTCGACGATAGAACTTGAAATTCACCAACGAACTTGGTGATTCGGATAGGCGAGTGCGAGAGTCGTGTTTGCACGAGAGAGAACGATAAGGGAATGACTTACGAGTCATGTCGTTAGATTCGGATTCACCTTGCAATTGAGCTTGCGTGAATCGAACCGATATTCGATGTTGCGAGACGGGTAAGTTGGGAATTTGGCTAGTAAATTCCTACTCGTTAGGAATCGAATGTAAGGCGTATCGTAAAGACCCTCGTGTCAAGGCGATCGTTGTCTTGAGCACCGTCGCCTTGATATAAACTATTTAGTCGAATAGATTGTGGACTTTGTGCAATGTCAATTTAAACTTGCGTCGGAAGGATTTGAGCATGGTGTCTAGGTAAGTCACCTAGCGGACGTAGTCCTGAATGTTGATGCTTTTGCAAGTCAACAAAAGAGAATCATGTCGAGGTAGGATACGAAGTAAAATATCGAAAATCGTTGGATAGTGACGCCGAACGCAAGGCGTTGTTGAGACTCGTTGCGATCGGATGCACGACGGCTTAACGCGACGCGTAGAATTAATAGTTCGGATGAAACGTACAAAGTAAGAAATACGATTTTCAGATCACATCGTGTGCCTTAACTTTTATTGGCGAATTGCGTATGTATCAATATGCATGTGTGCTAGAATTGCAAGAACAAGTAATAGAGCCAAGTCCGATCGGGAATATGAGATGGTAAGTGATTGAGAATAAGAAGTTACATGTTTGCGTTGTTCCGATATCTTACAACTGAGCTTGGCTAAAATGCATATATTGGTGGGACGCCTAAAATATGTGTATGATTCCAAACTAAGTTGTACGATCCAAACGATAGTGAGACAAGATCGTGGAACGATCTAATGAAACCCTTGGAAATTTAGTATTGGTTTCGGTTCGGGACGAACCTTATTTTGAGTGATATATTCTGTAATACCCCGCTCCGCACGGTGCATTATGCTGAGTCGTTGACTCAAAGAGTTGCGTTGACCCGATTACCTATCGATGCGAATCGATACAAAGTGTTGAGTTGTCCCGAGGAATGCATCAAACTAAGTCGATGCGAAGAGTTACCTTGTCCCAAAGAATACATCGAGTGAATCGATGCGAAGCGCCGCGTTGCCTCGAAGGATAAGTGCGTTGAGACGGCTCGAAGATTCTAAGAAATCGAATCAACCAAGGCGCAAGTCCAAATCGATGCAAGTAATGATTTTAGTTGGTTCCATGTATAGGCTATACGTTTACGCTGAAATGTTAGAGGTCGATCTTTTGCCTTATTCAGTAAGGGGTCCGCGAAAGCAAATCGACGCCTTACGACGGACGGAAGCGTTGGCAAGCTAAGGCAAATCGGACGTACAAACTCAATAAGCACGAAGTGCTCGAATGGCTAAGTCAGGAGAGTGGTCGTGCAACAAAGTTATAAAATCGAGCCGCATCGGCACGACGAAACGACAAAGGCATATCGACTCAAGGTGGGAGGATTGACTTCTTTTTACTTTTTCATTCGATAAGTCAAATATATCATTGTATGCTGAGTTAACCTATCAATGCCACGGGCGTGGCTCGATAGAGATATAAACGTAGCGCGTGTCGAACACTAGATAGAACAATTGAAATGAATCGTACGACAAACGTACGAGTCGCTATGGAACATTGGATATCGCAAAGGCGAGCACCTCGGTGTGCAAGCCGCAAGAACATGGGATAACTGTACTCGGCGAGTCCTTAGTGCACGAACCATACCGTGCCTTCGCGCACGAGTTAGAACGGCTAGAACACTGAAAGACAATAGGCGAGCGCCCTAGCGCACAAGCCACGAACATTGAATGCTAAGTCATAGAACATCGGAATACGGTCGGAACGTGCCTACGTACACGGGATAATAAAAGATGGATTCGTTGCGAAAGAATACAGTTGTGGCATGAATGTGGCGGAACTGTCGGATATGACATAATGCCTCGAAAGGTGTTCGAGACCTTCGGGTCGTTCGGTTGACGAACATTGAGTTGAGGCATGATGCCATTGAAATATTGAAACGAAGAATGAAACGTAAGAACATAGAAAGTTAACGGAGAAATGCGAGATGATAATGCGGCATGGTGCCCTTCGAAATGTTCACGGCCTTCGGGCGTTTCGTTAAGAACATTCGGGCGTTGTGCCAATTGAAATAGAGATAAGCGAACTTGCTTGGTTGTTTGAAAATAAGATGCGTTGCATGGTCAAATGGACTTAAAGACTATTGCCCGTGCACGGGTGTTTCTTCCCTCGAACGTGATCACCAGGGCGCTGGGACCGTTCGGCCTAGGAGGGACTGCGATAATCGGTATTATTGGTGCAGTTCGACTAGACGGGTAGCGACTGTCTAGTGAATGTGATAAGCCACTTTCATGAGTACTTCGGGGGTCCTCTGATTGTGGTTAGCAACCACAACTGAGTGATTGTCGTCTTACATATTCGATTCGATAAATATAAGTCCATTCTAGCCCGAAAAGCTAGTGACCTTCATATAGATAAGGGCGATGGGTTTGGAAGTGCAAGGTATGCATATATCCTGCATGGATGGATTCTGAATAGAGAGCACTTATAACATGACAGGGAAAACAGATAGGCATATTCACCTTGCGTCGGTGTAAGGGCGAGTACGTCGATATTGCTAAGTTGCGCCACGAATCAAACACGAGAATGCTTGCTTGCCTATTCAATTCGATAACATGCTTGCTATGATAACATGCTTTACGCTTTCGAATATGCCATGAAATTGACCCTAAGGAGAACATAGCAAGATCATAAGCTAAGTTGCATGATTCAACATAAATATTAAAATGTCGGTTTGGAAAGATGATCTTTGCTTCAGTACATGCGAGGACGAACGTACTGATCCCCCACCAGCTTCATGCAGGGTGCAGAGAATGGATTGCTCGCGGCGAAGCGTTGCTTGAACGCATTGAGACTTGGAATGCCGAAGCGTATTGAAGCGTCCGATCGTATTGACGTTCGGACTCGCGACATGATTGATGCGGCCGAGATATAGAAGACATGATGTATGGAACGGCGAAATCCTTTGTGGGCAAGAGAGAACTTGAGTGTTGTAGCCAATCTGGCAAATTCCGTTGGGCTATCGAAAGCCTTTGTAATCTGATTTCGAATATCAATAAAGAGATTTGTTTCGTATACTCTGTTTTCCTTTCGTTTTGAATATTAACTCAAAAAGATAACCATTTGAGAACTTGTCATCTTGCCTTGCACGAGCGCAACTCCAGGCTCGTGCGGCATCACGCCCCAGCGAGGACGATGATTCGGGTGATTCCGGGTCGGGGCGTGACACCGCAGCCGTTGGGTTGGGGTTCACACGACGGCGTGATAGGTGGATACGCTGGAGCTGGTCGGCGACGGAGGAGAGGTGGTCGGCGACGGAGGAGAGGTGGACGCACTCGACGGAGGAGAGGTCGGCATCGGCCCGGTGTGGTCGGCTGGCTGCTTGGGGCGGTTGTAGGTCGGAGGCGGCGTCGGAGAGGAGGGTGACGAGGGTGGCGCCGACGAGGGACGCGGCGACGACGAGGTCCTAGACGGCGGGACGGCTCTCCAAGGCGACGACGAGGCTTTCGCATCTGCTGCTGCTGCTTCTTCTTCTTCTCCGAGGACTGCCAACTTGTTGGCAGGCCTAACACATGTTAGGACTGCCAACATGCTGGCAGTCCTAACACATGTTAGGACTGCCAGCATGTTGGCAGTCCTAACATGTGTTAGGACTGCCAGCAAGTTGGCAGTGGCAGTCCTACTTGCTGGAAAAAATTGGGCTAGTCCCAAGTAAAAAAAATTGATGGCAAACTTGTAATTTTTTGCAAAAATTTTGGGATAACCCCAAGTAATTGTTGTGGTGCCCTTAGAAAAAGCCTTTACTTTTTGTATCATCATGTTATCAACCATTGGATTTTGTCTAAGTTATCTAATATTAGTCATTGATTTGAATTGTTGAAATCAGTGGTTAAGATTATATTACTTAAACAAGATCCAACGGTTGATAACATAAGGTTGTATGGGTTGCAAAATATTGAAAATGTGGAATCCAATTCATTCAAAGATCCCTAAAAAATTGATTCAAATAGCACAAATCGTTTCAGCCACAAACCTACGAACTAAAAAACGAAAAATCTAAAAAAAACATGAATCGTTCCAAACATGTCACGCCCCAGAACCAGAATACTGGAGAGCGGGGGAATAACTCAGCCAGCTACGTATTACGGGTAGATGAGTACCGTATAATACGATCAATGCTGTCTAACCAGACGAGGGGGTGCATACTACATAAAAGTCTTTCTATGGTCACTTCACATCTATTGTCTCAATCATTCAAACAAGAAGCAAAAATAAAGAACATGTAAGATAAAGCAGTAAGACGTCCCAAACGCTCAGTCAAAATGTTCTTGAGATCTGGCTTTACAAAACATAGCCAGATGATATAGTAACATATACACAATTATTATCAGCTGCAGTCTGACTTAATTACAATTATGTAAAAGCAAGTGCAAGACTATCCGACTAACATGTCGGTGCCAAACGGCTAAGTATAAAGTAAATAACAAAACAAGCGGTGAAGTAAGGGACCCACTCGAGTCCTCTTGCGATCATCCCTCTAGTGTTGACCATCGTGGAGGTAGAAATAAGCTGAATCCTCGGGAACCGGCTCTAAATCTCGCCATGCAAAACCAGAGAGGTTAGACCTCTAATAGCAAGTACCACAAGGAAGGACGATATGAAGGATTAAACCAGTAAGTAATGGAATATAATAATAGATCTTTGCTTTCTACTAGGATTCACATAACATCACGACACTTCGAACCAACCTCCCAACCAAACAAGGACAGAAGTTGGCCCATCATGTCCTGACATTCTGATCATCTCAGTTAGGCAACAGAGTAGGTACAGTACACAAACAAATCATCTTGAACGGCCAATCAACTCCTACGGCTTGCTATTGTGAGTCCCAAGTTATCCTAGAATTATGCAATAAAGATTCCTCAGTTCTTACTATGTGCGTGCAAGGCTAGTCTATCCAATCAATCAATTACGCCAATCATGAATTAGACGAGTCCCAACGGGATGTCCGTCATCAATATACAATATACAATAATAATATAAGCAGATACCGCTCCCTGCCTGTGTGGCAGGTTTACAGTATCTGTGGGAACCAGCCGGCCTGTCGGGCACTAATAGTACCGAAGAGGGCTGCCATGTAAGAACTCGGGAATCCATTCTCTCCATGCCATCATTATTTTATTTAACTTAATAGTCTCTACGTTGAGTGAAATCCTATGCCGTGGATCATGGTCATTCAAATGAGTACTTTCGTACGGGGTACGATATGCGCAACTCTACAACGATACCAGTGCAGTTAGGTTGCAGGTCTTACATAGCGTAATGCAACAATCCAAACTAACCACAGAATAATCATGCCTTAACCATAAAGTACACATGCTTCTTTTGTAAAATAAATAAATAAATAGTTTGAAGCCTGCATATGCCTGTATGTCAATATTCGGGAGCAGCCAATCGATTACAATAGTTCATAACATGAACGTGTCTTATTCATTCAATTTAATAAGACGACTGGCCAGTCTCTTAGTTCCAACTAGGAACGCATGATCAATTTAGTCAAGATAACCATCGTCATCAATGGTGACAAGGCATGAAAGTCATTTAGTATTAAATGGGTCGAGTCTATAACTCTCAAGGTCAAGTTCCAGTCTTACTGGGTATCCATAAACCAATCAAGACACAAGGCACGTTCTACACAACCATATGTATCAAGAATATTAACAGGCTAAGATTATCGAGTTCATGCAAAAAGGCGTAAGGATATAATAGGAGAATTATCATGCCACATTAAATGAATAACTTATAGAACAAACTAGAAACACCCAGGTCAGGAAGTCACGCCAACAAGTCTATGCTAAGTCCAACAAGTCACGCCAAGTCTAGGCTAAGGAGTGAGCGTATAAACAACGTGAGCGTGAAAAATGGTTCACGCTGGTACGCACAGCGTGAACGTGAAGAGTGATTCACGCTGGCAAGCGTGAGCGTGAAAGGAAATCTACGCACGCATAGCGTGAAGGGTAATATGAGCACGCACGGCGGGAGCGTGAAAAATAATACATGCACGCACAGAGTGAGCGTTAAAAATAATACACGCACGCACAGCATAAGCGTGAAAAACAATACACGCACACACAGCGTAAGCGTGAAAAATAACTCACGCACGCACAGAGTGAGCGTGATAAGAAATTCACGCACGCACGTAAGAACGTGTGCGTGACTAAAAATTCACGCAGACACGTAAAGACGTGTGCGTGACTGAAAATTCACGCTGACACGTAAAGACGTGTGCGTGACTAAAATCCACGCTAACACGTAAGAACGTGTGCGTGACTAAACCTTCGTTCCCAAGCCAGAAATGAAGTTCCCATGGTTCAGAAACCATAGATAACCGAGAATACACGCCAAGTTGGAAGATCAAAAACCCATGAACAACCGAAAATACAACAACTTAGATCTAGAAGAAACAAGCCAAAGAAATAAAAAATGCTAAGTATTAAACTCTCTCAGGATCATGAGAGGAAGAGAAATGAACCATAAAAATGGTTCTCCAAGTGGGAAGCAAGAAGCAAGATGTACTTGCCTGCTGTTGGTTGGTGGAGAGAGTGATGAGGAAGAAGAAGAAGTAATGGTGAAGAATGAGAGTTGTGAGGAGAGAGAAGGGGATGGGGGCTTTATATATGGAAGGGGTGGTAGATGGGAGCTTATTGGGTCGGGTTGTATTCGGATCCAACCAAGGCCAAACCGAAAGCAAAGCAGAGAGGCTAAAAGCAGAAAATAAATTGCAGAAATAAAACTGCAGGAGATAAAATATAGAAATAAAATTGCAGAAAATAATTAACATAAAAATTAAAGAGCATATAATTAATTAACATGATATTAAAGGAATTTAAATACAGGATGATACATGATAAATACTAAATAAATACATATGAGTTGTACATGTATAAAAATATGCATTCTGGGAACGAGGAGTGACAAGACAGAACCCATCTCAGCATAAAAAAAGTATCACGAATTTCTTCGAAACTCGACATCAAATCAAAATAAATGGACATAATGAGGGAAAAAAAATTCTTCAAAACCCTAACTATTGTTTCAGAACTTTCGTGGAAACAATGTCACGCCCCAGAACCAGAATACCGGAGAGCAGGGGCAGACATAGCCAGCTACGCAATCCCAAAGTACATTAATACTCTGTAATCACGTATAAGCTGTCAAGACATGGGGGTTACTCTACAAGCCATCAATCAATCCTAAGGTTTAACAATCCTAGGTATCTCAATCACAGGCAATTATACAAGAACAAAGAGCACGATCATCATACATACAATAGTAAGGCGTCCCGAACCATATATACATGACTGATCATGAAGCCAGTACCACAGAACTGATGACTAGCCAGAGTATTAGTCGTACATGATAAGGACTAACTATATTCTAGAATACACATATCATGTTTATGCCCGTAGGCTACAATATCAAGGAAAATACCAAAACACGATCTATACACATGCTCGGGGCTAAACGTTACAAAAGGAGAATGTAGGTCCTAAAAAATCAAGTTGCATCAATCAACAAAGTCAAAGAATCAAGATATACATTATTTTGATGAGTTGTGCAGACAACAGATTGCGCAGCAATCGAATTGCGTACGTTAGTTTGCGCACGTTCCCAACTGCGCAGGCTGACGTGGCAGAAGTCATCATTACCTAAATCAAAACAAATCTTCCTGACAGCTGACAGCACGGAGAATGAGGAGACTGTTCGTTTATTGTGCCGCACAGTGCTCGAGGGCGGCTGACAGTTGGCAGCGCAATCCATGATGGCGCAATCCATTCCTGCGCAGTCTGAGTCTGCGTAAACCAAAGTCTGCGGAGTTCAGGTTGCGCATTCTACCAACATAACTGATAAAGTATATGTGGCATTCATGCCATCAATTGCTCATTACGTGGCAACTGTCTATGCACGATCATGCGCATTTCAATCAAATGATGTCATGTGTCCCAGATAGTTGGCCCATGATCCAGCAACTGCCTGCGCAGTCCAATGCTGCGCAAACCAATTGTTGCGCAAATTATCCTGCACAGTCCAGAATAACTGAAAGTTAGTTATTTCCAGAACTCTATAAATAGAGTTTCAAGTCTTCATTTCAAGGGGATCAAGAGATCAAAATAAGATATCAGAAATCAGAGAGTTCAGGAGTTCTTGCCCAAGTGCTGCTGCATTCTTCCGAGGCTTTTGCCTTCGACTTTCGAGGCTTTCTGCCTTCAATTCCAAAGTTTTTCTCAACTTCAGAGGCTTCGTCTTCAAAGTTCACATCGTCCAAAGGATAAAGCAGTCGTCATCTAGATTGGATTCCTAAAGTTGTACCATTCTCAGAATTCAAATTGTAATCTTTTACAAAGTTTTCTATCAATAAAGTTTTATACTTTTGTTTTTTGCAAACAAAATGGCAACTCTGATGGGGACGACTTTCTCTTCCGACGAGGAAGTGACAACTCAATGTGACGTAGCGTCTATCGAAAAGACGCAGAAGACACTGGTTGTGAAAATCAACCAGACAGCCTATGAATCCATGATCAAATCTAAAACCACCCCTCGCACTGCAACCACTGCTGCCACAAGCAAAGTGCACTTAGAGTGGATCCCAAAGACTGCTGCGCATTCTGTCAATATAGCCAACAAGTCTCTTGCGCAATCGGCCAGCAAGTCTGCTGCGCAGTCCAGTGTCTCTGTCTCCAAATCCAGTGTATAATCTGGCTCTGCCACTGTTGCGCAGTCTGCTATGGCCAGTGCACAAAAGACTTCATATGCTGCCATGGCTAAGTATAAAACTCCTATGCCTCTGGCGCAATTGGCTGCTAAACTTCCTGCACAAAACAACATTCCAGCAACCAGAGTGCAACCTAAGCACCCTGTGGCAAGAACTCCTGATGCGCAAACCACAGCTCATGTGGCCAGAATTCCTGCGCAAAGCATTCCTGCGCAAAACAAGAGTAACAGCCTTTTGGCTAAACTCTCTTCTTCTCATAACAAAGGAAGGAATTCTACTCCTCTTTCCAAACACTCTACTGCCCCTGCGCAATCTACTGGGGGTAGTCCTTTGACTATTCTTCTTTCTCTTCAAAACAAAGGGAAAGGCCCGTTGGTCTTTTCTCAAATTTTATTGTCCCATGACTTGGAAGACAACAGAGGGAAACGCTCTTTAGCTAACCATTCATCTCAAAACAAAGGAAAAGGCCTTTTGGTCTTTTCTCAATCTTCTTCAGTCTTTACTGAAGAAGATCAATCTGAACGTGCCTCGGCACCAATCAGTACTAGAACTCTTTCAAACAAAGATTCTTCTTTCCTTTATAACAAGAGTACTTGTACTAATCAAAGAGGTATTCTGCCTACTCCAGTAGCAGAATTCCAGGACCTCCCAACTCTCAAAATTTCCCGTTCCAGACAGGGAAAACTGTTAATGTCTCAAACAGAAACCCCTGGGGGTGAATTTGCTGATCTCAGAACTTATTTCAACCGACCCACTTCGGTAAAACGCAAACAGCCGATGCCGAAGATCAAACATCATCAGAAACAAATCTCCAAGGTCAAAAATCCTGACACTTATGCCAATGAAGTAAGCACTTCCCTGTATACTCAAGGGATTAAATATTTGAAGAATCGGAATCATGTTCCGAATGTTATTAAAGAAAAGATCCCTCAGAGTTTTTCTCGTCCTGTTGCTGATCTTCGAGAACATCTAAGACAAAAACGGGACAATGTCTCAATACCTCCACCTCAACCATCTAATCATCATTGCAATCATAAAGTCATCATCCAATGTTGCTGTCAAACAACAAAACGATCTGTTTTTGATCGTCTGACTTTTGCTAAATCTGAACCTATGTCAGAGGAAGACGAATTCTTGTATGCTTCTGTTAATATGACTTCCCGAGACACCGGAGGTAAAAGATGCTCTAAACATTATAGAATCCGCAAGCCAAGCCAGCGGTATTTAGAATTACTCCAAGAAGAATCTTCCGAAGGAGTGTTTCAACATACCCGTTCTCGAAGACGGGATACAATCGGTCAAAGGAATCTTCCTCAAAACCCTTCAGGTTATTCTTCCTCAGATTATGACGCATATAGCAAAAGCTCTGAACAGACAGTATCTTCCACTGTACCAAGAGAAATGACAGCTTATGTCGTCACTGATGATCCAGATGCTTCAACTTCTATAAATCAGGAACAGCGAATCGCTGCACTCGAAGACAAACTAAAAACCATGGCTGAAATGGTTGCTAGTATGTATTCCATCATTATAGCACAGGATGCTACACCACCAATTGCACCTACTACTAGTCCAGAGATCATAGCATCTTCGATACCAGCCAATACTGGGCTGGGGGTAGTGCCTCCCCAAATGCCTCCTGTACAAGTACAAGTACAAACTACACCTAGTCAGTCAGGAGCTGGGGGTAGTGCTTATAATGCTGTTCCTCCTCCTACCACTATAACTCAACCCGCTCCTTCTTCATCATCAGAAGACGCCAACGAAGCTGTCAAACTCTTACAAACCCAGTTTGAAGCATTTAAAAAGAAAGACAACTTGCAAAGATTAGGGATTAAGCAGCCCTATCCAGTTGAATGGAAAGAAGTCTCGTTCCCCCCGAAGTACAAAATCCTAACAATCTCTCTGTTCGATGGCAGTACTTTCCCAAGTCAATTCATCAATCATTTTGAGGTAATAACTGTTCAACTTCAACCAAATGACGCTCTTCTTACCAGAGTGTTCGTCGGTTGTTTAGCCGGCGTAGCATATGACTGGTATAGAAGTTTGCTCGATGGTTGCATCACTTCCTTTTCAGGTCTCAAACAAATCTTTCTGGAACGGTTTTATGAAGGATTTAATGATATGACGATGTCAGCTCTCAACAAAATCAAAGAGAAACATAATGAAACTGCTGAGAGTTTTATCGAACGGTTCCGTCGTAAAGCTTTAAAAATGCCTCCAGGAACTTCAGCTGCTGTCACTATTGATACTTGTAAGGCGAATCTTTTGTCTATTATCAGTATGTGGACGGGATCCACCCAATTCCAAGATTGGTCCTCATTCATTGTCAACGCCAAAGCTGCTGAAGTGAGTGCCGACAAGTTCAAACAATTGGGGGTACAAATGTCTAACCCTGATCGAGATGAGCATCAGAATTCAGGTGGTGGCAATTGTCAGAACAATCGCAAAGCAAAAGAGACTTTGAACATTAATTTGAACAAAAACAAAGAATCTTTAGCTGTCAATGTGGCTCCGCCTACATCCACTCCTACTCCTTCTGCACCTCCACCGAGGGAACCTCGTCCAAAAGTAGAATATTCCTTTGACGAGAATGACACTGCAAGTGTCACGACCCGCACCCGGTTTTCGGATACGAGACGTGTCCAAGCCAGCCTACGCCGCAGAGTCGGCGGTAGAACGCTGTCAAGCCCGCAAGAAATATATGCTCGAAAATACAACATTTGCTGCTCATTCACAAATCTATATTTATTACAACATTTACAAGAATTATATTTAAAGAAAGTACAAGGCTTCACATTTAATGGAATTGATACAATGCTTTCTTCTATTTCTAGGTCGACCTCAGCATACCCAAGTTCTCCCAGTGCTAACAGTGATCGCGGCTAAACCTGAAAAATGTTGGTTATCCAGTCAGGATTGGAACAAGTACACAAACCGACGACAATGCAAAACACAATAGAATTGACAAGACATGAAAATAGCATATGAGAAATAAAAACTGGAAGATACTGATGTCATAGCACGATAGAGAAATAAACAAGGAAAAACTAATAAAAGCCATCTATCTAGCTAGGTGGTGTGAAATATCTGTTTCAACATGTGGACGGCTAGGGGGTAAATAAGGCACACTGCACGTGTCGTGCGCAGCGGCTAGCATTCACGAAAGACACGGGGGATATTTCTGGGTAGTCCACATGTATACTAAGATATTTTCCCTCCCGACAACTCCGTGTGACGAGCGTGTCAACAAGCAGCAAGATGTATGTATAAACATGAAATGAAAAGACTACTATGAATCGAAAAGCAATCAGAAAGTGCACTTGCCTGAGGTCCTTAGCTGGTGAAACCGACAATTCCATGAGTCCAGGATAGTCCGTTTAGCCTAGGGTCGGTATGAAGTAGTTTGGATGCGCAAGAAATAAAAATTATCATTAGTCGCGATCAAAATTAAACAAATCTACGAAGGATTTCTACCTATGGAGCTAATTATTTAATTGGTAATTATTTAATTGGAAAAATCTATTTTTTTTACTTAGAATTATTAAAAGAAATCCTTGTATGTTACTAGGAGTAGAAGCCTAATACATATACCTATTGCTCAAAACTATTAATACGTATATATATAAATCCATTTCTAATAAGAATAGGAACTAATTCTATTAGTCAATATGAGATATAGTTTTAGAAAGTATATAGATAAAATCAAATTAGAAATCTTATTACAATATATATATATAGAAAAATATTTATAGGCTATTTCGAAACTATCATCGTATGTAACAAAACTTATTAGAAAGATTGACTATATATAAAGCCCAATTTGAATCGGTTTATAGGGCCGAGCTCAAATACTATAATTATTACAAAATACGTTTTAGGAAATTATTTACTATACGCTTATTTAATAAAACAAATACGATAAATAATATTAATGGTGTCCAGTAATGATAAATTATTATTAATACTACTATAACAACATGGTTATACCTAGTATATGCTGATAATTGTACTAGTATAAAATACTGTATATATACATATATATATATATATATATATATATATATATATATATATATATATATATATATATATATATATATATATATATATATATATATATATATATATACACACAGAATACGATAATAATATATATAACAATTTCATCAAATTAGAAAGAATTCCCCCTCCCGGCCCGTAGCCTATAGGCCCGGCCCAATACTGTCACTGGGCTCTTAGCCCAAGCAGTAAATCAAAGAAGCATATAAAATAACAAAAGAAAGGAGATAGAGAGAGAAAGCTCTCTCCACTGAGGCCTGCTCCACAGAGCGTGGGGAGAAAGGGGCGAGACTCACCGAGTTGTGCGACGGCGTCCGCGGCTCGGCGGACGCGGCGGTTGAGGAGAAGGCGGAGTCACGGAGGTCGGCGTTCGGCTCCGCACGCACGGAAGAGGGGAAAGGTGGTGCGACCCTGTCGGCGCCGGTCCTCGCTGAGGTCGGCGGCGCCCTTGAGGCCAGCAGCGCGGGACGAGGTCGGCGGTTGGCGCCACTGGGAGGAAAGATCGGTGTGGCGACGATGCTGTTAGGGTTCCGCGGCGGAGCGCCACCCGGGTTCGCCGGGAAGGGCACTGCACGGGGAGAGAGTAGCGGTGCTCCAGATCTGGTGGACCTGGCCTCGGCACGGGTGCAGGAGGATCGGTGTACTGGCGGTGGTTGGGAAACCAGGGGCGGTGGTTCGGATGGGGGTGGCTGCGAGTAGCAGTGGTGGACTCGGCCGGCTGCAGTCGGGAGGGCTCGAGTCACGGCGGCGCAAGGGCTGGACCGGTACCAGATCGGGTCTGTCGGGGATGGCGTCGGAGCTCGCACGCCCAGCGGCGGAGGATCGGTGCCTCGACCGTGGCGGGCAGCAGCGCGGGAGTCCGGCCACGGATGCAGACGGTGGCACCCCCCCACGACTCTGGCGTCGCTGAGGTCATGGCCACTCTCGAGATCACGACGCTGGGAAGACGAGAGGCTGGTCGGGTTGGTTGTCTATGATTGTGAGCGATGATGATGGGATGGGCGCTGGTTGCATAACGAAAGGGGTGATATCGGCTATGGTAGGGAACGAGTAGAGATGATAGGGTTTATTTTATGAACTTATATAGAGTATAACAAGGTGACGAAATAAGGAGAGATTTGGATGCTGTCACTATAAAATAGATAGAGAGAATCCTTCATTGACCATTCAATAGCCAAATAAATTTAAGAACTAAAATAGCCAAATCTTAATTAGATCATTTCTAAAACAAACAAAACCAATCCATAATTAATACTAAGTATTATTAATAATATTTAAAAATATATTTAGCCACATCCAACTTAATACTTGATATCAATAAGACTTTTAAAATAATACTTTAAGGTGATACTTTGAAATAATACTCTGTATTATCAATGAATGTGAATCTTACTAGATAAATCTCCACGTATTTTATTTAAATCACATAGAGTTTAAATACAAGTTAACCTAATTGCAATACTATAGGCAATTGCAATAAGAAGCTTTAAATAGTGCAAAATGTTACGACGGTTGGAAAAATATGATTCCACAAATATAAATTTCACTTAAAATATCATAGTAAAAAAAAAAACAACCACCAATGGATTAGAATAAGTCAAAATATAATTTAGATTGATCAATCTACTCAAAGATTAATCATAATAAGAATTTTAGAATTTAATGAACTTGTCTTTTCGAAATCAAATATATATTAAAATAAATTCTAAGGATAATTGATAACGAGAATTTAAAAGTATACAAATAAATTATCTAAAAATGGTTTGACAAATTTCTTCGTTTATTAAAATTATCTATTATAAAAATAAATTTTGTTCCTACTGGAAAATTTCTAAGACTAAAAAGCAAAAAAGAAAATTAAAATTTTGGGAAGAGAGGTTACAGCAAGCATCTTTGAGTGTTTACTCAAAAGCAATAAAATTCAACTCCCTGACCCAAAGAAACCTGATGAAGTCGGTAAGACGGATCATCCTAAATATTGTGTCTATCACATGTTTATTGGACATCCTACTCTAGCATGCTATGTGCTCAAAGGCAAAATTCAGGAGCTTGTCAATGCTGGTGTAGTCACTCTGCAACAAGATGAGAAGACTGTTACTGCAAATATGGTTTCAGTCCAGTTTGGGGACTTCCCTCCGCAGGTGGTACAATACGGTGTCATTCCAATTCCTAAAGCAACTCTTGAGATTGAGAATCTCCCACTTCCACCAAATGAAGGTCTTGTTTTCTTGTCTCTTGACAACGGTGAAATTATGTGGATCCATCCTGATCTTGCTCCGGAATTCGAGATGTCCTCTTCTTCCAAGAAGAAAACTCGTTCTAAAGGCAAAACCAAGATTTGCAACATGGTATCTTTTGATCCCATAGTTGACGAAGAGATTTTGTTAGGCACCAGATCAGGGAAAGCCTATTTGAAAGATCATTCTGAAGGTCAAAAGGATCTTGCTTCTTCTTCTGAACCTGCTCCGGCACAACCTGCTTCCACTGAAGAGATCCCTTCTACATCTTCACCAGTTGTAATATCAATTCCTCTCAAGCCAACAACGGCTGACAAAGGCAAGCAACAAGTCCGATTTGACAAGCCCCTAAAGAAGTCATCTCCTACAGGACTTGAAAAGCCGTACAACTTTGATATATTGGCTCAGTTGGCTAATACATCGGCTAGACTATCAATCTTCGAGCTCTTACGCCTTTCTAAGGAGACTCGAGAGACTTTAAGTGAAGCTTTGATGCAGGCTGAAACTTGCCTAACTCTTCTCAAGAAGCCAGAATCAGAACCAGTCTCTTGCCATCACTGTCATAGTGTTTTGGAGTTGATCCCAAACATTACTTTCACTCAGGATGATATGCTAATGGAAGATAATCGACATGATCGTCCTCTTTACTATACAGGATATGTTGATTCGATGAAGGTCGATCGTATCCTGATAGATCCAGGGTCTGCACTTAGCATCATGCCAAAGACTATGCTAGATGCGTTGAAGATACCAGTGCATAGTCTTTCAAGTACAATCACTACTATTTTGGGATTTAACCAAGGAAAGAGTGAACCTTTGGGCAAGATCCGCCTAAAACTCCAAATAGGCAATCTTCGCACAAAGGTGACCTTTTATATCATTGACAATCATGGTTGTTCTTACAACGCTCTCTTGGGAAGACCATTCCTCCATGAACACAATATTGTTCCATCAACTCTTCATCAATGATTTAAATACGTTGATGACAAAGGACAAGTTCACAAGAAAGTTGCGGACCTTTATCCTTTCAAGGGCGTTGAAGCGTATTGTAATGATGCTCGTATGTACAAGGATGAATTTATGAAAGTAGTATTGGCTATGGATACTGAAGAAGATCAAAAAGCAGTGCCTCATGACACTCTCATCATACCTGTCAAAGGGCGTGTTTCTCATCCGCAGTCTTCTAAACCACTGGCTATCCATTTGCCAGTTCAGAAAAAATCAGTTGATGCTGATCAAAATCAAAGGAAGCTCGCTTCTTCTGAGCCACTTGTTATCGACTTACGTCGTAACAAGGACAAAAAGTAGCTCACTTCTTCTGAGCCACTTGTTGTTGATTTAACTCGCAACAAGAAAAAAAGGGAGCTCACCTCTTCTGAGCCAATTGTTATTGACCTCCGTCGTAACAAGCCTCCTCCACGTTCTTCTTTTCCCCCTCTTGTAATCAATCTGACCAAGCCTACCAAGGCTAAAGGTCCTGATGTAAATACAGATGTAAATATCAATGAAAAAGCATCTACTTTCCAGTATACTGATGTTATTTATCATACTAAATACTATTTGGATATGTTAGATAGCTTTCAGTCATTTACAATGGGAGTTGTACAATCTCTTCAAACAGAAGTTTCATGTGAACACCCAAAAGATTCATATCGTATTGTTCCTGCTCGCAAGAAAGGTGAAAGTACAATACTTTTTAGTAAAAGACCGGAACAAAAGATTAGCTATACGGATGATAGCAAAGTTAATGACACATGACCTCTTCAATTCCGTCGCTACAGTCAACAATCAAAAGACATCGTCCGAAAGATGGGTTACGACTTCAAAAGCGGCCTTAACTACGGTAAAGGTAGACGAACTCCCGTTCGTACAACAGTTCCAAAAGGAAAATCACAAATGTATTATAGCAGGACCAAAAGAGGTCTCGGATACGCTTCTCCTCTATTGTTATCCCCAGCAGCTTCTGACTCTGATAGCGAAGAACGTTCTAATTCTTCTGATTCCAGATCATGGGATTCCGATACTAGCATCGGTGAAGTCCATCGTGTAATCGTATCTTCTAATATGGTTTCCGCTGAATTTCCAGAAGGATATGAGGAGGATATTGAAGAAAGTCCTGAGACAGATCCTTGGGTTCAACAGATGGATAATCAATGGGTACTCCGATTTGAACAAAGAGAACCTCCTACTGAAGATCAACTAATTCAAATTGATGTAGGAGAAAGCGAGTCACCTCGTCCAATCTTTATTAGCAAGAATCTTCCAGAAGCAGATAAGCAAGAGTTGATTCTTCTCATTAAAGAATACATTGACGTCTTTGCTTGGAGTTATGAGGACATGCCAGGTTTAGATCCCAAGATTGCTACTCACAAGCTGAACATTCTTCCTAATGCTAAACCAATCAAACAGCAACAAAGGCAATTTAAGCCTGGAATGATGGACGCAATTGATGATGAAGTCAAGAAGCTTATAGCTTGTGGCTTTATTCGAGAGGAACAACATCCTGATTGGGTAGCCAACGTTGTTCCAGTCCTGAAGAAAACTGGCAAAGTCCGAGTCTGCATCGATTTTCCGAGATCTTAATAAAGCATGTCCGAAAGATGAGTTTCCTCTTCCTATCACAGACGTCATAATTGACAATACTTGTGGGTTCGAGCGAATATCTTTTATGGATGGATTCTTCGGATATAATCAGATCAAAATGAATCCCGAAGATGAAAAGCACACATCTTTCCGCACTCTCCGGGGAGTCTATTGCTACACAGTGATGCCATTTGGTCTCAAAAACGCTGGTGCAACTTACCAACGAGCCATGAGTACCATTTTCAGAGAACATCTTCGTAAAACAGTCGAATGCTACGTTGATGATATTGCTGTCAAAAGTCGTCTAAAAGAAGATCATATCCAAGATCTGAGAACAATATTCAATCTCATGCATCAACATCAGCTCAAGATGAATCCCACCAAGTCATTCTTGGGTGTCTCTAGTTGTAAATTTCTCGGCTTCGTCATTACCTCTAAGGGTATACACGTAGATCCTGAGAAGATCAAAGCCATTCAAGAGATGCGTCCTCCACGCAACCTAAAAGAGCTACGAGGATTCCAAGGCCGACTTGCGTACATCAGGCGATTCATTTCGAACTTGTCTGGACGCTGCAGACCATTCACTCAACTAATGAAGAAGGGTGTATCTTTTATTTGGACTGAAGAATGTCAACAAGCATTCGACGACATCAAACGATATCTTATGAACCCACCTGTTTTGGTACCACCAATCTCAGGCATTCCATTCTTAATGTATGTCCGTGCTATGGACCATTCATTGGGTACTTTACTTGCCCAAAAGAACAAAGAAGGCCACGAACAGGTTATCTATTATCTTAGCCGTACTATGATTGGTGCTGAACACCGTTATAGTCCGGTCGAGAAAGAATGCCTGGCTCTCATGTTTACTGTGCAAAAGACGAGGCATTACATCATTGGCCAAACTATTCATATCATATCCCGAGTTAATCCTCTTCGGGTATTGATGAAGAAGCCCAGTACACTTAATTCTCGGCTGGCCACATGGGCAATCTTGCTAGCTCAATATGACATGGTATATGTTCCTCAAAAGTCTGTCAAAGGTCAAGCACTGGCAGACTTCTTAGCGGCTCATCCTGTACCAGAAACATCCAAGCTATATAACGAAATTCCAGACGAGACATTGGAAGTCAACATGATCTCTGAAGAGTTTCTAACATGGCGTCTATTCTTTGACGGTGCATCAAGGATCGGACCAAATGGTGCTATTGTGGCAGGTGTTGGAGTGGTCCTCGTTTCTCCAGACGGATCAACTATCCAAAGAGCCTACTCTCTAGATGAACCTTGCTCCAATAATGTAGCGGAGTACAATGCTCTACTCATCGGCCTTCAGTTAGCCAAACAACTGAATGTTGAATATCTCGAAGTCTACGGTGATTCTAAGCTGGTTGTTAATCAGGTTAGAGGAACCTATGAAGTCCGTCATCAAGATCTAATGCCTTATCACGAAGCAACGACCAAGATAGCTATATCATTCAAAGCTTTCTTCATAGACTATGTTCGACGAGCTTGCAATACTGAAGCAGATGCTTTGGCCAATCTTGCAGCTGTCTTAGCCATCCCTATCAAAAGACAGCAGGTGGTGGTTATCTCCAACCGAGAACTATTCTGCATTGAAAATAATCGTAATATTGAATTAAGCAATTTTGCTGAAGTCAATGTTATCGATGACGATTGGAGAACTCCTTTTATTGACTTTGTGGTTCATGACATACTCCCTGAAGATCCTAAGGAGGCCACAAGTATTCGACGACGATCTCTACGATTCTACTACAATCAAACCACTAAGACTCTCTATCGATGGACTTATGACGGTCTTCTTCTACGCTGTTTAGCTGGTGATGAAGCAAAACAAGTGTTGCGTGAAGCTCACGACGGTGTTTGCGGAGCATATTAGCCCGGTCCTAAATTACAGGATCGCATCCGACGCATGGGTTACTACTGGCCCTCTATGGTATCAGATGCCATTGAATATGCAAGAAAATGTCGTGCTTGTCAAATCCATGCAGATTTCATTCATCAACCATCAGAATTCTTACACCCGACTGCTGCTTCCTGGCCTTTCGAAGCTTGGGGCATGGATGTCATAGGTCCTATCAATCCTCCTTCTTCTAGAGGACATCGGTTCATATTGGCGATAACCGACTACTTCTCCAAGTGGGCTGAAGCTATACCTCTGGCTGAAGTCAAGACTAGCAGTGTCATCAACTTCGTTAAACACCACGTTATCTATAGATTTGGTGTACCTCGAAGAATCATCCATGACAATGGACCTCAATTCATCAGCCAGAAGTTCACTAGATTCTGTGATGATCACCGGATTGACAATGTCGCCTCGACAGCATACAATCCTGCCGCTAATGGTTTAGCTGAAGCCTTTAACAAAACCATCATTAAACTCCTTAAGAAGTTTGTATCCACTAACAAACGGAATTGGAGCGAGAAACTCGGCAAATGTCTTTGGGCCTACCGAACTATGGTCCGCAATCCCACAGGCTTTACACCTTTCTCTTTAGTGTATGGCTGTGAAGCTGTCCTTCCTTTGGAGCTGCAAATTCCTTCTTTAAGGATTGTCATTGCTAACGAGCTTACTACAGAGAATAACGACCTTCTTCGACTTCAAGAGTTAGAAGCACTTGATGAGAAACGATTAATGGCTCAACAGCATATTGAGTTATACCAAGCCCGCATTTCGAAGACTTTCAACCGCAAAGTTAAAGTCAGAACATTTCAACAAGGAGAACTTGTTCTAGCGGTCAGACGTCCTATGACTATGACTCATATGAGCAAAGGGAAATTCGATACGAAATGGGAAGGTCCCTATGTTGTGAGCAAAGTCTTCTCAAATGGAGCTTATCAACTCTCAGAACTTGATGGTCGAGTTGCTATGATGCCTATCAATGGCATGTTCCTTAAGAAGTATTATGTATAAAATGTAAATGCTTGTAAATCATCAAACAAATTCAAAGTGCATAAATAAAATTTTATTTTATTATATGATAGTACATGATATTAAAGATCACTATCATCTTTCTCTACATTTGGACGAGGGCCACTACCGTCCTTCTCAAAAACACTATCAGCAAAAGAGCCGAAAACCTCCTTGCTGGAACCTACGAGGAACTTGCAAGCGGCCATCCTCATGGCTTCTTCTTCTTCAATCTTTCCTGGTTCGAACAGGAAGTCCAGAATGTCCCGTGGTGGCTGGGGTGCAGACGGACCTTCGCCTGCTTTTGCCTCCTTTGGCTGAACTGGATCGGCAGGGCGTTCTTCAGTGCCCTTATGAACCTTCGGGACAATCTCAGCCTTCTTAGATGCTTCTCCAGAAGACATTTTTATGTTGAAGAGTAGAAGTGTTCGTTTCTGTCAGATTTCTGCCATATTTATAGGCAGAAGTTCCTCAACTAATGAAGCGATACATTCATCCGACGGTTCGTCCGTTCATTAATGCCCGACGGTTCATCCATTTATTTATTACATTCATCCGACGGTTCGTCCGTTCATTAAATGCATGACGGTTATCATCCGTTCATTTATCACATTCATCCGACGGTTCGTCCGTTTATTAATGCCCGACGGTTCATCCGTTCGTTTATCATCATTTGACGGTTCATCCGTTCGTTTATCATCACTTGACGGTTCATCCGTTCATTTATCATCATTTGACGGTTCACCCATTCGTTCATCATCACTTGACGGTTCACTCGTTCATTATCATCTATCACTTGACGGTCTTCCCGTTCATTCATTTCACATACATTGACGATTCATCATCGTTCATTATCCACATCAGCAACTTGTCGTTTT
Source organism: Iris pallida (assembly GCA_029216955.1). Classification (NCBI taxonomy): domain Eukaryota; kingdom Viridiplantae; phylum Streptophyta; class Magnoliopsida; order Asparagales; family Iridaceae; genus Iris; species Iris pallida. The sequence goes on from JANAVB010042217.1 coordinate 1,725,837, forward strand.
CGATTAAGTTGTCAAATCGAGATAATAATATTCAGCAAGAAATATATCATGTCTTGCACCTCTGAATATATTTTTATCTATGTTATTTATATCTAAATAAGATATGCAATAAATAATGGAGCCACAACAAAATGTCTTTTATTTATCAAAATATGAGGCATTACAGAAACGCATCTACAGCAACAAACACAAAAATACAAAAAAGTTCTAATTAAGAATAAGGGATAATCAGATTGTCAATTTGCTGCTTCAGTGTCTGCAGCTCTTCTTCATGAGTTGATATTACTATCCTTCTTGCTTCTTCCATCCCGCTTTCTTCATCAAAAACGGGCATGTCCACTGTCCGGCGGGTGATTTCTGCACCATGGGTTGTCTCGTACTCATTCCTCTCTTGAATTAAGGCATTGAATTGTTCAATCACAAGTTGGTGATTAACAGTTTCCTCTTCAAATTCTTGCTGGAGGCGAGTAATTTCTGCTTTCAGCTCAGCAAGTCTCTGTCCTTTGCTTTCAGTCATTAAAGTAACTGATTCTATCTTAGAGTTGTATTCAGCTAATTTTGCAGAATGAGCCTCTAAAAGATTTTAAAGGTTTACCCTTTCTATATCAGCGGCTTGAGCCAGTCGCTCAAATTCAGCCTGCACTAAAGAGTCTATCTCCTTCTTCTTGAGCTCCTTATATTTCTTTAGGGAGACTTCTAATTCGTTCAATATGTGTTCAAGGAGAGTGGCCTGAGCCTCGTCTCCTTGCTCCCTTATGGCTCTTATTAAGAAAGAAGTTGGCTTCCTAACCATAATGAAATCAGCTCCTTCTTTCTCTATCATTTTATGAACAAGAGATCCCAGCGACTCGAAGAAGCATTTGGTGAATGACTGGACAACTTGTTGATTAATGGCCAGAGTTCCAGGAGTCGCTGCTACTCCTGTTGAGGATGAGGCAGCAGGTTGCTCAACCCTTTGTGGCTGGACAACAGGCTCTTTAAACAAAGGAGCCAGAGTAGAGTTAGTCGCTCCTCCTGTTTGATCCTCTGCAATAGTAAATTTGTTATTTTACTAATTGTTTGTCGATGAACAAGAAGATCAAATAAGAGCAATCTTACCTTGGTTCGATCTAAAAACAAGTGCATTCCCTATTGGAATGGACTCCCGTTGAACGGAAGTAGCTTCAGCTGCGATAGCCTGGCTGCTGCCCGCTTCAGAACCGCAGGATAAATGATGACTACTACTAATAACCACCATTGGTATGGGCACCATAGCCAGGTCCGTTGGAGGTGTTGGCAGAGTCTCAAGATCTGCAAGATTTATAAATAAAGATATTAGTTATCAGTCTATTTTAAAAGAGAAGATTGCTAGATCTCGTTCTATACCTTGAGGGTCGGTGGCGGGATTTTCTTTCAGCACATCTTCATCGGCTGCTTTTTTAAGAGATATTTCTATCTCAACATCTTCATCAGGATTTAAAAGATCAACAACTTTTTCTGCAGACGCCTCCACTTCAATATCTTTTTTAGGATCTGAAATATCATCGGCAGTATCAAGAGATATATGTTCTTCATTATCCCTTTCAGGATCTTGTATATATTCATCAACATTTTCAGACGAAGAGCTCTCCTCGTCTTCTTCTTATGCTGTTGCATTCCCACTGTTAGTTGCAGTCTGATCGTCCTGCAGGCTATAACTGCAATCTTCTAAAGCTGCGATCATTTCACGATCTTCTTCTTCACGAAGAGTCCTAGGAGTAATAGGAGGTTGAGTTGCCTCTGCAACAGGTGAAAGAGGTCGTATAACATTTTGTTCTTCCTCTGTGATGTTCTCTCTAGACTTTTCAACCTCTGTTCTTGGGACAAAATCTCCCCTCTGTTCAGTTTCTTCAAGAGTTTTGCTCCCAGATTCAAAAACAGGTGTGGGAGATGACATTATAATTCCTGCTGCAACATCTACTGAAGTCAGGATTTGTCTGGAAGAAGATTCTGCTAAAATTCTTCTGGTGACCACCCTCTTCTTTCTGTGTAGAGGTCTGGCAGGACTCTCAACATTTACTGGTTCTGCTTGTTTATGCACAGAAGTTGGTGTAGTGGCAGCCTCTTGATGTGTCTCGGTCAATTGCCGAGATTGGGATCTTGTAGTGACCTTTTCAGGAGAATGATCTAGGATTAATTTCTTCTTTGCTGCTGGAGCAGGAGGCTCCTCTCTTCTTCTTTTCTTTGCGGAAGATCTACCCACTTTCAGAGAAACACGCAGTTGTACATTTACCTCTTGAGGGAACATAATCTCCATCGAAGTTTCTAGAGGTGCATCCGCTGGCTCGTGCACCTCATCATTTGCAAGGATCGATGAAGCAATTCTCTCTTTCCTCAATCTGTTGCAGAAGCGAAACTATCTGTGAGATTAAAATTCTCGGAAAAGTATTCGCGGATGTATAAAACACTGAATATGTGAAGTGCATCCGAGGACCCTGGGGAGTACTCTTTGCTGGCATTGAGAAGGTGGCTTTCGTATCACGGGCATTGTAATAAGCCCAAGCTCTGGCCCCGTCTATCAAATAACCTTTGCCTTGGAGGCAGGTAATTGCATTCCCTACATGGAACTGATCATACCCAAACTGCCGAACAAATCGGCTGGGAAGATATGGTTCTAAATAGCATTCTTCTTCGAACCGGTAAACCATATGAGATGGTCGAATCGTCTTCAACCATTCAAAGGCTGCACGGGTCAGAGGCTGCATCTTCGAGTCCACCATATTTGTGGGCATCTGATCGTACCCAGCAGGGAGAGGAGCACAACAGAAGTTCTATCCTCTATTCAGATTCAAAACATATCTACACTCACTTAAAGAAGTGTATTTCCATTTTCCATGAGAATATCTTCGGAGAAAACTGCCATCAACCGGTCCCATGCCGGGGTCCATTAAAGTTGGATAGTGAAGAAGCAACCATTAAAATAAATATGTATATGGAAGTTCCAAGCGAGGGAACTCTTTCTCTCCTTTCGCCTTCAGCATCAAATCGACGTATAAACGAAGACTGGCATTTAGTTTGCAGGTTATTGCTGATAACAAGTCCATCTTATAGCCGAAGACTAACTTGACAGCAGCAAACAGAACGCCACGGTGAAAGCGATCCACAGCACTGGATCCGGGAACCACAAACCTCCGAAGCCAGTATGTTAGGAACCCTGCCAGTTGGGCTTCTTCTGACATGGGTCTATAGCCCATTCTCAAGTAACTCTCCAAAGTGTCCCCTGTCTTCAAAGGAGGATACTCATGATCATCTTTTACTTTTTTTTATCAAACTTACCACTCTGTTCCATCAACTTTATAACTTCTGCATTACTCAAAGGTTTGAAGAAGTTAGGATAGCATTTGTCATTCTCCTTGGTCTTCTTCTCTTATATGTGGTTGAGAAACAGATATGGTAACCACTTCGAAGAGTAACAAGTGTTGGCGGTAGCACTCTTATAAAACAGATAGCAGATCTTGTAATGGCATAGTAGTTCCTCGAATACTGCTACCATCACTGCATTCTATTTTCTAAGCTTGTCTAACTCATCATTTGTCGGTACAAACTCCTCATACGGAGCATCTGCCATGGGCAGGTACGAGATATACTTCATCTCGTGGAGTGCAAACCCCATCTCTCCACCCGGGGTCATGAAGGTCCCCGTCCTATAGTTGTACCTCTCAGCCAAGGCTAAAAACATATGTGGGTTGGGAGCAAAGCCGTATACAGTAGCGTGCACTGCTTGATACAGATTGATCTGTTGGAGTCTGTCTTGGAATGTTGTCAGAATCCAATTCGCAATGTAGTTCCATCGCTTGTAATATGGATTCACCAATCCAGTCAGTCTGATGTCTTGTTCGGGGTATTTTCCTTCAGCCTTTGCAAATTCATTTGCGAATATCGGTATCCTGACAGGCATCAACATAGAGGAGTTCTCTGGTGGAATGCAGCCGGGTCTCAAGCCTCTCAACAGGACGCTATATCTATCAGAGGAGCTATAAAACATATCCTTCTTGTTTGGCCCCTTCTTTACGAAGATTTTCCCTGCACGGGCATCCTGAAAAAGAGTGATGTTCCACTCCATCTTCCTTGGGTAGCTCGTATGAGCATACCGCGACAAAGTGAGGCAGCGAGCAATGTCTGGTATGAAGAATGATCTATTTTCCTGGTAAACTATTCTCTCCTCCATCCTTGGCCTAGGCTGAGAGACTTTTTCAAAGGCGTCACCGAACAGGAATAAGGGTTTCTTATGAATAACAGCGTCCGCTGACTCTAGGGGCTGTCCATTCATTAAACACATTAAAGTCTCATTATCCTGGGAGATCAGTATAGCCTGACGGGAGGCCGACAGATCGTACTGAGGATAGTGAACATGAGACAGATCTTCTTTATATTCAGACTCCGAAAGAGTTCCCACAAAAGTTTCATATTCAGGATCATCTCTCGTATTCACTGCATCAGACAGAAAGAAACAAAAATTCAGTATAAGTCAAAAATTAAAAAATTTTGTCATCAAAATTGCGCAACATCAGACTGCGTAACATTAGATTGCGCAAACATCAGTTTGCGCAAACATCAGACTGCGCGAACGAATAGCCATCACTTTGCGCTGACAATCTCGCGCAAATCAGCAGATTGCGCTGACATCTGCCAGCGTAGTTCAACCGATTGCGCAGAAAGTCGATCTTCATAAAAATGAAGAGTTAACTGATTTGTGCAACCAGAACCCTAAAGAGGGTGGTGCAGTATGATCACATCTCTAAAAAGAGATGGATTTCGAAAGACAATGGTATCAAAACCCTAAAAAGGGTTTGAAGTCTTCTACCTAACATCGCAGGGTGGGCATCTTCATGACGAGAGGCTCTGTGCGCAGTTCTGGATGAGGACTCGGCCGGGGCTTTGCCCTTCGCGGCGGCGGCGGCAGTGGAGGATCGTCGGGGTGCCATGAAAGTCGTCGGAGGAGGAGGACAACAAGGGTTCGGGGGGGATTTCTCTCAAGAGCTCGAAGGATGCAAAGTAAAGAAATGAAAATGAAGAGATGGCTATTTATAGCTTTCGAAATATGAAACGGCTACCTCGGATTGCGCCTAAAATTGGGGGCTCTTCGCTTTACGCAGACAGCTCATCCTCATGCGCAATTTGATTCAAAATTCAAAAAATTCAAAGTATTTCGAAATTTTGAATAAAATCAACTTTCGAAAACTTTGAAGGGGGTCTTGTAGGTCCTAAAAAATCAAGTTGCATCAATCAACAAAGTCAAAGAATCAAGATATACATTATTTTGATGAGTTGCGCAGACAACAGATTGCGCAGCAATCGAATTGCGCACGTTGGTTTGCGCACGTTCCCAACTGCGCAGGCTGACGTGGCAGAAGTCATCATTACCTAAATCAAATCAAATCTTCCTGACAGCTGACAGCACGGAGAACGAGGAGACTGTTCGTTTATTGCGCCGCACAGTGCTCGAGGGCGGCTGACAGTTGGCAGCACAATCCATGATGGCACAATCCATTCCTGCGCAGTCTGAGTCTGCGCAAACCAAAGTCTGCGCAGTTCAGGTTGCGCATTCTACCAACATAATGATAAAGTACATGTGGCATTCATGCCATCAATTGCTCATTACGTGGCAACTATCTATGCACGATCATGCGCATTTCAATCAAATGATGCCATGTGTCCCAGATAGTTGGCCCACGATCCAGCAACTGCCTGCGCAGTCCAATGTTGCGCAAACCAATTGTTGCACAAATTATCCTGCGCAGTCCAGAATAACTGAAAGTTAGTTATTTCCAGAACTCTATAAATAGAGTTTCAAGTCTTCATTTCAAGGGGATCAAGAGATCAAAATCAGATATCAGAAATCAGAGAGTTCAGGAGTTCTTGCCCAAGTGTTGCTGCATTCTTCCGAGGCTTTTGCCTTCGACTTTCGAGGCTTTCTGCCTTCAATTCCAGAGTTTTTCTCAACTTCAGAGGCTTCGTCTTCAAAGTTCACATCGTCCAAGGGATAAAGCATCGTCATCTAGATTGGATTCCTAAAGTTGTACCATTCCCAGAATTCAAATTGTAATCTTTTACAAAGTTTGCTATCAATAAAGTTTCATACTTTTGTTTTTTGCAAACGAAAAATTTACATATCAGTGGAAGAATGAAGAAAAAACCCACTGAGGCACTCTGGTGCTCCGGCTGGTCACCGTCGAGTAGATGGTGCGGTAGATCCTTCGGGCTCTTCTATCAGAACCTGGCCATACAAAACCAGTGGGGTCAGACCCCAAATAGCAAGTACCACAAAGGAGGCCGAACTATGAACTTAAAACCAGCAATCATAGGCAATCAACGGGAAGAGAAAGCAATAAGTAAAGGAGGATCGAGATTCGTGCAGTACCAATGCACTTATCCCGATCACAGGAAGACAGTAAGTAAATCATCATTTGACATAAGTAAACTGGAGAACATGTTAAATAAATAGAGCTAGGCAATAAATGAAAAGAGGACGAATATACTATTCCAGAAGCCAGGTTACAACCCTTAACCAAACAAGGACCGGGATTGTAACCCTTCGCCTGAACAGAACTTGGTCTCTGATCAATTATTGCAAGGTGACAATCATTAAGTGACAGTGAGAGAGTGACAATACAGAATACAATACATTAGAGTGACAATCATTGCCACCATTATCCTGGAATAATTAGGAACTGGATCTAGACAAGATTTAGACTGGAAAGGTGATATACGATGGGATAACCATGAGACTATTCAGATAACCATGTTGCAATCCGTAAACCAAATAAGGACCGGGGTTGTAACCCTTCGTCTGAACAGAACTTGGTTTCTTCCACCATTTATCGGCAAGATAAAATAATAAATCAGGACATGTAACAATCATGTACAAGAAAAAGACAAGATTAGACAGACATAACTCCATCCAACATTCACGGCCAAGCAATAAGTACGGCTTGATATTTTAACTAACTAGGGTTATCACAGGCCTAGTTACTAGCAAGATGCAGCGAGATTCTTCCACAGCCACAAGCCCTGCAGACCATCCAGGTTATCCAGGCGAATATTAGTACAATAAGGGTGCAACACATGACAGTGTGCTGGAAGTGTGTCCTACTCGTCGGCAGGCTACAAATCCACAAGCACGCCCAGGTAACGGGATTGCCTGTAGCTGGGAAATCTCTTCATGACTACTGGATTATTCTAGTTGTTAACCTTAATTAGTCGATTTCAGTGGGTACCCCTTGTAATGCCCCGCTCCGTTCGGTGCATTACGATGAGTCGTTGACTCGAATAGTTACGTTGACCCGATAAGGTATCGATGGGAATCGATGCAAGTGTTACGTTGGTCAAATGTAAGCTTTGAGTCGGTTGGAATCTATGAATCGAATAGATGTAAAGGATAAGTCCCGTTTGAGCAAGTGCTGATGTTAGTTGATCTGGTGTGCAGGCTATGCCTTTATGTTGGATTACGGAATGTGGCATTGGCGCGATAGGCCAAATCAACCGAGTAGTTCAAAGGAATGGCTAAGTCCGGGAGTTAGCTATGCGATCGAGTTATGGAAGCGAGACGCTTCAACCGGCGAGACGGCAAGGCGTATCGGCTTAAGGTGGGCGGGCTTAAGGTGGGCGGGTTCTTGACTCTCTCTCCCTATTCCTTCACGTCTAATAAAATATGTTATGGTATGCGTAAGACGTTATCGAGTTAGCAAGCGTGGCTCGGCAACAAAAGGTCTAAGTATGTGTCGAATACTAAGATAGAATATTGAACAATTGAAGCGACGTGCATCAAGTGTACGGGTCGCGGTAGGACAATGATGGTAGAACATTAAAAGATGATATTGAGATGTGCATCACGTGCACGCCTTCGAGAATATTGAACACTAGGCGTAGAACATTGAATACGGTGCTGAACGTGCCCTCGGGCACTTATTGAGAATAACTTATAAATGGTACGCGTTGAATACGAGTATGAGATGACTAAGCCGTTGGGCGTCGTGCATCAATATGGATGTGTTGGGGCATAACGCCGACGGAGCTCCCCATATGAATGGTGGATTATGTTTACGGCACGAAAAACCGTTTATGGCACGAGAAACCGTTTATGGAACGAGATTATATTTATGCAACGGAGGATTTGGTTGGATTGTTATGTGTGTTTGCTATGGCACGTATTGCATGGTCAATGGACTAGGATGGCCCGTATACGGGTACGGCTTCCCTCGAACGGTTACGCCGGGGCGCCGGGACCGTTCGGCCTAGGAGGGAATTATGTGTGGTATTGATGGTTCACAACATTCGGACGGATTACGACCGTCCAGTGTTGTGATAAGCTATGATATCCGTAAGTTTGGGATCCTTCGGATACTGGGCTAGCAACCCGTATCGAAGCGATTGTAGGCTTACACATAAGAGATGCCAAGTCCATTACGGTACGAAACACCGTGACCTTCATATAGATAGGACCGGTGGGCTGAGATGAGAGTCGAGTGCAGGCGCAGGGCCTGCGACTCTTATGCTTGGTCTAAGTTTATGGTTGGCTGTTGCGTAATTGATATGATTCTATGTTAAGTTCTAACCTGTGCAGGCTAGGCAATATGGGACGGAGATGAGCACGAACACTATGTTTACGTTCATATTATGGCTAACTGTATCTGCTGCAGGAACACGGTATGGGACACATTTATGATAATGTGCTATGTTTACATATTACTATAAAACTGATCCTATGGTTAAGTAGAAAGATCACCAATAATGATGCATGTTCCACTAAATGATTTAGTGTTTGGTATGGGTGCGAGCGGGTCTTGATCAGTGCGAAACGATGACGAAAGCACTAATCCCTACTAATTTATGTGCAGGCTCAGATTATGATCGGTTCGGGGCGGAGCTTGGCTTGGACGTGCCGAGGCATGGAGTCCTTGGCGTTCAAGAGGAGCTACCGCATAGGCGTTCGGACTTGCGACATGGAGATGTTCGTCCGAAGACTACTTGGTGGCTATATAGAGGCATAATGTATGGAACAAGGTAATCCTTTGTGAGCTAGAGAGATCATGAGCGTTGTAGCCAATTGGCATTTTATGTTAGGATATTCAGAGCCTTTGTAACCTTTAGTTCAATATGAATAAAAGAGATTATTGTGTTATACTTTGTTTCCTTCCGCTGCTTATGTTATCAAATTGAGATAGTTCTATGTGAACCTGTTATCTTGCCTTGCACGAGCGCAACTCCAGGCTCGTGCGGCATCACGCCCCAGCGAGGACGATGATTCGGGTGAAATCTAGCGAGGACGAGCGATTTCCCGGGTCGGGGCGTGACAAGTTGGTATCAGAGCGGTTCCATCCTTTGGACCGTACGTGAATCTCTTTGACCCTCAGTTGCTTCGCTATCGAATTCAGTTGACTCTAAGTTGTTCCCGCAACCGCATGGCTCATGGATCTGCTTGACGCTACATTGGATGTTCCATACAATAAGTCTATATTAAGTGTGTACGTTTGCCACAAGTATGTCATGACTATTACGCTATCTCCGGGTGCCATCGGAGAGTGTTGTTTGCACGAAGTGCAACGAGTTATGGGATGTTGGTTGCACAAAGTGCAACGAGTTATGGAATGTTGGTCGCACAAAGTGCAACGAATATGGTGATGTTGGTTGCATGAAGTGCAACGATGTGTGGTCGGTCGCACGAAGTGCGAGGAGTTATGTGTTGTTGGTCGTACGAAGTGTAATGCCCCGTTCTGCATCGGTGCATTATGATGAGTCGTTGACTCGAGGAGTTGCGTTGACCCGATGAAGTATCAATGCAAATCGATGCGAGAGTTACATTGGCCAAAGGTAAGCTTTGAGTCGGTTGGAATCTATGAATCGAATCGATGCAAAGGATAAGTTCCGTTTGAGCAAGTGCTAATGTTAGTTGATCTGGTGTGCAGGCTATGCCTTTATGCTGGATTACGGATCGTGGTATGGGCGCGATAGGCCAAATCAACTGAGTAGTTCAGAGGAATGGCTAAGTCCGGAAGTTAGCTATGCGATCGAGTTAAGGAAGCGAGACGCTTCAATCGGCAAAATGACAAGGCGTATCGGCTTAAGGTGGACGGGTTCTTGACTCTCTCTTCCTATTTCTTTACGTCTAATAAAATATGTTATGGTATGCGTAAGATGTTATCGAGTTAGCGAGCGTGGCTCGGCGACGAAAGATCCAAGTATGTGTCGAACACTAAGATAGAACATTGAACAATCGAACAATTGAAGCGACGTGCATCAAGTGTACGAGTTCGCGGTAGGACAATGATGGTAAAACAATAAAAGATGATATTGAGATGTGCATCACGTGCACGCCTCCGAGAATATTGAACACTAGGCGTAGAACATTGAATACGGCGCTGAGCGTGCCCTCTGGCACTTATGTTACGAAAATACTAAGTAATACAAAATTATGCTATGAGAATAACTTACGAATGGTACGCGTTGAATACGAGTATGAGATGACTAAACCGTTGGGCGTCGTGCATCAATATGGATGTGTTGGGGCATAACGCCGACGGAGCTCCCCATATGAATAGTGGATTATGTTTATGGCACGGAAAACCGTTTATGGAACGAGACTATGTTTATGCTACGGAGAATTTGGTTGGATTGTTATGTGTGTTTGCTATGGCGCATATTGCATGGTCAATGGACTCGGATGGCCGTGCACGGGTACGGCTTCCCTTGAACGGTTACGCCGGGGCGCCGGGACCGTTCGGCCTAGGAGAGAATTATGTGTGGTATTTATGGTGCATAACATTCGGACGGATTGCGACCGTCCAGTGCTGTGATAAGCTATGATATCCGTAAGTTTGGGATCCTTTGGATACTGGGCTAGCAACCTGTATCGAAGCGATTGTAGGCTTACACATAAGAGATGCCAAGTCCATTACGGTGCGAAACACCGTGACCTTCATATAGATAGGGCCGGTGGGCTGAGATGAGAGTTGGGTGCAGGCGTAGGGCCTGCGACCCTTATGCATTGTCTAAGTTTATGGTTGGTTGTTGCGTGAATGATATGATTCTATCTTAAGTTCTAACCCGTGCAGGCTAGGCAATATGGGACGAAGATGTGCACGATGACTATGTTTATGTTCAGATTATGTCTAACTGTATCTGTTGCAGGAACACGGTATCGGACACATTATGATAAGTTGCTATGAATGAGTATTGCCATGAAACTGATCCTAAGGCTAAATAGAAAGATCACCAAATTAAGATGCATGCTCACTAAATGATTAAGTGTTTGGTTTGGATACGAGCGGATCTTGATCAGTGCGAAGCGAGGATGAAAGCACTAATCCCCCACTAGTTTATGTGCATGCTCAGGTTATGATCGGCTCGGGACGAAGCTTGGCTTGGACGTGCCGAGGCATGGAGTCCTTGGCGTTCAAGAGGAGCTACCGCATAGGTGTTCGGACTTGCGACATGGAGATGTTCAGCCGAAGACTACTTGGTGGCTTTAAAGAGGCATAATATATGGAACTTGTAATCCTTTGTGAGCTAGAGAGATCATGAGCGTTGTAGCCAATTGGCATATTAAGTTGGGCCATTCAGAGCCTTTGTAACCTTCAGTTCAATATTAATAAAAAGATTCTTATGTTATACTATGTTTCCTTCCGCTGCTTATGTCATCAATTTGAGACAAACACTATGTGAATCTGTCATCTTGCCTTGCACGAGCGCAACTCCAGGCTCGTGCGGCATCACGCCCCAGCGAGGACGATGATTTCGGGTAAAATCAAGCGAGGACGAGCGATTTCCCGGATCGGGACATGACAAGTTGGTATCATAGCAGTTTCATCCTTTGGACCGTGCATGAATCTCTTTGACCCTCAGTTGCTTCGTTATCGAATTCAGTTGATTCTAAGTTGTTTCCGCAACCGCATGGCTCATGGATCTGCTCGACGCTACATTGGATGTTCCGTACAATAAGTCTATATTAAGTGCGTACGTCTGCCGCAAGTATGTCGTGACTATCGCGCTATCTCCGGGTGCCATCGGAGAATGTTGGTTGCACGAAGTGCAACGAGTTATTGGATATTGGGAGTAATGGAATATTGGTCGCACGAAGTGCAACGAATATGGTGATGTTGCTTGCATGAAGTGCAAAAATATGTGTTGTCGGTCGCACGAAGTGCGAGGAGTTATGTGTTATCGGTCGCACGGGGTACGAGAAGATATGTGTTGTTGGTTGCATGAAGTGCAACAGGTCGATATGTGAGGCGATGCGTATTATGTGGCTACGCGAATGGTTATGTGTTGTTGGTTGAACGGAGTACAGCAAGTCGTGAATCGTTCGTTGCATCAGCACAACGAGTCGGTATGGTATGATACGTGTTGTATGGCTATGCGGATGGATAGCGATATGTTGCACAAGATTGAGAAATAAACTTAAGTATCGAGAGTAAATTGTTGCACGAGTTACAACGAGCGAGATTAGAAGATCGCGGATGCGATAGTAACGAGTCGAGTTGAGTAGGCGAACGTGTATGTTGGCCATATGTCGCGTTGAGCTTTGAATAAGCGAATGTTGCGGGTATGGTCGAGATGATCGCCCTTTGTACGGCTAGGTCGAATGTATGTCAACTTGAGCAAATGCTAGAGCCGGGATCGAAAAGATCGCCATACCGGATAGTTGATTGAGAAATAGATGTCGGACCTATGCAGAATGTAACGTCGAGTAATGACTCGATTTCGAGTGGTATATGCAATACCAACTATGTGAGCAAGTATAGCAAAGTATTATGTCGATAACGATAGGCTCGATCCTGAGTGGTATATGGAATACCACTTAGCGATAGCTATGTTAAGCCATTTGGTGACTTGCGATAGGTTACATCGAGACGATTGTGTTGTTACGATATGTTGGTCCTCAACGGACGAAGTAGTACCGAGACTCGAGTGGGAATGACTTGAGAGAAGTCGATGCAAGTATGCTACGATGAATTGAGTCGAACGATTATGTGCGAAGTCGTACTTATGGATGATCCGTCGGACGAGGATTCGTTAAGTGTAAGTCGAACGATAAGTTGAGCATAGCGAAGGAATGTTACGTGGAGGAAATAGTCGACCCGGTCGAACTTATGTTGAGTTAGTACGACGACTTCTTCGAAACGTGTTGAGTAGGTACGGAAAAATCGTGCGAACGAATTTGGGTTAGTGCGATAAGTCGGTAGCACGATTTGCAAGTACGAGTTAGGGATATGAGAATGAATATGTGAATTGGAAATTATGTCGTGATGATGATTGTTAGTCACAACGAATGGATTTTGGTACGTGAGACTTGATTCGTATTCGAGTTCGGATAACGACAGTGATTGCAACGAATTTAAGCTTATGAGAAAGGAAGATGTTCAAGTTATGCATATCGACGATGGTATTGAGGTGTATCAAAGACGATATGCAATAACTCGGGGATACTATGATCGAATGAACGAAAATTATGTTGAGCATTGTTGTTGGATGAATAAGATGCAAGTTAAGTTGATGGTCGTTTGGATGATAACGTTAGGAACGCTTCGGAGAATTTGAAAGTGAATGGATGTTGCTCGGATGAAATCGAAAGTGTCTGGATTGATTCGTGGATAACTACTATGTTGACATTCTTGTCTTGAGCGAGCGCAACACCAGCCTCGCACATGCGTCACGTCAAATTAAGAACGATCATTCCGCGTGAGCGCTGGTATGGTGATTCATCCAGCGGGGATGATCGAACTTGCGAGGCGTGACAAATTTGATATGGACTTGTGGTTTGATGCGAAAGTTGTAGAGGATGGTTTTGATGAGTACAGAATGTGTCGAGCTATGATCACGAATAGGTAAACTCGGACTTGAGGCGAGTAAATGCCATACGACTGGCAAGGATAGTCGACGGTAATGCATAAGTGATTCGAGTAGTAACGGCGCGCAAGCGCATGAGTCATTCGAGTAGCAACGGCGCATCAATTGAGCGGGAGGTAGATAAATTATGGATTGATATGTCGGATTGGGTAAAGTTCCATAGGAATTGTCGGGATTGATTTGGCTTCACGATAGGACATAGCATGGTTCGTTGTAACTGTCCCTCGTTGATGATCTTCAATTATCGAGCGTAGTTTCGGGGCAGATAACCCTAGAAGACTTGACCGCCAAATCAAGTGAATGTTGAAGTCCCATAGGATGACCCTAAAGAAGTCGCGTAAGAAGGATAATGAATGAGGTAGTGCATGTCAAGGATAAGTCTAAGCGAGTGAGTATCGTGTCTCGAAAGTTAGCGAGTACTAGAATCGATATGGTCAGAAAAGTTATGTTGGATCGAGTGGATGTTGAGAAACGTGCTTAGCGTAGTGACGCGGTAAGGCGATTGCATGAATTTTGCAATGTGCGAGAGCGACGGATAGTAGAATGACCCTAAGAGTTGTGTCGTGGATCGGTTGAGTAACGGTTAGGCTATGTACGTGTTGGACGCACGATCGATGTTACGAAACGAACTAGTCGGGATTGTTTCAAGAATTGAGTAAAGGATTCGTACTCGGTCGAGAGTAGGAGATTGACGTATCGTAAGAGACCTTGGGTCGGAAAGATTGTTGCCTTTGAGCATCGTAGACTCAAGTGGACCTCTGGTGTCGGGAAAGATTAAGCACGATGTCTGGATAAGTTACCTAGCGGGGGTAGCCCCAGACGCGATGCGTAGGCAGTTCGAGAATGTGGATCGTGTTGAAATAGTTGTGTGCGAGATCGAGTACGGATTGTAGGCAAAGGAATTTATGACATACGGACTTAGTCCATGTCGTAGAGGCTAAATGTTATGAATGACTAGATAAAAGACTTGAGTTATGTGAGAGAGAGACAAACGTGGACGAATAGGCATTGCGGAGAATTGTTGCGATCGGATGCGCAACGGCTTGATGCAATGCGAATGTTAGGTGACCGGCGAGAAACTTATGAGATCGAAGTTACGGATTAGAATCAAGTTATGTGCAGAGATGTTTGGAAGAGGATCGCATGTTATGGGATGATGCATACGAGAAGTATTTTGGGAATAGGCGCTAAAATTTGACTAAGTCGAGTACGGACCGATTGATGCTTGAGGATTAAGTTAAGCTTGTTAGTTGTCCCAATATCCTACAACTGAGCTTGGCTGAAATACATATATTGGTGGGACGCCTAAAATATGTGTATGATCCAGACTGAGTTGTATGATTCCAACGGTAGTAGCACGATATCGTGAAGCGATCTATGCGAGGCACTTGGATTAAGTGTTGGTTTCGGTTCGAGGACGAACCTGATTTTGAGTGGTATATTATGTAATTCCCCGCTCCACATCGGTGTATTACGATGAGTCATTGACTCGAGGAGTTGCGTTGACCCGATGAAGTATCGATACGAATCGATGCGAGAGTTACATTGGCCAAAGGTAAGCTTTGAGTCGGTTGGAATCTATGAATCGAATCGATGCAAAGGATAAGTTCCGTTTGAGCAAGTGCTAATGTTAGTTGATCTGGTGTGCAGGCTATGCCTTTATGCTGGATTACGGATCGTGGTATGGGCGCGATAGGCCAAATCAACTGAGTAGTTCAGAGGAATGGCTAAGTCCGGGAGTTAGCTATGCGATCGAGTTATGGAAGCGAGATGCTTCAATCGGCGAAACGACAAGGCGTATCGGCTTAAGGTGGGCGGGTTCTTGACTCTCTCTCCCTATTCCTTCACGTCTAATAAAATATGTTATGGTATGCGTAAGATGTTATCGAGTTAGCGAGCGTGGCTCGGCGACAAAAGATCCAAGTATGTGTCGAACACTAAGATAGAACATTGAACAATCGAACAATTGAAGAGACGTGCATCAAGTGTACGAGTTCGTGGTAGGACAATGATGGTAGAACATTAAAAGATGATATTGAGTTGTGCATCACGTGCATGCCTCCGAGAACATTAAACACTAGGCATAGAACATTGAATACGGCGCTGAGCGTGCCCTCGGGCACTTATGTTACGAAAACACTAAGTAATACGAAATTATGCTATGAGAATAACTTACGAATGGTACGCGTTGAATACGAGTATGAGATGACTAAGCCGTTGGGCGTCGTGCATCAATATGGACGTGTTGGGGCAAAACACCGACGGAGCTCCCCATATGAATGGTGGATTATGTTTATGGCACGGGAAACCGTTTATGGAACGAGACTATGTTTATGCTACGGAGGATTTGGTTGGATTGTTATGTGTGTTTGCTATGGCGCGTATTGCATGGTCAATGGACTCGGATGGCCCGTGCACGGGTACGGCTTCCCTCGAATGGTTACGCCGGGGCGCCGGGACCGTTCGGCCTAGAAGGAAATTATGTGTGGTATTTATGGTGCACAACATTAGGACGGATTACGACCGTCCAGTGCTATGATAAGCTATGATATCCGTAAGTTTGGAATCCTTCGGATACTGGGCTAGCAACCCGTATCGAAGCGATTGTAGGCTTACACATAAGAGATGCCAAGTCCATTACGGTACAAAACACCATGACCTTCATATAGATAGGGCCGGTGGGCTGAGATGAGAGTCGGGTGCAGGTGTAGGGCCTGCGACCCTTATGCATTGTCTAAGTTTATGGTTGGTTGTTGCGTGAATGATATGATTCTATGTTAAGTTCTAACCCGTGCAGGCTAGGCAATATGGGACGGAGATGTGCACGATGACTATGTTTATGTTCAGATTATGTCTAACTGTATCTGCTGCAGAAACACGGTATCGGACACATTATGATAAGTTGCTATGAATGAGTATTGCCATGAAACTGATCCTAAGGCTAAATAGAAAGATCAACAAATTAAGATGCATGCTCACTAAATGATTAAGTGTTTGGTTTGGGTGCGAGCGGGTCTTGATCAGTGCGAAGCGAGGACGAAAGCACTAATCTCCCACTAGTTTATGTACAGGCTCAGGTTATGATCGGCTCGGGGCGGAGCTTGGCTTGGACGTGCCGAGACATGGAGTCCTGGCGTTCAAGAGGAGCTACCGCATAGGCGTTCGGACTTGCGACATGGAGATATTCGGCCGAAGACTACTTGGTGGCTATAAAGAGGCATAATGTATGGAACATGTAATCCTTTGTGAGCTAGAGAGATCATGAGCGTTGTAGCCAATTGGCATATTAAGTTGGGCCATTCAGAGCCTTTGTAACCTTCAGTTCAATATTAACAAAGAGATTCTTATGTTATACTATGTTTTCCTTCCGCTGTTTATGTTATCAATTTGAGACAAACACTATATGAATCTGTCATCTTGCCTTGCACGAGCGCAACTCCAGGCTCGTGCGGCATCACGCCCCAGCGAGGACGATGATTTCGGGTAAAATCTAACGAGGACGAGCGATTTCCCGGATCGGGGCGTGACACGAAGTGCATGTGTTATCGGTCGCACGGGGTACGAGAAGATATGTGTTGTTGGATTGCACGAAGTGCAATGGGTCGATATGCGAGGCGATGCGTGTTATGTTGCTATGCGAACAGTTATGTGTTGTTGGTTGCACGGAGTGTAGCAAGTCGTGGATCGTTCGTTGTATCGATACAACGAGTCGATATGGTATGATGCGTGTTGTATGGCTATGCGGATGAATAGCGATATGTTGCATGGGATCGAGTAAAGACCTTAAGTATCGAGAATTAGTTGTTGCACGAGTTGCAACGAGAGAGATTGGAAGATCGCGGATGCGATAGTATGAGTCGAGTTGGTCGCTAAGTCGAGTTGAGTCGGCGAACGTTTATGTTGGCCGTATGTCGCATTGAGCTTTGAGTAAGCGAATGTTGCGGGTGTGATCGATATGATCGCCAAGATACGGTTAGAGTGAATGCGTGTCAAACTCGAGCGAGCGCTAGAGCTGGGATCGGAAGGGTCGCCATACGGGATAGTTGATTGAGGAATAGATGTCGGACCTATGCGGAGTGTGATGTCGAGTAATGACTCGATTTCGAGTGGTATATGCAATACCACTTGTGCGATTAGTGTAGCGAAGTATTATATCGATAACGATAGACTCAATCCTGAGTGGTATATGGAATACCACTTAGCGATAGCTATGTTAAGCGGTCTGGTGACTTGCGATAGGTTACGTCGAGACGATTGTATTGTTACGATATGTTTGTCCGCAACGGACGAAGTAGTACCGAGACTCGAGTGAGAATGACTTGATAGAAGTCGATGCTAGTATACTTCGATGAATTGAATTGAACGATTATGTGCGAAGTCATATCCACGGATGATACGTCGAACGAGGATTCGTTAAGTGTAAGTCGAACGATAAGTTGAGCATAACGAAAGAAATGTTACGTTGAGAAAAGTCGATCCGGTCGAATGTACATGAGTTAGTACGAAGAGTTGTTCGGAACGTATTGAGTAAGTACGGGGAAATCGTGCGAACGAAATTGGGTTAGCGCAAGGAGTCGGTAGCACGATTGGAAGTGCGAGTTAGGGATATAAGAATGGATATGTGAAATTGTAATTGTGTCACGACGATGTTAAGTAGTTACAACTGAATGGATCTTGATAAGTGCGAGACTTGATTCGTATTCGAGTTCGGATAATGGCAATGATTGCAACGGGTTTGAGCTTATGAGAAAGGAAGATGTTCAAGTTATGCATATCGACGATAGTATTGAGGCATATCAAAGACGATATATAATAACTCGGGGATACTCTGATCGAATGAACGAAAATTATGTTGAGCATTGTTGTTGGATGAATAAGATGCAAGTTAAGTTGATGTCGATTTGGATGACAATGATAGGAGTGCTTCGGAGAATTTGGGAACGGATGGATATTACTCGAATGAAATCGGAAGTGTCTGGATTGATTCGTGGATAACCACTATGTTGACATTCTTGTCTTATGCGAGTGCAACTCCAGCATCGCACATGCGTCACGTCAAATTAGAACGATCATTCTGCATGAGCGCTGGTATGGTGATTCATCCAACGGGGATGATCGAACTTGCGAGACGTGGCAAAATTGATATGGACCCGTGGTTTGATGCAAAGGTGGAATTGAGGATTGTGCGATAAGCCTAGAAGTGTGTCAGATATTGGCCGTGAGTGGATAGACTCGTACGGAGGCGAACAAATATTGGTCGGTTGCGATATTGTTAACGGTAGTGCCTAAGTAATTCGGGTAGCAACGTTGCATCAGTTGCACGAGGGTAGATGAATTGTGGATGTGTAAATTATGTCGGATTGGGTAAAGTCCCATAGGAATTGATTTGGCTCCGCGATAGGATATAGCATGGTTCATTGTAACTGTCCCTCGTTGATGATCTTCAATTATCGAGCGTAGTTTCGGGGCAGATGACCCTAGAAGACTTGACCGCCAAATCAAGTGAATGTTGAAGTCCCATAGGATGACCCTAAAGAAGTCACATAAGAAGGATAAGGAATGAGGTAGTGCATGTTAAGGATAAGTCTAAGCGAGTGAGTATCGTGTTTCGAAAGTTGACAAGTACTAGAATCGATATGGTCGGAAAAGTTATGTTGAATCGAATAAATGTTGAGGAATGTGCTTAGCGTAATGATACGGTAAGGCGATTGCAAGGATTTCTGCAATGCGCAAGAGCGACGGATAGTAGAACGATCCTAAGAGTTATGCCGTTGATCGGGTTGAGTAACGATTAGGTTATGTGTGTTCGAGCGCACGATTTACGTTACGAGACGAACTAGTTGGGATTGATTCGAAAATTGAGTAAAAGGATTCGTACTCGATCGAGTATCGGAGATAGGCGTATCGTAAGAGACCTTGGGTCGAAAAGATTGTTGCCTTTGAGCATCGTAGACTCAAGTTGACCTCTTGTGTCGGAAGAGATTAAGCACGATGTCTGGATAAGTTACCTAGCGGGGGTAGCCCCAGACGCGATGCGTAGACAGTTCGGGAATATGGGTCGTATTGGAATAGTTGTGTGCGAGACTTAGTACGGACTGTAGGCAAATGAATTTGTGACATGTTGACATAGTCCATGTCGTTAAGGCTAAATATTATAAGTGATTGGATGAAAGACTTGAGTTATGCGAGGGATAGGAAATGGTTGGGCGAATAAGCGTTGCAGGAGCTTGTTGCGATCAGATGCATGACGACTTGATGCAATGCATGTGTTAGATGGCCGACGAGAAACTTACGGGATCGAAGTGATAGTTTCGAGTTAAGTTATGTGCAAGATGTTTGGAAGATGATCGCATGTATGGGATAATGCATAAGAAAAGTGGTATGAGAATAGGCGCTAAGATTTGACCAAGTCGAGTACGGAATGATTGGTGCTTGAGGATTTAAGTTGAGCTTGTTAGTTGTCCCGATATCCTACAACTGAGCTTGGCTGAAATGCATATATTGGTGGAACGCCTAAAATATGTGTATGATCCAAACTAAGTTGTATGATTCAACGATAGTAGCACGAGATCGTGAAGCGATCTATGTGAGGCACTTGGATTAAGTGTTGGTTTCGGTTCGAGGACGAACCTGATTTTGAGTGGTATATTATGTAATGCCCCGCTCCGCTCGGTACATTACGATGAGTCGTTGACTCGAAGAGTTACGTTGACCCGATGAGGTATCGATGCGAATCAATGCAAGTGTTACGTTGGCCAAAGGTAAGCTTTGAGTCGGTTGGAATCTATAAATCGAATCGATGCAAAGGATAAGTCCCGTTTGAGCAAGTGCTGATGTTAGTTGATCTGGGGTGCAGCCTATGCCTTTATGCTGGATTACGGATTGTGGCATGGGCGCGATAGGCCAAATCAACCGAGTAGTTCAAAGGAATGGCTAAGTCCGGGAGTTAGCTATGCGATCGAGTTATGGAAGCGAGATGCTTCAACCGGCGAGACGGCAAGGCATATCGGCTTAAGGTGGGCGGGCTTAAGGTGGGCGGGTTCTTGACTCTCTCTTCATATTCCTTCACGTCTAATAAAATATGTTATGGTATGCGTAAGACGTTATCGAGTTAGCGAGCGTGGCTCGACGACGAAAGGTCTAAGTATGTGTCAAATACTAAGATAGAACATTGAACAATCGAACAATTGAAGCGACGTGCATCAAGTGTACGGGTCGCGGTAGGGCAATGATGGTAGAACATTGAAAGATGATATTGAGATGTGCATCATGTGTACGCCTCCGATAACATTGAACACTACGCGTAGAACATTGAATACGACGCTGAGCGTGCCCTCGGGCACTTATTGAGAATAACTTACGAATGGTACGCATTGAATACGAGTATGAGATGACTAAGTCGTTGGGCGTCGTGCATCAATATGGATGTGTTGGGGCATAACGCCGACGGAGCTCCCCATATGAATGGTGGATTATGTTTACGGCACGGGAAACCGTTTATGGCACGGAAAGCCGTTTATGGAACGCGACTATGTTTATGCAACGGAGGATTTGGTTGGATTATTATGTGTGTTTGTTATAGCGCGTATTGCATGGTCAATAGACTCGGATGGCCCGTGCACGGGTACGGCTTCCCTCGAACGGTTACGCCGGGGCGCCGGGACCGTTCGGCCTAGGAGGGAATTATGTGTGGTATTTATGGTGCACAACATTCAGACGGATTGCGACCGTCCAGTGCTGTGATAAGCTATGATATCCGTAAGTTTGGGATCCTTCGGATACTGGGCTAGCAACCCGTATCGAAGCGATTGTAGGCTTACACATAAGAGATGCCAAGTCCATTACGGTGCGAAACACCATGACCTTCATATAGATAGGGCCGGTGGACTGAGATGAGAGTCGGATGCAGGCGCAGGACCTACGACCCTTATGCTTGGTCTAAGTTTATGGTTGGCTGTTGCGTGAATGATATGATTCTATGTTAAGTTCTAACCCGTGCAGGCTAGGCAATATGGGACGGAGATGAGCACGAACACTATGTTTACGTTCATATTATGGCTAACTGTATTTGCTGTATGAACACGGTATGGGACACATTTATGATAATATGTTATGTTTGCGTATTGCTATGAAACTGATCCTATGGCTAAGTAGAAAGATCACCAATAATGATGCATGTTCCACTAAATGATTTAGTGTTTGGTATGGGTGCGAGCGGGTCTTGATCAGTACGAAGCGAGGACGAAAGCACTAATCCCCCACTAGTTTATGTGCAGGCTCAGATTATGATCGTCTCGGGGCGGAGCTTGGCTTGGACGTGCCGAGGCATGGAGTCCTTGGCGTTCAAGAGGAGCTACCGCATAGGCGTTCGGACTTACGACATGGAGATGTTCGACCGAAGACTACTTGGTGGCTATATAGAGGCATAATGCATGGAACAATGTAATCCTTTGTGAGCTAGAGAGATCATGAGCGTTGTAGCCAATTGGCATTTTATGTTGGGCTATTCAGAGCCTTTGTAACCTTCAGTTCAATATGAATAAAAGAGATTCTTGTGTTATACTTTGTTTTCTTCCGCTGCTTATGTTATCAAATTGAGATAGTTCTATGTGAACCTGTTATCTTGCCTTACACGAGCGCAACTCCAGGCTCGTGCGGCATCACGTCCCAGCGAGGACGATGATTCGGGTGAAATCTAGCGAGGACGAGCGATTTTCCGGGTCGGGGCGTGACACCCCTGACCATTATTAGCAATTATCCGAATAAAACGCATATTGTACGCGAATTTTTTCGTATATTACATAAACGTATAATACTTACGTACTTTTGAAAAATTCGGATTTGTACGCGAATTTTAAGCCTGTGGCGTTTTAAACGCGTACCGTACGAATTTTTAAAAAATTCGGCCAAAAAAACGTGATCGAGAAACCCAACAGTCTTAACTTTCTTGGCTCTTGTTGCTATTAGATATTAAGACTGGCATAATTCTCAAAAACTATCAAAAGAAAAGAAGAAAAAGTCTTACAGTAACCAAAAAAGAAACCCAAGAGTCTTTGCACATGTTGCTTGCAACAATCAAAGAAAAACTTTTCGGTTTTCCATCATCCAACATCTTCTTATTCTCACATTGAACCCTTGTTTATGAAGGAGTAGAGGTGGGTGGGCCATATATATATGCCGAATTTTTAGTGCCGAATTTGTTCACATGAAACGTACTAAGCACGAATTAAATATAAGCCGAATGTTTTTCGTTTGACGAATTTGTGACCGAATTTTTGAACGTATTTTACTGATATTGTGCCGATTTATACTCGTACTTTTGTTATTTCGAATTTTTTTTCGGTTGCCGAATTGCTAACAAGGCTCCTGACCGTGATACTCAGGAGTCCCTGTCCTAGACATGATGCAAGACAAGACGGGTTCATTTGTACAAGCACAATCGTCCACGGTGTCCAGGCCATTCAATTTGTCATGTCAGGTTAGCCGTCGCAACAACATTTCGAGAAATAGCATGTCAGGTTTTCTTGTCAAGAGTGCGCCACGGCGGGCTTATCATTAATACTTATCAAGAGTGCGCCGCGACGGGCCACCATCAAGTCATTATTATTCATCTTGTTACCAATCTGGAGTGCACCACAACGGGTCACTATCGTGTCAAGCAATTTTATTCATTAAAGAAATAACAAGCTATTAAGTAGGGTCATCGCAATTTAGGCCAAGAATAGTAAATGTACGGTACAATCAGGAGCTCCATATCAAAATAAAAGAAACTTGCACAGTTAATTAATATTATATATATATATATATATATATATATATATATATATATATATATATATATATATATATATATATATATATATATATATATATATTCTTGAAGCCAAGGAAAAACTCTACAACTTTCATGTTGGGAGTGGAAAGAAATTCTGACCACAATTCAGACAAATAAAATATTTAAACAATCAAAGTGGACCCCATGCGGCCCAAAAGTGGGAGAACATACATGCGGCCAAAGAGAGTGGGAGGCCACCCATGCGGTCAGCCAAAGCTTATGCGGCCAAGAAATAGCTGAAGGGGCCATGCGGCCAGCAAGAAATATTCATGCAACCAGAAAAAACAAAGAGAGTGGGACCCGCAATAAATGCAAGCATCCACTCAAGCAAAAAGAAAAGGGCACGTGGCCACTCGAGTACAGAGGCCATGTGGGTCCCAACAATAAATGCAGCAAGGAAAGAGTTCACGTGAACCATTTAATAAATGATCCACGTGAAGCAATGATTACACGTATATCATAAGCCACGCAAGTGGAAGGGGCCATGCGGCCAAAATATAAATGGCCATGCGGCCATGAATATATATGCGGCCAGCTAATTGGTAATGGCCAAAATATAAATGGCTATGAAATTTCTAAGTAACAGCATGCATGCAAAAGCATACAAGCTAAGGCACTAATATATTAATACTCTTATGGATGCAGAAAAAAGCAAGCAAACCAAGCAATTTAATGCAATAAATAAAGGGCCAAGCAAGCAAGCTAATCCAGGTATGCGGCCAGATGCATTTAGACATTAATGCTAATGCATTAGTAAATGCATTGAATGCTAATGCATTAGTAAATGCATTGAATGCTAATGCATGGAATGCATCCCATGTGGCCAGGTTTAAATGCTAATGCATTAAATGCATTACTAAATGCATGGAAGGCTCCATGCGGCCATGTTACATTCCATGCGGCCAACAATTATTCATGCGGCTACCAGTGCATGCAAAATAAAAGGGCATGTGGCTAAGCAATTAATTAATGGGCCATGTGGCTCACACAATTAATTGGAGGGGCATATGCGGCTCATCCTGCAATTGAGCCATGCGGCCAATAAATAAACATTTGCACGTGACCGACAAATATTTTAACGGCCATGCGACTCAGGCAAGTTGCATGCAATTGCATGCAAGCTTGCAAGCAACTAAAAAAAGTCATGCAATTAATGCTCATACGGCCAGAAGCTAAAAAGCTCAAGCGGCCAGAAGTAAAATTAATGGCTCCCAGAGAGAACATGTCCATGGAAAATACCCTCCATGCTCCACCAAACAACAATAGGAACCCAAATCCAGACTCCCGTAGGTCAAATTTTGACAAAATGAAATTCTCTACAACATGGAACCATCAGTTGACAAAAATATACAAGTTTGACAGACCAAAATCCATGAAAACCAAAAATATCACAAAGCTAGATCTACAAAAATACACTAGGTAAAACCGAAAACTCCAAGTTCTAAAGATGCTTAGAATCATGCAAGGAAGAAGATGGAACAAACAGAAATAAATTTGTTCAAGGTTCGGCAAGGTGTACTTGCCTCTCTCTAATGGCTAGGGTTTGGTGGGAAAAGAAATGAATGAGGGTGAATGAGGAGGGAGAGAGAAAAGTGGCTTATATAACAAGCTCAAGTGATCTCCACCATTCATTCCTCTCCACTCAATCTAAACCATACACCTCATCTCATAAAGAACCAAACTAAACCAAACCAAGTCAAAGTGGAACCGAACCAAATAAAATCAAATCCAAGTTAAACCAAGTCATGAAAATCCAATACTTCAAAATTTTTTAAAAATCACACAAATCGATAAATACGAAATACGGCTCAAATAAACACGTATCCGTATAAAATATCGATACAGTGAGACGAGTCTCACAAACAATAACTGAATTTCTTCATCTTTTTGGATTTTTTAATGTAGCCATCACCTCGCTAGTTTTAGAACTTTTAATGTAGCAAAGAAGAAGAAGAAGATGATCAGCCATCACCTTTCTATTTTCCACCCTTTCGGATATTTTTGAAGAAGGATGAAGGAAGAGAGGAACCCAAAATCACCTCTCTCTTTCTACCGCTCCGTTTCCTTGCCCTGCAAATATGGAACATTGTGACAGAAGATCCAAATTTGTTATTTGCTTCATCCTATGAAGTCATCTAACGGTTGAAACAAATTTCGATTGGACGGCTCATATTGACGGAAATTTTTGGGGGCATTCCTCACGGGGCTACTCTGAACCATTTCCATGTTCAATTGAAAAGTTTGAAATATATATATATATATATATATATATATATATATATATATATATATATATATATATATATATATATATATATATATATATATATATATATATCATTATTTTCTTCCTTTACATGAGAATAAAACTTTTCTATATAAAATAGAGGATTTAATGAAAAAGTTTGAAAAAAATAAAAATTAAAAATCAGAAAAACTTATCAATTGGACACGACATGCTTAAGGCTCTAAACTAGTAGAACATTCCGGGTTTAAACTATAATGACCCCTAAATTATGATTAAAAAAAAAGTGCATATATACTAGTTTATAGGTTAATAGCACGACACGTCCCTCTTTATTGCCCAAATATTTTCTAGAGAGGAGAGAGCATAAGCCGATTGAAGAAGAAGAAGAAGCAGCCAAGAACAAATCTCCAAAATTTTGATTCGCTCTTCTTCTTCTTCATCACCAACCATCATCGTCGTCTTCGTCCTCTCTCCCCAAACCCTAACCCTAATCAAACTTCCGATCGATCCCTTCTGTTGATGTATCTTATCCTCTCCGATTCCTACTCGGATGCGAAGGAACCGTACCAGTTTATTGCCATTCGCCTCGGCCGATCCCGACGCAACTTCTTCCGATTCTGCCTGTCGAGAGATCGATGGGATAAGGAATTCGCGCAGGTGGGGTAGCTTGCGAAAAAGTTCGAGTCTTGATCCTAGTTTTTTTTTTTAAATTATTGAGGAGTCGTGTTCTTTTTAGGGTTTATTGCGAGGGGGTTAGGAATGGGTTCTTCGCAGGGATCGACGACGCTCACGTCGGCGGCCTCTGCGACCGACGTGAACGTGAGCCTGGTGGATGTTCTTCCGGTTTATGTCAAGGAGCTGATCGCCGGCGGCGCGGCGGGGGCGTTCTCGAAGACGGCGGTGGCTCCACTGGAGCGCATCAAGATTCTGATGCAGGTAGAGGGCTTGTTGATTGTTTGTTTGGTTAAAGGAATGATCTTGATACGCATTCTCGAATTTGGAAATTTTTTTTTTTTTGACGATTTGTGGTAATTGAAGAGAAAAATATAACTTTAAGTGCATGACACTTGTATTATAGTGGAACCAACATTTTTCTCGTTCTGGAAAACCTCTGTTCACCAAAATTGAACTGCAAACTAATACATAGACGTATTATTTATCTTCTATTTTTTTTAGATAAGATTATATTAGATTCATTAGATTAAATCATATTAAATTATATTTTATTTTATTTTTCCAATGAATAGATCAGATTGAATTAAAATTATAGATTAAATTATTTGAATTTGATTCAATTTTAAATTATAGATTTGATTGGAATCATATTTTAGTTCTAAATTTGATTATACTATATTGTATATAACAATTGGTATATCATATTTGAATGAAATTTTAAACATAGGATTGCAAATATGGGTTAGTACATCCATAATTTAAGCAAGTAGAGTTGTTTGTTAATTTCAACATACAAACACTGTTTTTATTATACATGCCCAAATGCTTATTGTTTACAAAAGTAAATCCTGAAGTAAAAACTTCATTTATCTTGGTTTTGTTTATCAAAACTCTTTTTTAGGAAAACTCTTCTAAAACCTCAGTTGTCGAAACTAAATCCCGGACCCTTAAATCATCTCTCTCTCTCTCACACACACACGTTATGAACTCTGAAATTTTCTAGATAGATTTATTATGTTCGCCTATTCGTCTTACTATCGTTTTTAGTATTTCATCATTACCTCCTCTATGTTGTGTTTGAAAGTTTTTTTAATTGATTTTCCTATTAATTTATACTCTTACTCTTACGTTCCTCTCTTTGGTATTTTCACTGGATGGCAGTGATATGTGGGATGTGGGTAGTCATGGCAATTTATTACCCGTGTAGTAAAATTAGTTCCAAGACCTTATGGAGACCAAATTAGTGCTGAAACTACAACCCTGAAGAAGATTAAACACTGATGCAGAATTGTTTATTATGACCTCCTAAGCTATAACTCTTGAGCATATCTAACATGTAAACATATTTGTCCCGCCAAAATCATGTCCATTAGATTTATGTAGCATAGTTTCAAGCTGAATACATACTGCATGTGGCAAAGGTGGGAATATACTCTCCTTGGCAACTCCGAATTCAGGTCTACATTTACCAATGCAAATATGAATAGGGCATGGACCTCTGAGACAGGCCATTCAATGGTCTACTTAAGTCATTTATCATCTCTGCACTTGCATTTAGATAGATATGCACGTCTTTCTGAAAGCTTCTAGCCACACAAACTCAAACAGAGAGATAAAGCTCCCAATGCTGGTCTTTTTTTTTTTTTTGCTGCATGGAACTTTAACTTTGGGAGATTTCTGTTGAACAGTATTGTTAATAATAAATATGTTGCATTGGCAACTAGAACACGTTCTGTTGACGATTGTTCTTGTTAACTTCAAGTTAATCTAACATCTCCATGACTTCTGGATTTCAAACCTGATGTATAACTTATTTTCCATCATATTTATGAATGTTCAGGTCCATTGGAATTTTTGCCTCTTCTTTGGAATTGGATGCTACTCATAAAATCGGAAGTTTGCCAATTTTTTCTCTTATTTATTTGCTTTGCAATTAGCTTTTACATCTAGATTGCACACTCTTGTCATGCAGAATCTCCAATTTGCAAGACTGACCAGATTCCCTACTTCTCATAACAGACAAGAACTGAAGGGTTCAAATCTCTTGGAATATTTCAGTCTCTGGTGAAGTTGAAGCAACACGAAGGCATCTTAGGATTTTATAAGTAAGTTTAATCTTATGGAGTTGTGTCGACTTAAGATATTAAGCGATTTCTCATATTCTAATAACCTTTTTCTTTATGTTGGTTAATTTCTAGAGGGAATGGCGCTAGCGTGCTTCGTATTGTTCCTTATGCAGCATTGCACTTCATGACATATGAGCAATATCGTTGCTGGATATTAAACAATTATTCCTTTTTGGGAACAGGACCTTTCATAGATCTCTTAGCTGGTTCTGCAGCTGGTGGTACTGCTGTTTTGTGTACTTATCCCTTAGATTTGGCTCGAACAAAACTTGCATATCAGGTAGTTCCTTTTTTGGTTAGTTTAAACTTTTATGCTTTTTGTACTTAATCAGAACCCGAGCAAGATCCAAAATCCTTTCGGCTTTCCTATGTTGTAAACGACCCAAGATTCATTCAGATTCCATTTTGTAGCATCCAAACCTAATTTTCTAGCTTTGATCCTGATCAGGTTATTGGTGACCATTGCAGGCCTACCAGTAGCCCATCAAACTCTTGCAACTCCTAATCATTGACTAAATGGAAAGTTAGGTTTAAGTCGCTTGAACCTTTTTTCTTTTGAGTTAGGTCCTCCCTATGGCTTCTCAACCCTTACAAAAGTCCCTGGGTCAAACAATATTTTGCTTAGGTCCCTAATTTTGAGAAGAAAAAACAGAAACATTACATCTGGATGGAAGACAGTGTGGTAGGACAAAATATATGTGCTGTTCTTTCTACAATGAGGGGCGGCCTTAGACTAGGTAGTTGCAAGTTTGAAATGTTAAGGACCCTAGTCAAAAGTCAGTTCCAAAATAATGATGTAAACATTATTTCCCCTTATTATGTAGACACTAATCCTTTGTATCCCTAGGGTGCACTTAATATTCAATTCCCATTTTAACTTACAATGATGATATCATATTGCTAGACTTAGCGGTTCTTTTCAATGAGGATACGTCTTATAAAATCAAGGCTGTAAAGCTTAATCGTAAATTCATTCACAATATCTGTTTTTATATCTATTTCATCGGTGTTTTTTTGTTTTTTCTTAATGACTTTCTTCTATAATGTAAGGTATCAAGCTCAAGTAGGTTGGGGAATGGTTTAAGGAGCTACAGTGCACAACCTGCTTATAGTGGAATTAATGATGTTTTTAAGAGTGTTTATATGGAAGGTGGAGTACGTTCTTTGTACCGTGGAGTAGGTATGTCTTTTCTTCTAATGTTGTATCTTGTGGCAGAATCATCCTCATTTTTTTTCGTATACTTGTTGCTGTATCCATGAAAGCTTTAGATTTTAAGGATATCATTGTGATAACTAATAAAGCTGCTAAGGTGTAAGCATCTGATTAAAACATTACCTAAATAGTAGTATAGTATTCAGTACTTGTCCACAAAAGGAATCTCAACTTCCTAAAATTTCAAGAGTTGCTTGGTTGATATAAATTGCATCTATACTTTTATCTCGTTCTATTTTTTTGGGACGTCATTTCTAGTAAGTTTCTTATTTTTATAAACAACAGTTAACTGAACGTGAGATGAATAAAGTTACTGATGGTTATAGTGCGCCATTACGGGTGCTCTAAAATTTTAATTTTCTAAGCAAATAGAATAGCTTGATAGTTGCATGTAATGTTCATTCTTGATACAAACCCAAAATTTTGGTAATTGGATTGGATATAACCTTTTTATTGGGGACAGGAAATTTATTTGAACGGTAGTACAAATTTGAGCATAAACACAATATTTAAGGTTTAATTGGCAAAGCTATCAGGTATATAAATCCGTGCTTACACCTAAGGGCTAGGTAAATTCACTGTTGAATTTTCTCCTTTATCTTCTTTTTGGCACCCTTTTATGTTCTTCCTTTTGGCGGCAGCTGTCACTCATTTGGAGGATGTTAGTTGTGCCTATATAGTAGTCATGGCTTCTATGGTCCAATGTGTCTTGTAATCCTAAATTAACACTTTGGTCTTGTCGGTAATTTAGTAGTCACCAAGTGACCAAGTCATAATTAAAATCTGCAAGTGTTATTCTAGCATTTTAAAGGGCTAGATGATTAAGGATAAGCAAAATGATAGTGCTGATACAATTGAATTAATTAGTTCTAGAATGGCCATATGAATTCTCATGAAGAATTGGAACCATGGAAGTTGATGAGGGGAAAAAGAGAAGAGTGGCAATCAAGAGAATGGGGAGGAAAGGAGAGGAGATAAGGTTAATTGAAAGAAGAAAAAGCAAAAATGGAACAGAAGAACTAAAACAAGAAAAAGAGGAGGAAGGACAATGGGATATGTTTTGCTTGTAATTGTTTAAGAGAAAATAGTGGAAAAGAATTAGAATCAGGTCGCATCTGACAGAACCGGTTTCTTATTCAGTAAATCTCCCTTAGAATCGATCTCCAGTGACCATCAATTACTTACTAGTAGCGGTGCTAGGATAGAAGAAAATGGAGTAAAATCAACATTTACACATTTCCATAGGTCGAAGCAGTTGAGAGGTCCATAGTGCTTAGGTGGAATGCGAAGGACTTGCTGTCTGCCTTTGTAACATTCTGTGCATGCATGGGGGTATTTTATGTGGGCAATAATAAACAACAAGAAACAACAACATAAAATGGTAGATTGCTGAAACTGATCATTGAAGACTTTTCATTTACTGTAGGTCCGACGCTAATTGGCATCCTTCCTTATGCTGGACTCAAGTTTTACATATATGAAGAGCTGAAGAACCGTGTTCCTGAAGATTACCAGAAGTCTGTTACCTTGCGTCTCTCTTGTGGGGCATTAGCAGGTCTTTTTGGGCAGACTCTTACCTACCCGCTGGATGTAGTTAGGAGACAAATGCAGGTACTTCTCCAGAAAGACTATCGAACGCCCTTCTCGATTTAATATTTACTGTTAAAATAGGAAAATCATATCGATAATGACTAATTGTGTTAATTTTGGTTTTTTGCTAGTATATGTTTTAAATCTTGATATCTTGGATTCATGTTTCCAGGTTCAGAGCCAACGACCATCAAATCAACTTGGTTCTCTGCCCATCAAGGGCACAATTCAGGGGCTTAATTCAGTTATTCAGAACCAAGGTTGGAGACAATTATTTGCTGGGCTAAGCCTCAACTACGTCAAAGTAAGTTTGTAGTAAAAAAAACCCTTGCAATAGTACTTGTACACACTTAAGATATACACACACTAAAATGTATACATTGATGCTGAATACAAACAGGCTTCAAGTAGGAGCCTTGAAATGAAGAATTTAAGCATGCAACCACACTCAATACACACTAAAATATATAACACTCTAGATGTATACAGTGATGCTGAAGGCAAACATGCTTCAAAAACTTCCAACCCTTTAGATATAACTTTTAATTTTGCATTTCATTATCAAATGCTCTTCATGTGGACTCACAGATTCTCCTTAGGAACTTCACATTTTTCTCTTGGCAATTGAATGAGCGAAGCTGAAGAATTTTCATGCATTTACTTTCCGTTGATTACTTTGAAAGAGTAGGAAATTACATGTGTGTATGGGTCCACTTACCTAATACGGATGAAGCGTTCTAGTTTGTAAGGCAGATTTGCTAATTTGGACTAACATTGCATAATATGCGGGTCTGGATTGACTAATCAATTTCCTCTGAAGCTTCAATAACAGTTCCAAATTGAAACATTTTGTTTGCCGGATTTTGTTTTTTTTGGCCCTGTCGATCTGCCTGAACTGAAAAGTTAATGAAGTGGACGGCTTACATCCGAAACCTGGTTTAACTTCATCTGTAAATTAAAGCTGTTCATTTATTTTTGCATGTAATATTATTTCCTAAAGGGGAAACTATTGTTGTTGACCCTTGTTAGCCACCAAATTGTCTATGAAGTCTAGGAGAGGAGAGGAGAGTTAAAGGTTCCTGAGATCAGTGAAATACTGAAATATCTTGCGGAATTGTGTTAGCCTTTTTTGAACGGTTTCCCATGTAGGAGATCATCTATTCTACTATATAATGTCAAAAGTTGGCTTCACCGTAGATATTTACTTTCCAAAAATACCCTTCGATACATTTACTAATAAAAAGATTTATTAAATTAATAGGGGTATCGGGATAATTAAAAAGATCCAATAAAATTAAGTTTGGATGTAATAAAATATCAATATGTATTAAAAGTAGGCATGCATATAGTATAGGAGTCAGAAAGAGAGAGAGAAAAAAATTGAGCTTTAAATGAATGATACTTAATAAGCACATAAAACCAAGAGATAATATAGACAACTTAAATTATTATTTGATTTTTTTTTCAAACAATATGAACGTGTGCATATATACTAGTTATAACTAATGTCACTTGTGATGTTCTTGTGCAGGTAGTCCCATCAGTTGCCATTGGTTTCACTGCATATGATGCGATGAAGTCTTTCCTACGTGTTCCACCTAGAGAGAAGACTCGTCCACCGAGTGCTGCAGCTGCTGCCTCATGAAGGGTGCTATTTATCCTAATATTTGCCTAAATCAAAACTGTAATGGAACTTAGCTCTCTAATACTATAAGTGAACCATTAGCTGTTATTCTTTGGAACTTCTCATTGTGTTGGCCATGTTCTAACCAAGCTATTTGTGAGCTCGGATCGTTGAAAAAGCTTGCGAGCCGAGATTTTTAGCTTTGAGAGCACGTGCTAGATCCTAAGAATATACTCGTCCCCCGTCAATTTTGGCATTTCCTTTTCTTTCGGAAATTACAATTTTCATTGATTTTTCTTTCTGGTGTTTGGAAATGCTAAGGAATTTGGAAAGGAAAGTGAATCCTTACTTGGATGGATATAATCATTTTTCTCCAAATTTTTCTTCCATTGGGAATTACGTTCCTTTCCTTCTCAATTCCTTTGGCACCCAAATATAGGAAAGTAAATCACTTTTCTTTTCCAATCCGATGATTCTGCGAACCAAACGAGGCCGAAGAGCTGAGTCTAAAGTTATTCGGCTGTCGCGAGCCTTTTTGTTTCTATTTATATATTTAGGAAATATTTTACACTGAAATAATTTTTCATTTTGGTATGAACTTTGTTAGTTCTACTTTTGGTTTGAGACTGCTTGGGAGTTCAGAAACAAGGTTCAATTCAAGTCTTTAAAATAAGTTCATCAAAATTTTGGGTTTGAAAGAGGAGTTCAACTAGGGTTACGTAGGGTTTAAAATAGAAAATAATTTTAAGAAAAAAAAAGGCTATAATGTGATGGATCCATGGGTTGGATCCAGTGATTTTAATTTTAATGAGCGAGGGATCAAAATCCTTAGCAATTCGGCAAACGAGAAGAATTCAAGATGGCAGAAGTACGAATATAAATCGGCTCAATGCAAAAAAAAAAGGTTAAAAAATCGGTCAAGTAAAAAATGAAAATATTAAGGTTAGAAAGTTCACATTCTTAAATATGTTGTCAAATTTGGTTAATTAAACATGTTTCCACCACAATTTTTTTGCCAAATAATTTATATGGAACACGTTTAAAACTTTGCATGCTTCAAATTTGTATTATATGTTTCTGAATTTTTTTTAATAATTTATATGGAACACGTTTAAAACTTCACATGCTTAAAATTTACGTACTGATTCGAATCTTTCAAAGTACGCAAGTATTATACGTTTCTAAAAGATATAAAAAAAACTCGCGTATAATACGAGTTTTATTCGGGTGATTGCTAACAAGGATCAAAATAGGGTTACAAAGAGTTTAAAATAGAACATTTTTTTAGGGAAAAAAAGCCATAATGTGATACGTGAAAGATTTGAACCTAAGAACTCCAAGCCAATATAACCTCGGCCCTTGGCTATCGATTTTGGGCTCTCTTCATGGACTTTACATGATCTATAAAATTATAGAATAATTTTATAAATAAGATATTCCAATAACGAATAAAAAAAAAATTGACTAGGTTTCACGGAACTATGATGTTATATATTTAGGCATTTTGCTAGTCTCATTTTTGAAACATATATAGACAGAAACAATGTTGTCAATTTAGACTAGGGACCATCAGGAAAGAAAAATCAGCAACTTATATAAACCCCACGAGTTTTGAAATTTTGAAATTTTCTTATTACATAAACTTCAACAACAACAACTTATATAAAAGTTTTGAAATTTTCTTATTACATAAACTAAAGATGGATTTTCTTCTTCTTATTATTATTTTTTTTTTTTGTCCTTAAACCCCACGAGTGTGAAATGGCATACAAGTAATCTCATGTACATGAGTTTGAAGTCAAGCAACTTAGAAAAGTAGAATAGTACGGAAGCAATATAATAGACAGCGTTGACCCCCATCAAGTTGGCAAAGATTATTTTGTTTATTAGTCACTTAATTACAGGTCACTCCCTCAACCTATTTTGTGATAGCAACTAAGCCTACAAGAACTTGAGCGACCCGGCGCTGACGAAGGAGGAGACACCAATGGAGTGAATGAATTGTTCAACTTTATCACCACCTCCTGGCCCAAAGATAAGTCCGATAAGACTTGGGCTACCGCCTCCGTTTACAACAGCTCTCCTGCTTTAGCGTCTTACAAGAGATTGGAATTGTAGATGACCTTCCAAACCGACTCACGATAAGAATCAAGGGACAACCAAAATTATTTTCGAAAAGAGTAGCCCAATACTCAGACCAGTCCCGCTTGCACGAAGGAAGAAAAAAATTATCTCCGAGGAACTTTTTGAATGTAGCCAATAGCCTTCTCATGTCCAACTGCTGAATTTGTTGCAATATCTGACGTAAGATTCGGGACTTTGTACATACTTGCATTGCATGTCTCTCAGATTCATTCTTTTTTACTTCT
Organism: Iris pallida; assembly: GCA_029216955.1. Lineage (NCBI taxonomy): Eukaryota > Viridiplantae > Streptophyta > Magnoliopsida > Asparagales > Iridaceae > Iris > Iris pallida. The sequence continues at coordinate 1,761,380 of JANAVB010042217.1, forward strand.
ACCATTTTTTTATTAAATACATACGCTCCCACCCGAATTCGAACACTTGGAGAATTGTAACAGATTCCTTCCATTTCAGCCATTTGGATTAGAGATTGACTGTTGGAATTTTTTATTAAAAACTTAAAATTTTCTTTTTCTTGTTAGTATAATTTTAATTGTTATTAATATTGCTTCGGTTCGTGACCAACATTTTTTCTCCCACTGGTTCCAGGCATGCAACAAGGATAACTATAACAATTAGTAACACTAGCTTTGGGTGGGAGAAAACTTTGATACAGAAGGGGGTATCAAAGTTTTGATACCTCCATTGTATGACAAATGTGTCGAACATAAAATTTAAGGATGGACCCACTTGTCATACAAAGAAGGTATCAAAATTTTGATTCCTCCTTCTGTATGTGGGACTGACTCCGTGTGTTCGTATGAACAGGGTTTCAAACGAGCCAAGCCGAGCCAAGCTTTTGTAAGCTTGAGCTTGGGCTTGATAAGTTTTTTATTTTAGAGCTTGAGCTTGGCTCGAGCTTGTTTATATTAAGCTTGAGCTTGGCTTGGTTTTGTGTCACTCTCCATTCCCAGAATGCGTATTTTTATACATGTACAACTCATACATATTTATTTAGTATTTATCATGTATTATCCTGTAATTAAATTCTTTTAATTTCATGTTAATTAATTATCTGCATTTTTCTTCCTGCTTTTATTCTCTGTTTTAGTCTTAGGTGGTTCGGCTATGGTTGGGTCTTTCTCGGGTTCATGGTGATTCACATGAACCGAACCCCACCTACCACCCCCTTTCCTATTTAAAGCCCCCATCCCCTTCTTTCTCCTCATAACTCTCCTTCACCATTACTTCTTCTTCTTCCTCACCACTCTCTCCACCTACCAGCAGTAGGCAAGTACATCTTGCTTCCCCTTCACCCATTTTTATGGATCATTTGTCTTCCTCTCATGATCCTAAGAGAGTTTAGTACTTAGCATTTTTGATTTCTTTGGCTTGTTTCTTCTAGATCTAAGTTGTAGTATTCTCGGTTGTTCATGGGTTTTGATCCACCAAACTGGCGTGCTTTCGGAATAGATGATTCTTGTTGTAGAGCTTCTCCCTCTACACCATTCTGAACCATGGGAACCCCATTCTGGCTTGGAGCGAAGGTTCCATAAGATTGGAGTTCGGGAGATTTAGTCACGCTCACGTTCTTACGTGTCAGCGTGAATTTTTAGTCACGCTCACGTTCTTACGTGACAGCGTAAATTTTTAGTCACGCTCACGTCTTTACGTGTCAGCGTGAATTTTGAGTTACGCACACGTCTTTGCGTGCGTGCGTGAATTACTTTTCACGCTCACGCTGTGCGTGCGTGAATTACCCTTCACGCTCACGCTGTGCATGCCAACGTGAACCACTTTTCACGCTCACGCTGTTTATACGCTCACTCCTACTAGACTTGTTGGCGTGACTTGTTGGCCTTAGCATAGACTTGTTGGCGTGACTTGTTGGCCCTAGCATAGACTTGTTGGCGTGACTTCCTGACCTGGGTGTTTCTATTTGTTCTATAATTTATTCATTTAAGGGTGGCATGATAATTCTCCTATTATATCCTTACGTCTTTTTTTATGAACTCGATAATCTTAGCATGTTAATATTTTTGATACATATGGTTGTGTAGAACGTGCCTTGTGTCTTGACTGGTTTATGGATACCCAGTAAGACTGGAACTTAACTCTCAGAGTTATAGACTCGACCCCATTTAATACTAATTGACTTTCATGCCTTGTCACCATTGATGACGATGGTTATCTTGACTAAAATTGATCATGCGTTCCTAGTTGGAACTAAGAGACTGGCTAGTCGTCTTATTGAATTAAATGAATGAGACACGTTCATGTTATGAACTATTGTAATCGATTAGCCGATCCCGAATATTGACATACAGGCATGTGCAGGCTTCAATTTATTCATTTCTCTACAGAGCAGCATGTGTACTTTATGGTCAAGGCATGATTATTCCGTGGTTAGTTTTCATTGTTGCATTACGTTATGTAAGACCTACAACCTAACCGCACGGGTATCGTTGTAGTGTCAGGCATATCGTACTTTGTACGGAAGTACTCATTCTGAATGACTATGATCCACGGCATGGAACTTCACTCAACGTAAAGACTATTAAGTCAAATAAAATAATGATGGCATGGAGAGAATGGATTTCCGAGTTCTTACATGGCAGCCCTCTTCGGGACTATTAGTGCCCGACAGGCCGGCTGGTTCCCACAGATACTGTAAACCTGCCACACGGGCAGGGAGCGATATCTGCTTATATTATTATTGTATATTGTATATTGATGACGGACGTCCCGCTGGGACTCGTCTAATTCATGATTGGCGCAATGGATTGACTGGATAGACTAGCCTTGCTCGCACATAGTAAGAACTGAGGAATCTTTATTGCATAATTTCAGGGTAACTTGGGACTCACAATAGCAAGCCGTAAGAGTTGATTGGCCGTTCAAGACGATTTGTTTGTGTACTGTACCTACTCTGTTGCCTAACTGAGATGATCAGAATGTCAGGACATGACGGACCAACTTCTGTCCTTGTTTGGTTGGGAGGTTGGTTCGAAGTGTCGTGATGTTATGTGAATCCTAGTGGAAAGCAGAGATCTTTTATTATATTCTCTTACTTACTGGTTTAATCCTTCATATCGTGCTTCCTTGTGGTACTTGCTATTAGAGGTCTAACCTCTCTGGTTTTGCATGGCCAGATTTAGAGCCGGTTCCCGAGGATCCAGCTTACTTCCACCTCCAAGATGGTCAATACTAGAGGAATGATCGCAGGAGGACTCGAGTGGGTTCCTTACTCCACCGCTCGTTTTGTTATTTACTTTATACTTAGCCATTTGGCACCGACATGTTAGTCGGATTGTCTTGTACTTACTTTTACATAATTGTAACTAAGTCAGACTGCAGCTGCTAACAATTGTGTATACTTGCTACATCATCTGGCTATGTTTTGTAAAGCCAGATCTCAAGAACATTTGACTAAGCGTTTGGGACGCCTTACTGCTTTATTTTACATGTTCTCTATTTTTGCTTCTTGTTTGAATGATTGAGACAATAGATGTGAAGTGACCATAGTAAGACTTTCATGTAGTATGCACCCCCTCGTCTGGTTAGACATCATTGATCGTATTATACGGTATTTATCTACCCGTAATACGTAGCTGGCTGAGTCATTCTCCCGCTCTCCAGTATTCTGGTTCTGGGGCGTGACAGTTTGAGCTCGAACTTGGCTTGATAAGCAAGTTTGATTCAAATTTGATAAACAAGCTCAAAATCAAAGCTCGTAAAGCTTGATTTCAAATTCGCTCAACTTTATTTCAAGCTCATGAAGCTTGATACATGCTTAATGAGCTCGATTTTAAGCTAGTTAAATTTGAATTCAAGTACCCGTAATATTAACAATTTATTTATAAAAATTTAATTAAAAAAGTTTTTTGATATTAATTATTAAGGACATATAAATATATAATACACACAACCATATTGTTATACAAACATATATAAAAGTTTTGAAATTTTCTTATTACATAAACTAAAGATGGTTTTTTTTTTCCTTAAACCCCACGAGTGTGAAATGGCATACAAGTAATCTCATGTACACGTGTTTGAACTTTGAAGTCAAGAAACTTGGAATTGGAAAAGTAGAATAGTATGGGAGCAATATAATAGACAATGTTGACAGAAGAAGTTGTAAAAGATGATTTTGTTTGTTACTTAGTTATAGGTCACTCCCTCAACCTTTTTTGTGATAGCAACTGAAGTAGTATTTTCTTTTTCTTTTTCAACTAAAATTCAACACTACAAATTCCTCCTCCATTACATTCTGTGTTCAAAGACAGCAATGGAGTGAATTGCTCAACTTTATCACAAATGTCTCTTTTATATTCCTTCTTTTTACCTGCAAGCCGGCCCAAAAATAAGTCCGACAAGACTTGAGACTTGGGCTACTGCCTCCGTTTAGGAGAGCTCTCCTGCTTTAGCGTTATCTCACAAGAGGTTGGAATTGTGGATGACTTTTCAAACCGACTCACAATAAAAATCAAGGGACAACCAAAATTATTTTGGAAAAGAGTAGCCCAATACTCAGGCCAGCCCCGCTTGCACGAAGGGAAAAAATTTTATCTCCGAGAACTTTTTGAATGTAGCCAATAGCCTTCTCATGTGACAGTATTAATCCAACTGCTGAATTTGTTGCAATATCTGACGTAAGGTCCGAAACTTTGTACATACTTGCATTACATGTCTCTCAGATTCATTCTTTTTGACTTCTACCATTTTTTTATTAAATACATACGCTCCCACCCGGATTCGAACACTCGGAGGATGGTACCAGATTCCTTCCATTTCAACCATTTGGATTAGAGATTGTCTGTTGGAATTTTTTATTAAAAACTTAAATTTTTCTTTTTCTTGTTACTATAATTTTAATTGTTATTAATATTGCTTTGGTTCGTGACCAACCTCTTTTCTCCCACTGGTTCCAGGCATGCAACAATCATAACTATAACAATTAGTACCACTTGCTTTGGGTGGGAGAAAACTTTGATACAGAAGGGGGTATCAAAGTTTTGATACCTCCCTTGTATGACAAATGTGTTAAACATAAAATTTAAGGATGGACCCACTTGTCATACAAAAAATATATCAAAATTTTGATTCCTCCTTCTGTATGTGGGACTGACTCCGTGTGTTCGTATGAACAGGACTTCAAATGAGCCAAGCTTTTGTAAACTTGAGCTTGGGATTCATAAGTTTTTTTTATTTTAGAGCTTGAGCTTGGCTCGAGCTTATTTATATTAAGCTTGAGCTTGGCTTGGTTTGAGTTCGAATTTGGCTTGATAAACAAGCTTGATTCAAGCTTGATAAACAAGCTCGATAAGCTCAAAATCAAAGCTTTTAAGCTTGATTTCAAGCTCGCTCAACTTTATTTTAAGCTCATGATGCTTTTTTTTTTTTTGAAATCACACGCACACACACAATTGGGGGGCTCGAACCTTGCCGGCCCCTCCGGATGTCCGCTCTAATACCACTAGGCTAGAGAGCTCGGACAGCTCATGATGCTTGATTCATGCTTAATGAGCTCGATTTTAAGCTAGTCAAATTTGAATTCAAGTACCCGTAATATTAACAATTTATTTATAAAATTTTAATTAAAAAAGTTCCTTAATATTAATTATTAAGGACATATAAATATATAATGCGCACAACTATATTCTTATACAAACATATATAAAATTAGATCAACAAAGAACAAACCAGCTTCTAAACGAGCTAGCTCGCAAGCTCATAAACGAGCCAGCTCGCGAGCTTAAACGAGCCGAGTACTTCTACGCTTGAGTTTGGCTTGTTTATTAAACGAGCTCGAAAATAAAGTTTGAGCTCAGCTTGTTTACTATATGAACTGAGCTCAAACGAGTTTTTATCGAGCCGAGCTTGGAGCAGCTCGCAAACGGCTTGGCTCACTTGCAGCCCTACGTATGAGCTCACTTCTGGAATATTCGTTTTGGTCATCGTCAATTAAAGTACTGTACCAAAATTTTAGGCTATTTATAAGGGCGCATGAAAAGTTGATCAGGGCTAGCCAGGATTGGGGCTAGCCAACGTTTGAGGAGAATTTACTAGGACTATCCAAAATTTCTACTTATGGGGCTGTCCAAACTCCACCCCCCCCCCCTCCAAAGTCCAAATTTCACTCTCATTTCTAAATTTCACTCTCTCTCTTCCAAAACCCTTCTTCTTCTTCTATCCATCTTCTTCTTCTCCACCATTTCCATTCTCACATCTCCATCAAAATCCTAGTTTTCTTCTCATCGTCATCTTCTTCTTCTCCACCATTTCCATCATCACCATCTCCATCAAAACCCTAGTTTTTTTCTTATTCCCAATTTCGATGGCCCCAAAAAATAAAATAAACCCTAAAGTACATGGAAATAAAACTTAAATACTTCTTTCCTCACAAAGAATGCATGAAAATAAACCCTAAAATGCATATTTCACTATATTATCAAGATTGAAATAAACCCTAACATATTTTTTTTTCATTCGAAAATTTCTAATTTAGGACTGCCAGAAGTTGAGACAGTCATGAAAGGGACTTGCTGTACAGCAAGTCCCTTTCAGGACTGCCTCAACTTCTGGCAGTCCTCAATATGTCTAGGACTGCCAGAAATTGTAACAGTCCTGTTGTAGTGCATGTCCCTTTCAGGACTGCCAGCAATTGTGGCAGTCCTCTTGTACATCGAGTCTATTTCAAGACTGCCACAATTTCTAGCAGTCCTCAATACTTCTAGGACTGTCAGAAATTGTGCCAGTCCTGACTAGGGTTTCTTCCATAGTTTTCTTCTACAACTAGGATTTCATGCATAATTCTTCTATTAATAAAGAAAAATTGGTCATTAGACTAATAAATTAATAGATTTGATAACCCAATTTCTTCTACAACTAGGATTTCAATCATAATGTCAACAAGAAGAAGAAAAATAAACTAGGGTTTGGAGAAAGAGATCTGAGAGATTAGAAGATAGCAAAAAATCAAAATAAACTAGGTTTGAAAAAAAATGATATTCTTGTTCTTGTTCTTCTTGTTCTTTTTCTTCTTGTTGTTCTTCTTCTTCTTGTGAGGAAAGAGAGGAGACAAAAAAAAAGTTAACTTATATAGTCACATGTTGGCTAGCCTTGAGTAATTTTTTCAATAACAAACTTGTAAATAAATAAAAATTTACTTTTGGCTTGTCCTGATCAACTTTTCATGTGCTCTTATAAATAGCCAAATTTTAGAGCAGTACTACTGCATCAAAATTTTAAATTAATTAATTTACAATTCCGTTTCACATAGTTTGGTAACTTTGCCCCCAACATTCAAATTTCTATGAGCACTCCCGCCGCCACCAACCTTCCCTCTATCATCCACCTCCTCCGCTCCTCCGCCGCCCACTCCCAGCTCTCCCATGGCAGACAGCTCCACGCCCTCCTCCTCAAAGCCGGCCACCTCCAGTCCCTCTTTCCCGCCAACTCCCTCCTCCACTTCTACTCCCGCTGCTCCCCCTCCCCCGCCGAGGACGCCCGCAACCTGTTCGACTCCATGCCCGCCAGGAATCCGTTCTCCTACAACACCCTCGTCGACTCCTACCTCGGCTCCAACGACGCGCCCGCCGCTCTGTCCGCCTTCCGCGCCAACCCAGTCAAGAACTCCTATTCCCTGACCTCCGTCGTCGCCGGCCTCGCCAAATGCGGCGACTTGGACAACGCCCGCAAGCTGTTCGACGAAATGCGCAGCGAGATGGACGATGCCGCCGCTGCGGCTGCCAATTCGCTCCTTCATGGGTACTTCCGACGCGGGCAGCCCATAGAAGCGTTCCTACTGTACAAGAGTTTGGACCTGACCGATAAGTTTGTCGTCACGACGGTTGTTAGCGGGTGTGCCGACTACGGGAGTTATCGGGTTGGGAAGCAGGTACATTGTCGTATTGTTGCCGGTCGAGTCGACCTGGATTCCGTTCTCGGTAGCGCCCTCGTCGATATGTACGGGAAATGCGAGGATCTCGATAGCGCGTGTAGTGTTCTCGACTCGATGGAGGACTTGGACGAGTTCTCTTTATCGGCTTTAGTTACGGGGTATTCTAACTGCGGTAGGTTTGTGGACGCAAGACGGGTTTTTGATAGGAAGAAGAAGAAGAATGCAGGTGTGGTTTTGTGGAATTCAATGATTAACGGGTACGTGGCAAATGGCCAAGGTGAAGAGGCATTGCATCTCTTTATCAGGATGAGGAGAGAGGAAGGGGTTCATGCGGATTCATCGACATTTGCTAGTATCCTGAATGCTTGTTCTAGTTCCGGCGTAACTAAAGTCGGGAAGCAGATTCATGCTTGCAGCTTGAAGCTGGGAATTATGGAGGATGTAGTCGTCGCGAGCGCTCTGATTGACTCTTACTCCAAGTCCAGTGAATGGGAGGATGCTTGTAAGGCTTTCGGGGAAGTCAGGGATCATGATACTATCTTGCTTAATTCTATGATTAATGTGTACTGCAATTGCGGGAGAACGGATGAAGCTCGCAGGATCTTCGATTCGATTTCAAGAAAGAGTCTGATCTCTTGGAATTCTATGGTGGTTGGGTACAGCCAAAATGCTTGTGCCATTGAAGCATTGGACCTCTTTGCAACCATGCATAGACTCAACCTCAGGCTCGACAAGGTGGCTCTGGCTAGTGCAGTCAGCGCGAGTGCTTCCATATGTGCTCTCGTGTCTGGAGAGCAGATATTTGGTGTTGCCACTGTGGTTGGCCTCGAATCTGACCGAGTCATTTGCACTTCTCTCATTGACCTCTACTGTAAGTGCGGGAGTGTTGACGACGGCCGGAAGCTCTTCTATGCAATGGAAAAGTCCGATGTAGCCCTGTGGAACTCAATGTTCATGGGATATGCTTCGAATGGCTTTGGGGTTGAAGCGCTAGAGCTCTTTGAAGTCATGAAAGAAGCAAAAATAGCCCCTACGGAAGTGACTTTTATCGGCCTGTTGTCTGGTTGCTGTCACTCTGGTCTGGTCGACGAGGGAATGGGACTGTTCTACAGGATGAAGGGAGAGTATCATGTTGAACCAATAGTTGAGCACTATTCGTTAGTTATCGATTTGTTAGTCCGTGCAGGCCGGCTAGAGGAAGCTCTAAGATTTATCGATATGATGCCTTTTAAGGCTGACGAGAGCATGCTGACTTCTATTCTTGGAGGGTGCAAGGCTCATGGGAACGAGATTCTCGGAAGGAATGTAGCAGCAAGGCTTATCGAGCTCAATCCAAGTTATTCGGGCCCGTATGTGCAGCTATCCAGTGTGTATGCTGCTCATGGTGAATGGGAGAGAGCGGCTAGAATTAGATGGGCGATGCATGAGAGAAGGATTAGGAAGAATCCAGGTTACAGTTGGATTGATAATTGAATGAGGAATGAGGTTGGATGCATCTGTGATGATAAGGTGATGGGTGTGCTCTCTTCGAGTCGGTGGCGGGGAGGGAGTAGTAGGCAATTGCGTGCCCTAAGTTGGCGTCGCCCCAAAATTTGGTACTATACTTGACCCCTTTTATGCTCTCCTCATGTACATTTTCCCCCCGGGCAATGCCAGAGGGTTTCCAAAATCTGATCACATTTTGCTGACCACACGATGTGATAGCTTATGTGTTGATCATGTGTGGGACCGCCACATTAATATTATCGACACATAAGCTGCTCGAGGGCTCGAAGTCAATGACTAAGATAGCGCTTCCTTGATAGTACCTCTCTCTTTCCAAAATGAATTTATATGGTTTCGTTTTCATAGAGACAGTCTGAGTTCTCAGTCGAGAAAGCCTCACATCCTCATGGGATGGCTGATGACCTGGAGAAGCATGTCTTTGGCCGTAATCTTATTCTTTCTTAACGTTGACATCACTTCTATCACCTCCAGGCACGGTCACCTTCGGACTCCTTTGTTATATAAATATCTTAGGAATTCATTTGGATTCCATTTTTAGCACCCAAACCTAATTTTTAGCTTTGATCCAGATCGGGTTATTGGTTACCATTGACAGGCATACCAGTAGCCCATGAAACTCTTGCAACACCTAGTTATTGACTAAATGGAAAGTGAGGTTTAAGCCGCTTGAACCTTTTTCTTTTGAGTTAGGTCCCTATGGCTTTTCAATCTTTACAATAATCCCTGGGTCAAGCAAGATTTTGCTTAGGTCCCTAATTTTGGAAAGGAAAAAAAAAGGCCCGGAAAGAAACATCTGGATGGAAGACACTGTGGTAGCACAAAAAATATATGTGCTGTTTTTCCTACAATGAGGCCTTAGACTAGGTAGTTTTGCAAGTTTGAAATGTATTAAGGACCCTATTCAAAATTCAGTTCAAAATAAGGATGTAAACATTATTTTTCCTTATTATGTAGACATAATCCTTTGTATCCCTCGGGTGCACTTATTATCATTGGGTGCGGCTATACGCACCCCATGACTTTCTAAGCACACCCCATGTAATTTAAGTTAAAAATTAGATTAATGTTAAAAGACTCATATATCCATATGACCTTCCTATCACACCCCACCATCCTCCTTCTTCTTCTTTCTTTCATTTTCACATTCTTTTCCAACCCAACCCCAAAATCCTAGAAAAATTCTACTTTGAAATTGTGAAGAAGGCATCATGGAGAAAAGAAGTCCACTTCAAAGACACAATCCTTCTTTCTCGGTTTGAAGCACTGTATGTGAATCATTGAACAAAAAAAAAATCCACGATAAGCACGATCAACACAGGTCGAACGGAACACTATCTGCTCGACCTGTGTCGGCCGAAAAATCTTCAATAAGAAGGCTGCAAAAATCTTCAATTCAATCCCACACTGTCTACAGAGAGACTTTGCTGACTGCTTTAAATGTGACATCTTCCATCAAGTTCGCAATAAAAAACCCAACCACTCCTAAATATCTTTGACCCCTCTCTTTATTATTACACTATTATTATATGAGAATTTTGTATCTTTTGTTTTGAACACTTCAAAAGTTCCAAATTCTCTGTGCGTATGTAATCCTTTTCCTGTCAATAAAAAACAACACAGTAAACTATTGACAACCACTTTTTATCCCATTTTTTCAGCTTCCAAAACACACATGTACGCACTTTTTAGTTCCACAAAGAAAAATTAAAAGTAGCTTATGTTATCTCCATTTCTTATTTGAAGCGTATATAGTACTCAATTCCACTCGGTTTGGATCAGACCCACCCCTGTCTGCTGTATGTATATATAACCAACAAAGCTGGTCAGCTTGGTAGCAGTATCTTCCCTTTCTTCTACCATCATCCTCAAGAGCTCTTGAGCTGCTTCTCCAAATTATTCTGGGTACCAACTTCATTAATTTTGTTCATTTGGAATTTTCCATCGTTGATATCATGCAATTTCTTGTTGGGTTATTTCTCTGTTGCTCTTCCTTGTCTATATATCTAGCTATCTAGCTAGCAAGCTATATATGGTTCTGAATTGTATATATTGCCATCTTGAATTGGTAGAAGAAATCCTTAGCTGCTTCAGTTGCTTACCTTAACGAGTTAAAAGTTTGAATAGCTTACAAACTTGCGACTTGAGTGCATGAATTCACTAGCATCTGTAGAAAATAACTATTTCCAAAATTTTGTGATGTCGAGTTTAAATGATTTTTTTTGCAAATTTTATACACTAGTGATTGAATTCTTATTCTAACATATGGACAAACATCATAAATTTCTCGTGGCAGGAAATATTATACTTCTTCTTCAAGTTCTGAATTAGAAGTGGTGCTGAGTCTATGGGTTTCCTTACATTCATGGGCTTGGATTGAAGTCTTGAGGAACAAGTTCATAGGCATGAAAGAAGCCAAAGCAGCTCAAGCGAAATCCATGAGCTTCAAGTAGAATGAAGTCAAAGATGACTTTGAGATCAATCAGGTTCCCAAGAAGCAATTTAGGGATTAAGATGACACCCAGAGGGTCCAATCTTGAGATATCATTGAGTTTCAAGAATTGGGAACCTTCCGAAGAAAAGAAGACCGAAAACACAGTTCCAATATTCAGTAACCAACCCTGTGATTCTATAGTTACTTTCCACAGCAAAAGGAATGATGAAGTGGTTGAAGAAAAGCCCTCAAGGTGCATCTTTCCTGGGTTTAGCTCGCCAAGGCCCCGGTGTGAGCTTGACGCAGCTGCGGTCAAGCTGCAAAAGGTGTACAAGAGTTACCGGACCAGGAGAAATCTGGCTGATTGTGCAGTGGTGGTTGAGGAGCTCTGGTTAGTGCATCGACTTAATCATATAGTTCCGAGTATTAGGTAGTAAAATTTATATTCCTAAGGGTTTACAAATTGATTTCTATTCATTGTGATGTATAGGTGGAAGGCATTGGATTTTGCTTCCTTGAAGCATAGCTCGATAACGTTCTTCGATGTCCAGAAGCCAGAGACGGCAGTTTCTCGTTGGGCTAGAGCTCGAACAAGGGCAGCCAAGGTAATTCTTGTGCTAAGAAAATTGTTTAACCTTCAATTTCGATCACGGATTTCTATTTGCAATCAGTCTGATGAATTCTTTCCTCCTTCAGGTTGGTAAAGGTTTGTCCAAAGATGAAAAGGCTCAGAAGCTAGCACTACAACATTGGCTAGAAGCGGTGTGTGATCAGTATTCTACTCTTAATTTGCTCAATACCAATTACATTTACGTTACAAGTTTATTCTCCCTATTGTTAAACGATATTTTTCTGATGGTCGATGTGCTCTTCTTTTATGTTGTCTTCTACAGATAGACCCACGACATCGGTATGGGCACAATTTGCACTTGTATTATGATGTCTGGTTTGATATTGAGAGCACGGAACCATTTTTCTACTGGTAAGGCCCGTAGTGAGTACATTTTCCTACGATATGAAATTGATTTTGTGTCGAAGCTGGCTTTTAGTGTACTTAAGTAATAATCCTTGTGTATATTGCCAAATCAAGGTTGGACGTGGGAGATGGCAGAGAAGTAAATCTTGAGAAGTGCTCAAGAAGCCATCTTCAACAGCAGTGCATCAAATATCTCGGACCTGTATGTTCTTGTTCAAATGGCGATTCTTTTAGACTTAACTAATATATCTCTATTTGACAAGAAGTAGTCATTTGACTCATTTCTCGAGTGATCTCTTCTGACGACTCACTTATTCTATTGCAGAACGAAAGGGCATCATTTGAAGTCATTGTGCAAAATGGGAAGCTTATATATAAGCAAAGTGAAATGCTTGTCAATACTGTTGAAGGTTCTAAGTGGATATTTGTCCTCAGCACATCAAGAGCACTATATGTAGGCCAGGTAAACTTCCTACAACCTGCTTAATATTAATATATACCTGTTTCCTAGTTTTGTTCAGGAGGATCACGATCCCGAACTCGTATTAATTGCTAGTTTAGAACTTTATTCATAAACTGGCATTCGACACTCTTCATGTTATGAGCAGAAGAAGAAAGGTTCGTTTCAACATTCAAGTTTTTTAGCAGGGGGAGCTACAACAGCTGCAGGAAGAATGGTCGTCAAAGAAGGGGATCTGAAGGTTTGCAAGAGACCATTGCGCGACTCTTTTTTTCTTTCTATTTGCTAGTAATTGTTGTTCTACTTAGTTTTGATATAAGCTTTGGTGCGGATTCTGAATCGTTCACATATTTTTCTTCAGGCTATATGGCCATATAGTGGACATTATCTACCAACCGAAGAAAATTTCAAGGAATTCATAAGCTTCCTCCAGGATAACAATGTCGACCTCACCAATGTCAAGGTAAGATGTTTGGTAACCTTGACATGCAAATAAACTGTTGGGAATATAAATTCAAGGTTCGACGTATCAGTATCGGGTATCGGACCATTCCTGTGAGTATCGGGATCGGTGGTATCGGCAGTATCGGAGGTTTCGGATCGGAGTATCGGATTTTTTGATATCGGAAAAAAAATATTAATAAATTATTAACATGTCAAATTCCAGATTTGTCCCTACATTAACATTATTGACACTCCTAAAACGTCATCCTACACTTCTCCTTCCATGCATACACAAATTAATGTCATATTTAATGGAGGGGTAGATTTGGAAATCAAATGTTAAAAAATTTAAAGAGGAGTGCCGAATGACATTTTAGGAGTGTTAATAGCAGCACCCTTTAGAAAATATTTTATACATTAGGCATAGTTTTAATATTTTCAAAGTTGTTTCTTAGTGGTTTTGAAATTGAATGAAACAGTAGTCGTCCTTACAGATTGATTTACATATGATACATAACTTTTCCCCCAGTGTCGGTATCGGTCAGTATCGGATATCGGTCGGTATCGGATCGGGATATGCCAAACCGTATCGGTATCAGCCGTATCGGATCGGTAACGGCCGATACTGCGAACTATTGTACAATTTTACCGACGAAAACCACTTATTCTCCAGAGATGTTCGATCGATGATGATGAATACCCTTCATTCAAGAAGACTACCGAGCCAGTAACAGAAATGGCAACGGAGGCTCCCGAGAAGCCAGAGGGATTCGAGATGCTGCGCCAGCACCCGTCGCGCAAGTGGTGTACGGGGGCCGGTCCTCGTATCGGCTGCGTCCGAGACTACCCAGCCGACCTCCAGTCCAAGGCGCTCGAGCAAGTTAACCTCTCGCCCAGGGTCACCCCTTCGCCTAAGGGGAGCAGAGCACCGATCCCGTCGCCTCGGCCGAGCCCCAAAGTCAGGCTCTCCCCGAGTATCGCTTACATGGGATTTCCTACACCCACAGTCAACCTCACTCTACCTCTGTCCAAGAGGCGCCTTTAACTACGACTCTTGACAAAAACATAGCCCAAGAACTGCATCTCATAGCATTGCACTTCATTAGCATAGATGTAGCTTGTAACTCTTAATATTTTGACATTTTCATTATTTGATTTCTTCCATACATAATTTTTTTTTTAATAACTTTTTTAGTTTTTTGGTGTGCCATAAATTGAGATCCATGGTCAGGACTCAGCAGTCAGGGAATGTAAAGTATAGGCGATTTCTTTGTTGCGGGTAATATATGATTAATGTGAAGAAATAATTCTTTTGATGCAAAACCGTAATACATAACTTGCAAAGAAAGAAGGATATGATTTTTGATAAAATTCGGGATCATTACTTTGTTGGTGTTGTCATTTCTTTTAGGTAACTTAGGCCTCACTTTTTTTCTTCATTTGATTACATTACGGTTACATTACAGTGAACCAGACGGGGTCTTAGTGTTTCTATCATTGTTATATATTTTTGGTTCTCAAATTTTCTCTTCTTCTTTTTTGCGACAATTTCTCCCTAAAGCTGCATTTCTTAACATGTATGGGCAATTATTAGAATAGTATAAAAATATATGGTAAAGACTAAACAGAGTTAATCCTGGCTTAAGTATAATCCTGGAGTCGCCCATGAACCCTAATCTCTCAGAAAGAACATGCAGACACTACCAATTACCAGTGTCAGAAATAATCTCAAAATTTTAGTAGTTAAATGACTCCACAATTGTTCGATTTTTTTTTTTTTTTTTTTAGGGAGAGAAGAAATTATTCTATTCTAAATTGCTCACCAAATGCTAAGAATCTTCTTCAAAATCTGTGATTTTCAGCCATCAGTTATCCCTTCATCTGCTAAATAATTATTCTACTGCTATGAATGCTTCAACAACTTAGATGTTTTTTTCTTTTTCTTTTGTAACTCCCATAATTAATTTGTTGGAATAATTCGTTTTTCGTGGATCTAACACATCCAGCAGAATGGACTTGCTTTTTTTTTAACGTCCGACATAACGTACGAGACTTTGTATATACTACGTTGCATATCATTTGGATCCATTATTTCCAATTTTCACATACATACACACCCACACCTCTCCTGGTTCAATCCCGAGAATGGACCTGCTAACCACTAGAGCTTGGAGGTTTTGACAAGTCTTCGGACCGTTTCTTTCTGTAAAAAAAAAAAAAAAAAAAACCGTTTCTTTCTGCAAAAAAAAAAAAATCTAGAGATAGGACCCACTTAGCTGTTCCTTTGGTAAACCTCTTCAACTTCAGAAGTTTTCTATAGGGAAATAGTCTAATTCACTGAAGTGCAATATGGAGTTCAGAAATGGGATTGAAAAATTAGGAACATATTAGTCTCGCTGATCATTCCCATATTGGAAAGTTCGTAAGTTTTGATTTCAATGGAAGTCGTAGTTTTTTTTGGACCGTCTTGATTTCTCCCATCGACTCAGCTTTGGTGAGGAATGGCTCAGCCTATTGCTTGAATGTTTGCATGTTGACAGGGTCTGAATTTTGAATAATTTTAACTTCCACGTAGGTAAGGACTAAGGAGTATTTTAGGGTGGGAGAGTGGAGATATATAAACTTTTGAGAGGCGTACTGGATTATCCAACGTTTTAAAAAACGGATATGAGATCGACCCGGTCACGACACTATGTTGGGTCAAACCGTTCCAACCACTAAATTAACCCGAATTGAACCATTTATTTAGGTTTACAATATTACGTTGAATATATTACATAGCACTAAGAAGTTTTGCATATTTTTCATAGCAGAATTAGACCCCGTTTGGTTTATTGTAATGTAATCATAATCGCAATATAATCAAATGGAATATTTTTTTTTCTTCTTCTTTTCATTTGATTGTAATGCAATTACGATTACATGACAGTGTACCAAACGAGGCCTTAGTCAAAAAACAAACAAACATAAGTATATTCCAAAACAAAAATCAAAGTCAAATCGATTCAAAACCCAATTGGATCAGATGTTTCGGTGTCTAACCAACCGACTCGACCAGAAAAAAACAGTAAACGAGTCTGTATTAAAGCAGCTCGAAAAAGCTACTGATTTACGTGTTGACCGGCCGGTCCTTTTTTTTTTTTTAAAAACACTGGGATTATCTTCATCTCAAACTAGGAGGGCAACCAGTCCCATCCTTGTACAGAACCAGATAGAAACAGAAGGATACAAAAGCACAACAGAACAGGAGGCATTCTAACCTACCTAGCATGATCATGGTGCATTCACCAGAGTTTGTCATCTCCAAATAGCAAGATTATGATCTATGGTCCTTCCATGGGCCATAAAAGTGGCAAAATAGCTGATTGGACAAAAAGTAATGCAATGGACCAACCTCAGCTCATGGAGGCTCTCCCTTTGATCAATGCAGGTAATCAACTTATCCAAATCTTCTTTAATTGTTTCTAACAAACCCCATATGGCTAGTCATGCAGATATTATTGCTAGTAGTTCCGGGTTAAAGCTCACCTCACTCCCGATCCAGTACCTAGGGGTCCCACTTTATAAAGGGAGAGCAAAACCGGAGTACTTCTTGGATTTAGTGGCCAAAATTGACAAGCGTATTTCTGGATGGAGAGGTCGGTTGCTCTCATTTGGGGGTAAGATTACTTTATTGAAGAGTGTTCTCAATGCTATTCCTATTCATGCTCTTTCGGTTATTAAACCTCCTAACAAAATATTTAAGAATATTGAGAAAAGCATGGCGGCCTTCCTTTGGAACTCCGATGAGAGGCACCGGAAGCGGTGGATTTCTTGGAAACAAGTTTGCAGGTCTTTGAATGAGGGGGGATTGGGGATCCGATCTCTCGAACAAGTGATGTTAGCGCTTCACGCTAAAAGATGTTGGTCGCTCATTGTGGGCGAGTCGATGTGGGCTCATTATATGTTGCGCAAGTACGGGGATCCCACGTTGCCGAACTACATTATGCCGCACAAACCGCCTCCCCTTTGGCGATCGATGGTGACTATTCTCCCGACGGTTTACGTTCATTGCCAATGGGTTGCGGGCCGGGGGAATATCCCCATTTGGGGTGCTAATTGGTATGGGAACACTCTCACTAAACCCAATGTTTTTAATTATATCCCTACTCTTAGACAGGTGGTGGGTTCTCCTCTAGTTAGAGTGGCTTCCGGGATTACTGTTAATATTCGGGACTACCTCCCTATTGAGGCCAAGAACAAGCTGGATGAAATGGTGCTTAATGATGACAAAGACAAAATTTGTTGGGTCTTAAATCAAAATGGCGGATTTTCTACCAAGTCCTATTGGAAATTCTACAGGAGGCGTTATCCGGTTGACATATGGAGTCCGTATTATTGGAACAAATTCATCCAACCTTGTATCGGGGCCTTCCTCTGGAGGCTTAGTCGGAACGCGCTCCCGGTGGACGCGAGGCTTCTTTCCATGGGCTTCAAGTTGGCCTCTAGGTGTACATGTTGTGAGGAGCCGGCTTCGGAGACTATCGATCATCTATTTGTGGTGAGTGAGACGGCGACCAAGGTATGGCAACACTTTGCGGTTTACTTCCAGCTCTCCACGGCCCCGTCCAACATAGAACAACTTGCTCAGGTATGGCTTAATAACGTGTCTTTGTCTTCTCCTTCGGGTATTAGCAGGAACGTCATCTTCGCCAATGCGTTGTGGGAAATCTGGAAGCAAAGAAATGAGATCCTCTTCGGCAAAGGGACTAGGAACAGCAACTTTATTATCGGCCGCATCACGACGGCCCTGCAACTCCAGGTTGCTGCCTCTGATCCCGCGGGTAGTAGCCCTTCTGCTAGCGAGCGGGCTGCTGCTGGGTGCGCCCCCAGTCAGACTCAGGGGGGCGCTGCTGCCCGGGACCAGCCAAACCTTGCTGCCGCGCACAGCTGCGCTCCTCCCCCTTCGGCCGCGCACTGCTGCGCTCAGCCGCCTACCACCGTCAACAGCATGCAGGGCCCCCCCGGCCTACAACGTCTGCAATTGGGGTGCTTCCCCACGTCAGGGCGGTGCTACTGTGAACAGCCGGGACGGCCAGCTGGGTGCTGCCCCTGGTCAGCACGGGAGGGTGGCTGTCTCTGGTCACCTCGGCGCTGCTCGGGCCCCCCCTGATGGCGGTTTCCTCACTCCAGCAGGCCTGATTGGGACGGACAGGGCAGCCCCTTCGCTATTCTGCAGCGGGCAGCGGGGGGAGGGTTTCTGGACGGATCCTACCGGAGGTCTCAAACTGAACATTGCCGGCCGGAGCGGGGATCCTTCGTGCACGGCGGAAGGGGAAATTATTCGTAATGCCGACGGTACCTTCGTTGTCGCCTTCTCTTTCTTCATGAACAACATTGAGTCTCACGTTCCGGAACTGGATACTCTTCTATATGCGGCGACGTGGTGCCGGGAAGGTCATTGGGTCCTCAACGAGGTCGAATCATGCTCTAAACGCCTTACCAACATCATGACGGATAGAGAGGCCCCTCCTTGGACTTTAATCTACAAACTTCGGAGTATTCGGTCCCGACTCAATCCTCTTCCGGCGTTCCGATCGGTATCCGCTCGAGCTAATGGGGTGGCAAAAGCTCTAGCTTCCTTGGCTTTCTCGTTGCAGGAAGGACAGATCTTCTCTCACCCCTCGGAGCTCCTGGCGGATATACGGTCCGCTCTCTTGACCGACACCCATGCTCAGTAGGTTGCGCGTGGATTCTTCTTCTCAGATTTGTGGGTGTCCGGTCCCCACATGGAGCTGTAAATGTTTTTGGGTTGCTTGGACTAGCTCCAACGCTCACTTTGCTGTTTGGGTTGTTTTATTTCTTACTTTTGCATGGACTTGTGTGGGTCCACCTTTTGTTTGTCTTTCCTATTGGGTTAGTTCCCAATTATTTTGGTGCTGCCTCCTGGAGCTTCTGTAGGTTTTACTTTTGAGTGGGCATGTGCCCCACTTTTTTGCATGGGGGGTCACGTGTCCCCACATTTTGTAGGCTTTTGGGGTGTCCCCATAGCCATCTGGAGCTTCCTGCTCCCTTTTGCTTGAAAAAAAAAGAGTTAACTGCAGAAAATAATAATAATAATAATGGTAAAAAAGAGTCTTTTTTAATAGATAGAATTATATTTTGTCTTAAAAATTTTACTTATTTTTTGTTCTTTATATGATGATAAATTTATGATGTAAAGAGCATAATCAATTCAATAAAAAAGTCTTTAAAACTTGAGAAAAACAGTGTGATAGTCTGTACAACATGTCCTATAAATACTCACTAGTTAGGGCTGTAAAATGATTCAAACCGTTCGCATTCGGCTCGAATCAAACTTGTTCGATAGTTAAGTCAAACCAAGCTTGAACACTCTTTGTTCGAGCTCGTTCGTTCGATTTTCAGCCCTACTCACCTAAGCCTGAGAAGAAATCAAGTTATCAGAGGGACGCAACAAGATACATAATAACATATCAAAGGTAGAATAAGACATATATAATTATATTACAATCCACGAGATAATTGGGTACCACCAAGACTAACTAGCTAAGTAAAATTCAAGTTGAGGAGAACGTTTGCATACATTAGTTGTTGGGTTAGGGAAAAAGGGTCAACTACGTGACGCTGCATAGAGGCACTAGCGGTTAGGCATAACACACTGCATGCATCATTTTAGCACCATAAAGATTTGCAGAGGAGCTCGGACGTCTAGTAACTGTCATCCACATCTAATGAGATTACAGGGACCGCATCCACATCACCTACAATTGAGATACTACTATCTAGCATGAGTCCACGAGAAATCCAAGAGTATCAAGTAATACACGAGTTTATAAGACGGGTCCACGTCCCAAATGTTCCAACGTCGAGTCGAGTACGTGCCAAGACATGAATATAAGTAAATGTGTCATGGGGGCCAAAATTGTGTCGAGATATAATACGAGGTAACATGATCCCAACCAAAAATAACAATATGATATCCATTGACCTCGATCGTCTTAATCAATCAATTGCACCTGAATCCAACTCGGGGGCCCGAGTATCGATTTAGAAGTAAGACGATGACAAGAAAATAATACAAATATCATGACATAATTAATGTAACAAAAAAAAGGAAAAACGATCAACAACGTATATTTGTCTAGTCCGTGTTTGGTGAAGTATTGACGTACCGGACACGAACATATCTCTTCTAGACGGCAAGATTATTGTGAAACCCATTGTTTGTAAATAAATATTAAATAGTGTTTCATTAATATTTCAAAATTATTATTATTATTAATATTGTTATTATTATTAAATATTTTTGGATGGAAAGAATTTCGAAAAAATATTAATAACAGGGCTTTTTGATTTTTGGATCAGACCCGAACCCAGACCCGAGCCTGAGCCGAATCCAATCCCATTTCTTTCTTTCCTAAATCTGTTTGGCTAATGTTATTAAAAAAAAAATAAAAAAAAATAATAATAATATTTGGGAGAGCTGGTCCCAAAGGACCAGCACACACCCACTCGTTCAAAGCCAGCCATTCACTCCCAAGAATTGGTCAGCACCCTTCCTATTCTAAACCCCCAACTCCACTCCACTTTATAACTCCCAACCCATCAACTTCCCAACTCTCCATCTCCCTCTATTTACTCACCCCACGTTTCTCTCCACACCCTCACAGAACAGCATTCACTTTTACTCTCTTCCTCACAACAATTTCTCACTAAACTAATCCCTCTCTCTTTTCTCCCTGTGCTTTTCTCTTCCTGGAGAAAGTAAACCCTCTCCCGAAACCCTTTCCCGTGGCCGAGCGCCACCCTCCGCGCGTGCTCCCTCTCCCGAGCCCGCGACCCCCTCGGCCGGACTTCCCCGTGGCCGCGCGGCTTCCTCCGCCCGCAGCCAGACCGGCGGCTCCCCGCCCGGTGCCCTAGCTCCCCGCGAGCGCGCCGCCTTCCCCGCGCTCCTCCCGGCGTTCCCCGCCGTCAGCGCCGCCGTCCGCCCTTTCCCTTCCGGCGAGGCGCGACCTCTCCGGCCAGAACCGCTGTCCGCGGACTACCCCGCGCTCTTCCCCGAGCCCCCGGCCCCGAGCCGCGTTCGTCCGCCGCTGTCCGCGTGACCCCCGCGGCCGACCCCTTTTCGGCGGAGCCCCTTTCTGCCGTTCGCCAACAGCGAGCCCGCGCCCCCTTCGCGGTCTCCGGCCAGACCTCTCCAGCGGATTCCCTCTTTCCCGCAGACTCTTCCGCGCCTCTTCTGTGCGTGGGCGACCCTGTTGTCGCGAGGCGTTGCTGTCCAGATCTGTGACCTGCTGTCGAACTTCGTTTCGGATTTTCCCAAGTTTTTTCCGCGGCTCCCTGCCAACGGAATTTGGTAATTTCTTGTTAGTCACAGTAGTTCGTCCCTCCCCGTAGAGTCGGTGATGAAAATCGGTCCCCGGATTCCCTTCGGGAAATTCGGTTAGCTGCGTTATATTTTCGATTAGCTACGTTAGCGTATTTTCCTGTGTTTTATCTGCTGGTTTGGTGTAAATTGGTTGGATTATGGAATTTCCGGATATTTCGGGAAATTCGGTTGTTTGGGAATTATTCTGGTGGTGTTGGAAATTAGTTTCGGTGGATATTTTGGGATTATTATTTGGGATGGAATATTTGCAGGTTTTCTGTGGCACATTTCCCAGTTTTGGGTTTGTCCCGAAATAGAGGAAGTGCTGCCCAAATTTTCACAAAAAAAATTATATTTATATTGATTTCAAAATTGGCTTTCGAAAATAAATTTTAAACTGATTTTCGGGCGACGACCGTACCGGTCTGTGGGCCCTGGCGAAATGCAAACGCACCGGTCCGACCGGGCGTTGTGGTATTAGCTGGATTTTGAGGAATGGACCGAGTCTGAGACTCTTAGCTTTCATTTTTAATTATTTTATTTAATATTTAGGCTATTTATTATAGTTATTTAATTACTGCACTTTATTTATTAATTAAATCACTTTCTCTTATTTGATGTAAAAGAAAATTGTACAGGGCATAAGCCCACCCTAGGACCATTAGCTGTGCCATTGTATTGTGTAGCATAGTTTTATTTTATTTTTCTGGTGGATGTGAAATTTGGGTGGTTTTGATTAGTCGCATAATCGTAGATTAGAGTGCGATTTACTGATTAAGTAAGAACTAATTAAAATGGATAAAATATTAGTAAATAACTAGTTCACGATTTATCACTAAAAGAAACTGTATTTTTATAAATATATTACAAAAACTCAAAGTTTTCCCAAGTTAAATTGATTCTCGTGTTATTTTCAAATAATCCAATTAACCGGTTTAATCAAACGCACGTAGTTGCGACGTAAACGTTAGCTGTAGATTAATACAACTTAAAACCTGATTAGGACATTACTACTAGAGATTGTAACTAGCACATCTAGATATGGGTTGAATATTGTTTCTAAGTCTGGAATCTCAAATGTAGGATTTCGAGGAAGTGTTTGACCTAGTTCCCCGGTACAGACTCTCGATCCAGTCACAATAACAAAGGCAAGTGCAGTTATGTCTATTTGGTAATTTATCTAAAAATTATTTTATTGCAATTTTAAACCACATTGCTACACGGAACTCTCTCCTAGAGTTCGAATATTGACTCATTGATTGAATCTGATTGACTCGGGATATTGGGGGAGTAGTGTAGCGTCTATGACCAATACCCCTATATTGCATCATTGATTATGCGAGCTGATTCCTCCTATACACGAGGATAGGCCGGACCGTATCATTAGGATATAATTGAATCATCCCAAGCCGGTCATAGTTCGTTACCTACTCAAATCACATTGTTTTCAATTGTAGAATTGTTAAAAAATATTGTTAAAGTATTTCAAATTGTTTAACATTGCAAATTTCAAATTATTATTTGAATTATTGGATATTCGTAATTGTACTTTGCTCCCTCCTGACTGGAGACCCAACATTTTAGGTATTGCTGATGATGCTTTGTTCTACGGTATTTTTCCTGAGATTCCAACTAGAGGACGATGATCTCGAGACTGATGAGCTGGATGCCTAGATTTTTCTTCTTCTTTTATAATTCATGATGTTTGTGGAAAATAATGTGTTACAGATGTATCTTTCATTTTATTGTAAAAGTTTTTTTTAAAACTATTCGAATTATTAAAGTTGTGACAATTAGACTGTGTTGTTTATTTACCTGCATGAGTGATACAGCTTACTGCCGCCGTCTCAACAACGGTGCAGGCTGGGCATGATCCGATTCGACCCAATTATTTGGGATCGGGTCGTGACAATTATATTCACACAAGACAATAAAAATATAAAAATCTTCTCCAATGCAAAAGTATCGAGAAGATAATAAAATCTACTCTTTTCAATTTCCAAGACAACTTCTTTCCCTTTCCTCTATTTCTTAATATTTTAATTTTTTATTCATAAGTGATGATGTGGAGGTAAAGTAATTGTCAAGTGTATTGTGTAGAACTAGATAAGACCATCTCCAATGGGGGTTTCTATCTTCCCTATTTCTATGGAAGAAATCCATTTTAGAAAAAAAAAACTTCTCCCAATGGTAGTTTCTATCACCATTTCTATCCTAGGTGGCAATAATGTAGGATAAAAACTCATAGAAATTCACCTATCTCTTAGACCATCTCCAATGGTGATTTCTAAAATTGAGTTCTTATCCTGTCACGACCCGCACCCTAGAGTTAGGGCACGAGACGTGGGTACGTCCAGCCTACGCCGCAGTGTCGGCGGTAGAACGCTGTCCTAGGTCACAACATCTAACAATATAAAGCTTAAACAGTTTATACTCCCCGAATGGGGATGACATGATAAAAGTAGACTCAATCACAACTAAGGAAGGAGAAGCACGACATGATATAAAACTCAAGGAAAAACAGATGATAACATAGCTGATAGATAGATAAATAAAACTGCTGAAATGAAAGAAAATCCCAAGTACATTAGAAAGTCTAAGTGTCTAAGATAATACAAATCCCAGATCCCAAGTATCAATAAGTACAATCATCCATGAAATACTGAAATGAAAGCATCCTAGTCTAAGGGTGTGTCATCCACAGCTAGTGGGGCCTGCTGATGGTCCAGGTCCAACATCTCATCTAAGGTGGCACCGTAATAGGTATCCACACCAGCCTCCTCCTCGTCCTCTGTAATATTTTCAACAGGTCCAGTCATGACAAGAGCGAGTACAGTACATCTCAACAGTTCATAGCAGGTTAGAAGATATAATCATGCAGTAAAGTAAGATACAGGTACTGAAAGAAGTACAATATATAAACAGAGAGAGAAAGTTGTACTGGAATATCTACAATAAATAGAGAACTAACATGTGGCTAGTGAGTCAGTGTACAACATGGACATGTAAACGGCATGGGATGATTCTGATGCTACACTATGGAATGATTCTGATGCTACACTACTGGTGTATTATTCACATGTCCACTTCTACTCCCCCGTACCCTCAATCAATATACAAGGATCCAACCAGGTTATGTTATGATACTATGTAAGGCCCCCGAAGGGTGATAAGCCCCCGAAAGGTGGTAAGCCTCCGAAAGGTGATAAGCCCCCGAAGGGTGATACATAGTAGACCCATAAATGGGATAAGGATTCCAGGAAGACTCTGTAATCATAAGAGTATATGACACAAGTGATCGAAGAATCAACGAAGCATAGTGATACGCTATGTAAGTGAAACGCACAGAACATAGAGTATCCGATGCTCCCTATGGATAACATCTCAAGAAGGGATCCATATAGTACCAATCCGTGTGACCAACGTGACAGTACAAGTAAAGTAATCTACTGCAGGAAATAGTTCTAAACAGGATATGAAATGATCATAGAATGTACTCGCCTGGTATCTGAGTGTCCAACTGAAAAGTACTGTCCGAGGAGTGGTGTCTGGCTCCTATTAGAACAGCACAAGTCACAACAAGTCCAAAATGATAAAATGAAGCTCTACCATGCATTCTACATGAATCTAGGTCAAACTAGGCCAAAGTCAACTCTTGGTCAACTCTGGTCAACCCTAGAAGTCAAACTAGGTCAACTATGGTCAAACTAGGTCAAACAAGTCCACACTTGGTCAAACTAGTCTACACTAGTCTAGTAAGTCTATTCTAGGTCTAATAAACCTACACTAGTTAACACATACCATTACAAGGCTATGCAAGCCTATCAAGTCTATACTAGCCTATTCTAACCATTACACTACTATATTACAATACAACTATATAGCTACCTACATACATATAGGCATATACATATACCCTATGTACACACATTCATGTTTTATATTGCATTCCTATACATCAATAAGCATGTGCATTATGATGCATACATATGGCTTAAATACATATATACATATACCTATATATATGTATACATTACTTATATAGATATACACATATAATATATATACATACATGTATATATAGAGAGAGGGAAGCAATGTGTGTGTGTTAGGGTGTACAGTGGTGTGAGTGACTGTGTGTGTGTCCATGAGGGGAGTGAACTAGGAAACAACATAGGACAGTAAAGAGAGAGGAAAGGGTGTGTGTGAAATGGTGTCAATGTGTATAGGAGTACATATGACAGGAACTTCAAAAAAGGGCTGAACTTGCATGTGGGCATGAGTGTGTACATGAGTAAAACAGTGTGAAACAAAGGGAATTAGTGAGAAATCAGTGAGGATTATTAGTGAACTATCCCATTCAAAACTCAGTAAAACAGGAATCCAAAACAGTTTAATGTGTTCTACAAACAATCTCAGATTTTGAATTCAGTTATCAACGAAACTCATTTCAGATTTCTAGAGTATCCTACACCAAAACAATTTGGATTCCTCTTAAAAATCCCAGATTTTAGTTTAAGGATCAACCACATACAATAATAGCTTATTAATTCAGTTAAAAGGGAAAGAAAATCATCTCAGGTCTTCCTATCACAGTACACAAGTTGAATCAAAAACAAAATCAGATTTTAGGTTTCAAATTATAACAGTGAATAGGCTCAGTTATTTAGAACTGTTAAGGGAAAACAGTCCACACACATAATTCACTCTAAGTGAATCAATTCACAACAATTGACACCTAAACTTGACATACTAGAAGAACTCAAGTAGGTGAACATGTTAGGGGTTTTATAACATGTAAATAACAGTGTTAATGGGGATCAAATGATGTCCAAAGTTCAACTTTGCAAACTGAGAATAACAGGAAATCTGGGATTGATTCACAGTTTTTAGGAAATAGGGAAATCGAGTTTTATCAATAAAAATCAATTAAGATAATAAAACAGTGGTTGGTAACCTATACATACATTGCACACGTGCTGTGTGACGTGTTTGTGTCCACAGAAGTAGACACAAATGTGTCCATTCAAGTTAAAACCCAAACGGGTAAATCAGGACACAGGAAACTGGGCAGCATCGTGCGGGCGTGCACGCGTGTCGTGCACCCGACACAGGCCATCTCAGGCTCCGTGCTCGTGTCCCCAACTAGACTAGGTATAGGTGCTCGTGTCTAAGTGCCTGAATTATGTCAGTGTGTGTCGTGTCCAGCTATTCGAAGCCGTATCAGTACGTGTTTACACAGTGCGCACATCTCAGGGAAAAACCCGTGCACGGTCGATTTCTCATCAACCAGTGCACGAAGTCCCACGAAACTTGGGGAACGTGATTTCAGGAGGTGCCCCAACGTTCCCTCAAAGTTTCGTGTCAAGGCAATATGTGTCGTATCCTGTGGAGACCCCGAGATGCAGGGGATCCCGCAGGCCGCGCGCGAGCGTGTGCAGCACATGTACACGCGTGTCCAAAATTTCACGACACGAGCACGAAACAATCTCAGTCCATTAAAATCTTGTAAGCGACATCAAAATAAAATTTCCCATTCAAAAATTATTCGAAAATAACACAAACAAGTCCACAGTGGCATTTCCACAAACACTAAGAACAGGACATTGATACGTGTCCTGTTAGGACACGAAACGACACAAAAACCTAAGGTTTCCTATTCCTACTGTAATATTAGGTCTAGGGCTCCCTATACATGCAATTAAACCAGAATTCTATGGTGAAAATAGAGAGTTACCTCTATGTATCAAAACCCTCCAAAAAGCTCAATGAGTGATGTTCTTCACAATGGTGAAACTCCTCCAAATTGATAGAAAACTGAGAACAACCAATTCCAACAGCAAGAAAATAATAATTAGAACCTATTGCAACTTGTTTGGATTAAAAAGGAGAAAAAATGGATTTTCTAGGGATTTTTGAACATGGGGACTCACCTCTTTCTTTTCTTGTAATAAATTCCTAAGGAAGAGGCTAGCCCTAGATTTTAGGAGAGATTAAATAGTGGAGAAATCCCTAGGTTGGCTGGACAAAATGTTAGGGTTTGCTAATTTGGGCTTTGGGCCAAGTCACATAGGCTATGGCTAAGTTGTTTTATTAAATGGTTAAAACCATAAGTCATGACTTATGACTTATCTAATTTTCTAATGCTAACTAGAGTCTAATGACCAAACCAAGGATTAACTTAGGTTAGACTAGAGTCACATAACCTAACCAAGTCCATACTAACTAGGGTTAGCTCCTAGGTTGGTCTACATGGGTCCAAACTAGCCAAAAATCAATCTAGTCCAAATAATTCCAAAAAAATTCCTAAAAAATCCCAAAAATTCTAATAAATTCTAATAAATTTAAATTAACCAAAAAATGACAAAAATACCCTCATACTAGAAATGTGGTAGTGACATATCCTACTTGACATTGTACTTTAAGGAGATTTATATCCTAGTTGGAAGAGTTTCTACATAGAAATTGTAGATATACAAAAATGTTCTCTAATGGTTCTCCATTTCTATCCTATGTGTCATATAGTAAAATAACCAATTTAATGGTGTGGGGCCCAATAATAATTGTCATGAGAGATAGGAGAATTTCTATGAGAGTTTCTACATATAGAAACCCTCCTAGAAAGTTTCCATCCTACATCATTACCACCTATGATAGAAATGGTGATAGAAATCACCATTGGGAGAAGTTTTTTCTAAAATGGATTTCTTCCATAGAAATAGGGAAGATAGAAACCCCCATTGGAGATGGTCTTAGACCACCTCCAATAGTGATTTCTAAAATTAAGTTTTTATCCTACCTGGCATTGTACTTTAAGGAAATTTCTATCCTAGTTGGAAGAGTTTCTATATAGAAATTGTAGACATACAAAAAATGCTCTCCAATGGTTCTCCATTTCTATCCTATGTGTCACATAGGAAAATGACCAATTTAATGGTGTGTGGCCCAATAATAATTGTCACGAGAGATAGGAGAATTTCTATAAGACCATCTCCAATGGGGGTTTCTATCTTCCCTATTTCTATGGAAGAAATCCATTTTAGAAAAAACTTCTCCCAATAGTGATTTCTATCACAATTTCTATCCTAGGTGGCAATGATGTTGGATATAAACTTTCTAGGAGGGTTTCTACATGTAGAAACTCTCATAGAAATTCTCCTCTCTCTCATGACAATTATTATTGGGTCCCACACCATTAAATTGGTCCTTTTACTATGTGACACATAGGATAGAAATTAAGAACCATTGGAGAGCATTTTTGTATGTCTACAATTTCTATGTAGAAACTCTTCCAACTAGGATAGAAATCTTCTTAAAGTAAGATGCCAAATAGGATAAGAACTCAATTTTAGAAATCACCATTGGAGATGGTCTAAGAGTTTCTACATGTAGAAACCCTCCTAAAAAGTTTCCATCCTACATCATTGCCACATAGGATAGAAATAGTGATAGAAATCACCATTGAGAGAAGTTTTTTATAAAATGAATTTCTTCCATAGAAATAGGAAAGATAGAAACCCCCATTGGAGACAATTATTATTGGGTCCCACACCATTAAATTGGTCCTTTTACTATGTGACACATATGATAGAAATGGAGAACCATTGGAGAGCAATTTTGTATGTCTACAATTTCTATGTAGAAAATCTTCCAACTAGGATAGAAATCTCCTTAAAGTACAATGCCAAATAGGATAAGAACTCAATTTTAGAAATCACAATTGAAGATGGTCTTATGACAATTATTATTGGGTTATACACCATTAAATTGGTCATTTTACTATGTGACACATAGGCCTCGTTTGGTTCGCGGAATCTTCCGGCTGGGAAAGAAAAGTGATTACTTTCCTATGTTCGGGTGCCCAAGGAATTGAGGAGGAAAGTGATTCCCAATGGAAGGGAAATTAGGGGAAAAAGTGATTCCATCCATCCAAGGAAGGAATCACTTTCCCACATTGAAGTATCCACTTTCCTTTCCAAATTTTTTGGCATTGTCAAACATCGGAAAGGAAAATTAATAGAAATTAAGGGCCTGTTTGGTTCTCCATTTAAACTCAGGTTTTTGAGTTTAAACGGAGCCACATCTTCAAAATCTGTTTTGCTGCCAACACTTGGTTTCCACGTTCACAAATTTTTTTCTAAAAACATGAGTTTAAACTCTGCTTTCAGAGTGGAGGAAAAACCTCTTTTCCGGATGCCTTTTTTCCTCTACATTGGCGAGTCCCACCCGAACCACCCCCCCAACTCATCCATCCTCTCTCTCTCTCACCATTTCTCTTCCTCTCTTCATATTCCTTCCGCTCGCGTGCAGGAGGTGATGACCTCCCCGGAGAAGAAAGCCATCATCTTCCTCCCTCCCGCTGTAGAGACGACGGTCGCCTCGTCGTCGGTCGGTGTAGGGAGGAGAGGGTCCTGGCGGCGAGGGTTCCGGGTGGCGGCGAGCGAGGGGTCTTGGGTTGCTGGCGGTAGCGAGGGGTCCTCCATGAGCTCGTCGTTCCCAACCTCGTCAGTAGTACAGAGTGAAGTCGTCCCCGACCTTGTAATGCCCATATCTCGTATTACGTATTGGGAATACGTGTACGTATTTCGGACTCGTATTTTTGGTTTGACATAATTAGTTAGTCTTGGGTTTTATTTTGCATATTGTATTAGCATGGTTCATCATGGCAATGCATTGCATTGGCTTGGTTCGGTTTAGTGGGTTTGGCTTGGTTTGGTTTTATGTGGAGAACCACTCCCACCTACCACCACTCCCCACCATAAATATATATCCTACTCTCTCTCTTCCATTATTACTCATTACTCATTCCTTCTTCTCCATCTTTACTTCTCCACCCACCAGGAGAGAGTGGAGAGCTTAGGCAAGTGCACCTTGCTTCATGGAGGAAGTCCATTTTTATTGTTCCATTATCTTTCTCATGTGTTTCTAAACCACTTTAGTACTTGGCATTTTTCATTTCCATGGTTAAATTTTGTAGATCCAGCCTTGTGGAATTTTCAGTTTCCAGGATTTTTGATCCATCAAACTTGCATATTTTTGCTAAGTTGATGATCCCATGTTGTAGAGAATTTTGTTCTACCCCATTTTGACCAATGGAAGTCCAAATTTGGACTCCTGTGGGAAGTGGGTGGTGTGGAGAAGCCATGGTATTTTTCCATGAACCTCTACTCAGTTGGCAACAAATTGTTGCTAGCTTGCATTTTTGCCACAGGAATCTTGCCTAGTCGCATGGGCGTGGCAGCATTAATTGCTTTCTGACATGATAGCATTTATAAGCCAGCCGCATGAGGATTGCATTTAATGTATTGTTGAACACCAGCCGCATACATTCTTAAGCATTAATTAAATACCTTGGCCAGCCGCATACATTCCTAAGGCATTAAATGCAATGCTTGTTTCCATAATGCATTCTTAAAAGCATTAGATAATGCTTTGCTTCAGAATGACAATAAATGCACCTTTTGTTAAAACATATTAAATTAATGCATTTTGGATGCATTCCAAATCAGAATGCATTGAATGCCTTTTTATGCATTGAATAAATGCTTGTTTCTGAATGCATTGAATGCATTCCTAGCATTTTTTTCAACTAGACGCATGGGACAAGCATTACTTAATGCATTTTAAATGCATTTCCTAATGCATTGTTTACACTTTTTCCAACTAGCCGCATAAGACTTTTCCTGATACATTTGTTTTCTTTAATCATTTGCAATGCATTCTCCAGTGGAGCCGCATACGAAAAATTATTTAATCATTAGTTGTTTGTTTGCATTTTCATGCAAGCAAACCGCATGGCCAATATTTTATTTATTTATTTATTTGTGTGTGTATTTTCATGCAAGCAACGTGAGGGTGAGCCGCATGGACATTTATAGTATTAATAGTTGCTTGATGCAGAGCCGCATGGCCTTGGCCATTAAATATTATTTGCATGTTGCAATTTTGCATGGAATCTAAGGTGAGCCGCATAGGCTCCCTTCCCCCACTATTTAATATTTTGGCCACGTGAACCATTAATTAGGTAGCTCACGTGAACCTTTTCTTATTACATTAATTGTGGGGGGGTCCCACATAGCTTCCTTTAGTTGACTTGCTTGCTGAAGTGGGAGTTTGCATTTAATGAGGGTTCCACTGTCTTTTGTCTTATTTGATTTTATGGCCTATTTATTGTTTCCTGGCCGCATGGGGTCCCTCCCACTCTTGGCCGCATGCACAATTGTATGCTAGCCGCATATGGCTTGCTAGCCTTAAATGTTTGACTGATTGCATTTAAATAATTTCGGAGCCGCATGGGTGGCCTCCCACTCTCTTTGACCGCATGTTTGTTCTCCCACTTTTGGACCGTATGGGTCCCACTTTGATTGTTTAAATATTTTATTTGTCTAAATTATGGTCAGAATTTCTTCCCACTCCCAACATGAAAGTTGTAGAGTTTCTCTTTGGCTTCAAGAATATGTATATTATATATTCATTTATTATTATTTAATTGTGCCCGTTTCTCCCCTCTTTGATAAATTAGAATGACTTGACAGTGACCCGTAGTGGTGCACACTTGACAATGAACTTGACATGATAACTTGACAATAAACTTGACATGATAACTTGACAGTGAACTTGACATGATATACCTGACATGATAGTGGCCCGCCGTGGCGCACTCTTGACATGATAGACCTGGCATGATATTTCTTGAAATGCTGTTGCGACGGCTAACACGACATGACATGATTGAATGACCTGGACACCGTGGACGATTGTGCTTGTGCAAATGAACCCATCTTGTCTTGCATCATGTCTAGGACGGGGATCCCTGAGTACCACGGTCAGGGGCACCCACTGAAATTGACTAAGGCTAATCACTAGAATAATCCAATAGTCATGAAGAAATTTTCCAGCTACAGACAATCCCGTTATCTGGGCGTCCCACTTGGGATCTGTAGCCTGCCGTCGAGTAAGGCACATTTCCAGCACACTGTCATGTGTTGCACCCTCTAAGTCACCTAAGGGTACATGCGTTTCCTGGACGATGTACCCACTTGAATTCAACTCTAATTGCGTCCGGATAGCCTGGATGGTCTGCAGGGCTTGTGGCTGTGGAATAATCTCACTGCATCTTGCTAGTAATTAGGCCTGTGATAACCCTAGTTAGTTCACTACCAAAATAAGTGGTTTTAGCGACGCCCAAAAATGTTGCTAAAACAATAAAATCCGTCGCTAATATGAAGCACCGACGCAATTACCGACGTTTAAGTTTTATCGCCGTTTCCTTAGTCGCTGATTACAAAAACGTCGTTGAACGTCGCAATTACCGACATCCAGCGACGTAACTGTACGTCGGTGAGTTCTCGACGTCTACCGTCGTGTCGTCGGTATATTAGCGACGTATATGTAGTCGCTACACGTCGGTGAAGTCCTGGAATAATTCCCGACGTCTACCGTCGTTTCGTCGGTAATATAGCGACGTGAATGTAGTCGCTAGACGTCGGTAAAGGTCCTGGATAATACCGACACTCACCGACGTTTAAACGTCGAAAAAACGTCGGAGACCTGTACATTTTTTTGCAGCTAGTCGTCGGTAAACGTCGGAAAAGCGTCGGAGACCTGTACTTTTTTTGCAGTTAGTCGTCGGTAAATGTCGAAAAAACGTCGGAAAAATGTATTTTTTGCAGCTTGTCGTCGGTAAACGTCGGAAAATGACGTCGATAAACGTCAGTAAGCGTCGCTAAACGTCGCTAAAATTGTAAAAAAAATATAAAAAAAAATAAAACACAGATTCTATATTACCACTCACAATTCAAGATGCTACACATATAGGTACACATTCAAATCCCCACTCACAATTCCAAATCACAGCGCATTCAAACCCCCACTCACAATTCAAGATGCTACACATATAGCTTTAATCTAAGTTAATTAACATCCAATCCAAACACAATTAACATTTATCGACGAAGGAATTAACATCCAATCCAAACATCCAATCCAAACAAGTCACAAGTCAAATCGATACAAACACAATTAACATCCAAATCCAAACATCCAATCATAAGTCACAAACATATGATGATACAAACACAAACAAAAGTCCTAACTAGGACTACTAGTGATCTGGTGCAGGAGGGGCACCGCCGCGACGAAGGGATAACAACTCCTCATACTCCGCAAGTGAAATCGATACAGATGGAGCGCCAGGCTGTGACGTTGGTGGAGTCGGTATCGAAGAAGAAGGCGGTGGAGGCGGCGGAGTCGACGACGATGAAGGCGCACCCAGAGTACCAGCATGCTCCAACGCTGTAAGTCGCTGGTTGTATGAATCCATGATAGATAACATTCTACCACTGCTCTGGACCATCGAATCCTGCGCCAATCTCACCGTCTCGGCCATGGTCACCTGTCCTGTCTGCAACTCCGTCACCGTGCGCTCTAACCCTCCAACGGTGCGCTCTGTCCTCTTAGTCGTCTCCACGAGCCCCATAATGCCGCGGTCGAGCGCATCCAATCGTGCTATCAGCGCAGGATCGTCCGTAGGGTGCTGAGACTGCTGCTCGATCCGTCGTAGCAGGTCGTCACGGAGAGACTCCATCATCTGGTGGACTCGGGCAGACTCCTGGGACGGCTGTGGACCATGCACACTAGCAGGAGATGTCCTAGAGGACTGGGTCACAACTAGGACGCCATAGGATCCCGTACCGTAGTACGTACCCCTATGGAGGCCACCAGCGACGGTCATCCACAGCTCGTCCGCCGACGGAGCTTGAGTGGGCTGCGAGGAAGTACCGGCCACTCCTGCATCAGGTGCACTAGCAGTCGCCCGTTCCCGCAGCCTCTGATACTCGGCCTAGGCGTCTCTGTACCCCTGGAGCGCGTAAATGATTCATGTTAAAAACAAATCTATTTTAACCTTGAAGCGCGTAAACCAGTAGTTCTTCCTTTCGTCTGGAGCATCAGAGTAGTTAATCCAGGGACCACCATAATTATACCTCAGCATATCGCCTAGGCGTCTCTGTACCCCTGGAGGACGATATCTATACAGACATATTATATTCATGAAAAAAGTTAATTTATGATAAAAACAGAAAAAAAAAATCATAAACCAAAATACCTACTTTGTACCGTCGGCCCAGATCTTCGTCCTCCCCTCCTCCGGAGGTGCGCACGCATCATCTTCATGATGCTGGTCGGCCGTCGACGCATCCTCCTCCATCGGCTCATCGGTCGTCTCCATCGTCGTATTAGCAGTAGGAACGCTAGACGGGTGAGCACTCTCATTAGGCCTGGAACTACTCGTCCCAGGAGACAATCCACGTGGCATCGTCCCAGGAGGCCCAGCTACTGGCCGATACAGCGGAGTAATCGGCGACGAGGATCCAGAGCCGGTACCAGTAGGAGGTACCGAAGGAGGACCTCTACCAGTACCTATAGGAGGACCTCGCCGTCCTCCTGGTCGGTACCCTCCGCGACGACCTGCCATACCTGATAACAACATTGGATAATACAACAAATTAATAATAGAGACTAGAAATATGAAAGTACAACAAAGACAAGATAATAACCAAGACAACATATGATGATACATTCTACAAGAATCATCTAAGTCCAGATAAGTACATCTCTCTCAATCATCTTCAGAATAATCATCTTGTTCGTCTTCCTCGACCTCATCTTCCTCTTCCTCCTCATCTTCACTTTCGTCTTCACCTTCGTCGGCTTCGTCTTCCTCTTCGGATAATTCTACATCTTCTACATTATGTGTCGTGTAATGCGTAACTTCCGTGGAGTCCACATCGACAATATTGATTACAGGAGGTAGCTCGTCCTCCTGGTAAGCTTTTTCATCAACATCAAAAGTATCTCTAGCTTTAGTCTTGCATACTGCCCACCAGTCAGACTTCGTTGCTCCCCGTCTTGGATAAGCTGTGAAGTACACGAGCTGAGCCTGAGTTGCTAGGACAAACAGTTCGTAGCCTTGATATCTACGCTTGTAGTTTATATCCACAAGACCATGCTTGTCAATTTTCCAGCCTTGATTTTCAATCGGATCGAACCATTCACACTTGAACAACACGATCTTTGCAGGTTCTCTGCCATAATTATATGACAACTCCACAATCTCTCGCAAGATGCCAAAGAAATCATTTCCTGGATCGACGTCTTTGTAGTTCGAAGACTTGATACACAAACAACTGTTCTTCGTGGAATCAAGATCCAGGAAGCTGTCTCTGATCGGAGCATTTGTCGACTTGAACCGAAAGCCATTGACACAATAACTTGGCCATGTTTTAACAAAAGTAATTGGTCCCTTGGCAAGAGTTCTAATTAATTCAATCTCGGGTGAAATTAGACGATCGACCTGAATATCAAAGAAGAGATAATAAGTTATTTATTGCGCAGTTGCATTAGAAGAGGCCAGTAAATATTACCGAGCTGCTTACATATTCGCTCAACTAAGAAGGAAAATGACGTCTCATTTCTTGTTCTAATGCTTCGTCTGTTAGGTAGGGTCTAACCAGCCTCAACTCATCATTATATGTGCTGGAAAACAACGAAGCATTAGAACGATTAGTACAATAATATTAGCTTATACTATTACATTGAGATGACGTAAACTCATCATTCCTTACTTACCCCTCTAGCTTCTCCACTTCATCCTCGTCGCAATTGAGTAATACATACAACTGAGCAGCCCTTAGCTCTTCGTCATTCAAATATCTCTTCTTCATTTTCCCCGAAGGCTTTCCGGACGCATTGAATACTTTCAGTATTCCATCATTAAATTCTTGATATCCGTCGTCGTTTCTCGGAGCCCTCGTTCTATTCGTAGCAACATGAGGTTTGAAATAGGAGGAGCAGAAATTTGTAATCTCCTCGAGAATATAGGCTTCACAAATAGAACCCTCGACCCGAGCCTTATTTTTTACCTTTTTTTTTAGGTGATTCAAATGTCGCTCGAACGGGTACATCCATCGATATTCGACAGGTCCACCAACACGTGCCTCGTAGGAAAGATAAATCGACAAATGCTCCATAGAGTCGAAGAATCCAGGAGGAAACACCCTCTCTAGCTTGTACAGTGTTACCGCAATGTCCTTCTCTTGCTTTTCTAGACGATCAACGAGCAATTTCTTAGAACAAAGGTCCCTGAAGAATATGCTAAGCTCCGTCAATGGATCCCAAACTGCCTGCGGTAAGAATTCCCGAAATGCAATCGGAATTAACCGCTCCATGAATACGTGACAATCATGGCTCTTCATACCTGTCAGTTTGTTCTCCTTGAGGTCGACGCATCTTCTCAAGTTTGAAACATACCCATCTGGAAATTTCAGACCTTGAATCCACCTACAAAGTCTCACTTTATCCTCCTTCTCCAGTGAAAAAATTGCCTTAGGCTGCTTCAACTTCCCATTCCCGTCCTCTATCAAATGCAATGCAGGACGTCTACATATTTCTTTCAAGTCCAATCTAGCCTTAGGATTGTCTTTCGTCTTCCCCTTTACGTCCATTACAGTATTAATTATGTTGTCAAACACATTCTTCTCGATATGCATGACATCAAGGTTATGTCTAATCAGATTGGTGCTCCAGTATGGCAGATTCCAGAATATACTCCTCTTCGTCCAGTTATGAGTGCGACCAAATCCGTCACACTTGTAGCCCGTAGCAGGCTGCTCAATAGCACTTGGTAAATCTCTAACCTCCTTCCATATCGTGGCTTCGCACCACCTTGTCGGTGGATCACCCTTCTCCACAACGCCAGCACGAAAAGCATTCCTGTTCCTCCGGTACGGATGATCCTTCGGCATGAATTGTCGATGACAATCGAAGAAGCACGGTTTGCCTCCGTGTTTCAAACGGAAAGCCTTAGTGTCGTCCATGCAACACGGACATGAAAGACGACCATGCGTGCTCCATCCAGATAACATTCCATAGGCTGAAAAGTCGTTGATGGTCTACATAAGTGCTGCCCGTATCTGGAAATTTTGTTTTCTAGATACATCGTACGTGTTGGAACCTACTTCCCACAGCTGATTCAACTCATCAATCAATGGCTGTAAATAAACATCGATGTTCCTTTTCGGATTGTTCGGACCTGGGATAATAACGGTGAGGAACATATATGGAGTCTTCATGCACATCCAAGGCGGTAGATTGTACGGGGTGACGATCACAGGCCAACACGAATACTGGGATCCCGAAAGTCCGAATGGGGTAAAACCGTCAGAGCAGAGACCCAATCTAACATTACGCGGATCAGAAGCAAAATTTGGATACTCTCGATCAAAGTGCTTCCATGCTTCTCCATCAGATGGGTGATCCAACACTCCTTCGGTATGTTCCCGCTTATGCCAACTCATGTTTTCTGCAGTTTCCTTCACCATAAACAACCGCTGCAAACGCGGCGTCAACGGCAAGTAGTGCATCGAAGAGGTAGGCTTCCTGGCACCGACAGACTTTCCTCTACTACAGGCCTTGTAGCGATCGACACCACAAAATCTGCAGGCGTCTTCATCCTTGTCGTCTTTGTAGTACAACATGCACCCGTTGCGACAGGCATCGATTTTTTCATATCCCATCCAGAGCGATCTAACCATCCTCTTAGACCGGTAGAAGTCTTTAGGCAACTTCGCACCCTCAGGCAATATTTCTATAAGCAACTCCATAATACGGTTGTAGAAATCTTGCGACATGTTAAAATCGGACTTGATGCTCAACAATCTTGTAACCACCTCCAACGGTGAATGATCCTCACAACCAGGATATAATGGAGTCCTTGCATTCTCCAGCAACTCCATGAACTGTGCAGCATCGGGGTTCGGTGCCTCCTCAGGTGCATCATGATCATCCGGATCGAAACTAGGCTCGGCCGCGTCGAAAACCATGTTCACCAACCCATCGTCGTAAGGAGCGTTGTTGTGGACATCCACATAAGGCTCGTACTCTGATGCTAAAGACACAAGTTCTCCGTGCTCGCTCCACTGATAGTAATTCGGCGTGAAACCCTTCGAGTACAAATGATACGTGACATCCACT
The DNA here is from genome assembly GCA_029216955.1 of Iris pallida. Lineage (NCBI taxonomy): Eukaryota > Viridiplantae > Streptophyta > Magnoliopsida > Asparagales > Iridaceae > Iris > Iris pallida. The sequence continues at coordinate 1,800,107 of JANAVB010042217.1, forward strand.
TCTGGATGATATTTCAAGTTGCGACATCTCACACACGGACACTTAATTTTGGTACCGTCCATGTACTGAGAGAACGCCTTGGCAAACTGCAGGAACTGGTGTACACCCTCTATGAATTCATCCCGCACACCGCACATGTCATCAGGATGACGGTTGTACATCCAAGTACGATTTCGCAGATAGTAATTCAGCTCCATAATTCTGTAAGATAGATACATCAAGGTAGTGAATGATATGCAAGTGTCAAAGCTTTTCCGATGGATTGCATTTATCTTTTCATCCATTCATTCATGCATTGCATTTATCTTTTCAGTTTTGCATATCATTACCTACTATTATACATGCATTTATCTTTTCATCCATTCATTCATGCATTGCATTTATCTTTTCGATCAACAATCTAGTAAAACAAGGCTAAACTAGGTCAATAAGACAACATCTTGGGTTATATTGGTCAACTGGATTACATTGGATGTGAAAATCTGTATCGTAAGACAAACTAAACATAATTAGTATATAATCATGTAACTGGTGGATCCGCTAGCTAGTAAGTCGGATGTACTTAATATCAGAGAGTATCATATTAGTATCAGTATATAGGTTAGGTAGACCGTATCAAACGCATATCGGAATAGTAGGCCGAATAGGAGGCCGAGATAGTCGAATGAGAAGAAGGGAAGAAGGGAGGAGCAGATGGGTCCAGAGCCATGGTGGAGGAGGAGAAGTAACATGAGAGCAGTTTTCGCCGTAACATCTCCTGGCTCTGCTGGCAACTGAAGTCCAGATGCTACAAAGGACGATCCTTCGCTGAAATCGACTACAACACCCATCAGTTCAAGTTCATTCCTAGATGAGTATATTCCAATGCCATAGAGGAAGGTCAACAAACTGATGGCTTCTATGGCATTGGAATCTACTCATATAGGAATGGACTTGAACTGATGGATGTTGTAGTCGATTTCAGCAAAGGATCGTCCTTTGTAGCATCTGGACTTCAGTTGCCAGCAGAGCCACAGGAGATGTTACGGCGGAAACTGCTCTCATGTTACTTCTCCTCCTCCACCATGGCTCTGGACCCATCTGCTCCTCCCTTCTTCCCTTCTTCTCATTCGACTATCTCGGCCTCCTATTCGGCCTACTATTCCGATACCGATACTTTGAACCTTGATCTTAACACAAACCTATATACTGATCGATACTAATCCGCTACGCCCGATACTAAGTATATACGGTCGATACTGATAGCGATAGTCCGATACCGATAGCGATAGTCCGATACCGATAGTTCGATCGATACCGATAGTTCGATACCGATAGCGATAGTCCGATACCGATAGCGATAGTTCGATACCGATAGCGATAGTTCGATACAGATACACATGGACCTACATATCTATATATCACTAGTAGCCATACTCCTCTACATACTACTCTACACTAGGATCTAGTAACCATATACTAAGTCAAAATCTAGGGTTTGACTGAATATGGGTTAACTTTCTGGTCAAACTAAGTCAAAATCTAGGGTTTGGTCAAACCTAGACTAGTCAACAAGGTCACTTAGACTATTAAGTCAATTCTATGATATACTAACTCATAACTAACTATAGGCCAATATAACTAGGATATCCTAGGATACCATAATACTATATCATATACATATCAAGGTATATATACCCAATGTCTATAGTCTAAACATATATCCCTTACAAGGACTCTCAAACACATTACATAGTGTAGCATCTCATTAGCCATATACCTATACTCTAATCCATTACCTACTCTATAACTCAACTGTTACCCACCATACTCTAAGAGCATCTCCAACCCTATTGTCTTGTTATATGTTGTGAATCATATGTGGCATTAGGCACAAGACAATGTCTTGTCTAGGTGGCAAGATTATATTGACAAATGACAATGAAGTAAGAAAATCTTCTCCAATGCAAAATGTTTACTTTTTTCAACTTGGAAGATAAAGTATTAAGATATTTACTTCTTTCCCAACTTTCAAGACAACTACTCATATTCTTTCTTTTTCCTAATATTTTTTATTCATAATTGATGACATGGAGAACAAGACATTGTCAAGTGCATTGTCTAGAACTAGACAACCAACTTCACAATGTCTTGTTTAATTTTTGCCACATAAGCTTCACAATTAACTTGACAATTGCATTGGAGAAGAACTTTTGAATAAAATTTTGTCATTCCTATGTGGCAACAACTTTTTTCCAAAGTCACAATAGGGTTGGAGATGCTCTAACTATCTACTTGCATTCACACACATTTATAGCAATATGTATAATATACTCACTAACATCTAACCCTCTCTTCCATTTGTTCCTTTAAATCAACACATATCTATATATAGATAGCCCAAATCTGTAAGGTATACAACCGGTTAGGGTTAGGGTTTACCTGACCGTCACGACGAGGGGGAGCGGCGGTGGAGGTGGCTGCCGGGAAGGAGTAGGAGGAGGAGCGGCGGTGGAGGTCACTACCAAAATACATGGATTTACCGACGGCCTTATCCGTCGGTATTCCGTCGCCAAAAATAAATACCGACGGATTACCGACGGATATTTTGGTAAAACAGCCGTCGGGAATAACCTCGTCGCTAAAACATATCCGTCGCTACTCCGTCGTTCAGCGACGACTTAGCGACGGAATACCGTCGGCTCATTTAAATATATATAGCGACGGATTACCGACTAGCTTTCGTCAAAACATGTATCAAGATATAGGTTTAGCGACGGAATACTCCGTCGCTAAAGAGTCGGCAAAACCGTATTAGTGATTTTCTGATACGCAATATCCGTCGCTAATCCGTCGTAAATTTGTCGGTAAAAGCGTATTAGCGACAAAACATCCGTCGCTAACAGCAAAATTTATGGACATCAAACAGAACTAGGTCGACGGACGTTCCGTCGCTAAACCGTCGCTCAATGTAAAATTCTCCAGGTAGCGACGGATATTACGTCGCCAATCCGTCGATACATTAAACTCCTACAGATAGCGACGGATGGTCCGTCGTCAATCCGTCGCTTTATTGAAATGCTCCAGGTAGCGACGGTTTTTCCGTCGCCACTCCGTCGCTAAACTCAGTTTCTCCAGTTAGCGACGGACTATCCGTCGCTGAGTGGTCGCCAGTCCGTCGCTAACTTCTAATTTTTGAAAAAAAATACTGCAAACAGACTCTTTCCTGTTTGTACAACACATCCAACACAATATCAAACATACAAAATATCCATATACAACACCATATATCCATATCCAATACGAATATCCAACGTATCCAATATCCAATACCATATATCCATATGCAAAATATCCATATCCGACACCAATATCCAACGTATCCAATATCCAACAAAATATTACCAACACAATATATCCAATATCCAACATTAAATTATCCAAACATAAAAAAAATATTCGAACATACAATGTATCCAAATGTCTACAAAAATTTCGGCAGCACCTCCTTTGTATATCAGATCATCGCTTATAACCCAGCGTAGGTATATATCCAAAAATCACATAGACGAAATATGCACATACGAATTTAATGCACACCAATTATCCAAGAAAAGACATCAATTATACTGAAGAGTAACCTAATATCCGTCGTTATACTGAAAATTTATCTTCAAGTGTGAGAACGGATGGCTCAGAATACACAACCCAAAATTCATTCTAGCATACATTAGTGTGAATCATCTATGTTTTGTACATATGGTGTAGTATATGATCTTATCGTATATAGTATTTGAAGAACGTAACAGAATCAAGATGAACTCACATAATGTAATACTAAGACATCATCTACTACTATATAAGATATAGTGATAGGTTATCGTATCATCATTGCCGAGGGATGAGGGTCGGAGGACAGTCAACTTATCTACGGCTACATAGTTTCTGCCTCGCCAGTCGAATGGCTGCAGGGACTATATATGTCCTGATCACCATGTCGTACCGTAGATTAATGCAAATGGAGCTGGAAACAAAATACAGAAACCAAAAAACAAAATACAGAATCCAATCCCTGGGTTCGCCGAAAATACAAAACACAGAATCCAATCCCTGTATTTTAAGTGTGAGAACGGATGGCTCAGAAGACAACCAAACCGGAGAGGATACTCCAAGAGATACATCTGAGTAGGACGTATACTCTGAGAGATCACCCTTACAGAAATGATATCAGTAGTGGTATCGAATGTTGGAGAATATATTATCACAGTATACGTCCTCTCCTCCACGATGGCTCTAGACCCATCTGCTCGTCCCTGCTTCCATTCTTCTTGTTTGACTCTCTCAGCCACACATGATATCCAGCTCAAGTGTAGAGTAGGCGGAAAAGAAGGGAACAGGAATAGGAGGGGGAAGCAGCACACCGGCGGCATGACCCGGAGGAAGTACAGAGGTTTTCTTCAACATACGTAGGAGAACTATAAGGATATATGTAAACACAACATATCACCTTGTCAAAGACCCTAAATGTGACAACCATGTTACCGCGGTGTCGGAAGACTAATATGTCATAATTTTATAAGCCGTGTGTTTTGACATAATCCTCCCAACCGGATTTCAGTTCTATGTAATAATGCGAGATTACGACACAGGAGGAAAGAGTTGGGATGATTATGTCAAAACACACGGCTTAGAAAATTATGACATGTTAGTCTTCCGACACCGCGGTAACATGGTTGTCACATTAAGGGTCTTTGACAATATGACATATTGTGAAAAGATATATCCTTATAGTTCTCCTACGTATGTTGAAGAAAACCTTTGTACTTCCTCCGAGTCATGCCGCCGGTGTGCTGCTTCCCCCTCCTATTCCTGTCCCCTTCTTTTCCGCCTACTCTACATTTGAGCTGGATATCATGTGTGGCTGAGAGAGTCAAATAAGAAGAATGGAAGCAGGGACGAACAGATGGGTCTAGAGCCATCGTGGAGGAGAGGACGTATACTGTGATAATATCTTCTCCAACATTCGATACTACTACTGATATCATTTCTGTAAGGATGATCTCTCAGAGTATACGTCCTACCCAGATGGATCTCTCGGAGTATCCTCTCCGGTTGGTTGTCGTATCATCATTGCCGAGGGATGAGGGTCGGAGGACAGTCAACTTATCTACGGCTACATAGTTTCTGCCTCGCCAGTCGAATGGCTGCAGGGACTATATATGTCCTGATCACCATGTCGTACCGTAGATTAATGCAAATGGAGCTGAAAACAAAATACAGAAACCAAAAAACAAAATACAGAATCCAATTCCTGGGTTCGCCGAAAATACGAAACACAGAATCCAATCCCTGTATTTTAAGTGTGAGAACGGATGGCTCAGAAGACAACCCAACCGGAGAGGATACTCCAAGAGATACATCTGAGTAGGACGTATACTCTGAGAGATCACCCTTACAGAAATGATATCAGTAGTGGAATCGAATGTTGGAGAAGATATTATCACAGTATACGTCCTCTCCTCCACGATGGCTCTAGACCCATCTGCTCGTCCCTGCTTCCATTCTTCTTGTTTGACTCTCTCAGCCACATATGATATCCAGCTCAAGTGTAGAGTAGGCGGAAAAGAAGGGGGCAGGAATAGGAGGGGGAAGCAGCACAGCCGGCGGCATGACCCGGAGGAAGTACAGAGGTTTTCTTCAACATACGTAGGAGAACTATAAGGATATATGTAAACACAACATATCATCTTGTCAAAGACCCTAAATGTGACAACCATGTTACCGCGGTGTCGGAAGACTAACATGTCATAATTTTATAAGCCGTGTGTTTTGACATAATCCTCCCAACCGGATTTTAGTTCTATGTAATAATGCGAGATTATGACACAGGAGGAAAGAGTTGGGATGATTATGTCAAAACACACGGCTTAGAAAATTATGACATGTTAGTCTTCCGACACCGCGGTAACATGGTTGTCACATTAATGGTCTTTGACAAGATGACATATTGTGAAAAGATATATCCTTATAGTCCTCCTACGTATGTTGAAGAAAACCTCTGTACTTCCTCCGGGTCATGCCGCCGGCTGTGCTGCTTCCCCCTCCTATTCCTGTCCCCTTCTTTTCCGCCTACTCTACACTTGAGCTGGATATCATGTGTGGCTGAGAGAGTCAAATAAGAAGAATGGAAGCAGGGACGAGCAGATGGGTCTAGAGCCATCGTGGAGGAGAGGACGTATACTGTGATAATATCTTCTCCAACATTCGATCTCACTACTGATATCATTTCTGTAAGGGTGATCTCTCAGAGTATACGTCCTACCCAGATGGATCTCTCGGAGTATCCTCTCCGGTTGGTTGTCGTATCATCATTGTCGAGGGATGAGGGTCGGAGGACAGTCCACTTTATCTACGGATACATAGTTTCTGCCTCGCCAGTCGAATGGCTGCAGGAACTATGTTACCGCGGTGTCGTAGTCCAATATAATCCAGAGATTGACACAGTTCTAATTCATATATGTAGTCCAATACAAATAGTCTAAAACAAAAACAACCCAATAAAAATAGTCCAATACAAATAAGTACTAATAGCTAATGCTTGCCACGCTGCTCACGCAAACGCTCAGTGATACTTTCATGCAACCACCTCCGAAAAGCGAGATTTTTGGTGCGAGGAGAGGCGTCGTCCCTTGCCAGGACTGCATCAAAAGCACTCTCGGCATTACTAGCTACCGGTGCCGGATGACTAGAACTCCCGGTCTCAAATTCAAAAACCAAAATCCCCATGCCAACATGAATCATAACATATAACTTAAACCCAGACATGACATAGGATTAAACCTAATGATTTAATCATCCTTAAATCAGTAAACACAAACAATGTACTAATTCTCAGTTTTTAGTCCAATGTAATTCGAAAGCCATCATCCCATGCCAAAAAAAACACTCCATACACAGAAAACAACAGATTTTTGATAAGTACTTATTTGTGTAGGGGTATCATCTGACTGCACACAAGGGATGATGAGCTGGGCAGGTGCAATATGGATGCAGTAAGCCACCCCAACAATGCCCGACCCCCTTAACTAGGCTAGTTCTAGGTCAAATTAGGAGTCCAAGTCAACTCTGTCAAAACTAATCTTAATTAGGCTAAACTTCTACCTTAGCTAATCAAATATATATACTAGACTTCACGACGTGTGTCTGTGTATATATATATATATATATATATATATATATATATATAATTAATAAATTACTTAAAATTATGCCTATATATATATATATATATATATATATATATATATATATATATATATATATGTCTGTGTTTTTTTTTTTTTTTTTTTTTTTTTTTTTTTTTTTTTTTTTTAAAAAAAAATATATATATATATGTCTGTGTGTGTGTGTATCCGTGTGTCTGTGTCCGTGTGTGTCCGTGTGTGTGTGTGTGTGTGTCTGTGTGTGTGTGTGTCTGTGTGTCCGTGTGTGTGTGTGTGTGTGTCCGTGTGTGTGTGTCCGTGTGTGTGTGTTTGTCCGTGTGTGTGTGTGTCTGTGGGAGAGGAGGAGGCAGCGGTAGGGGGTCGGGTTCGGCGGGGGGCTGCCGGAAAGGAGGAGGAGGAGGAGGTCGGAGAGGCGGTGGAGGAGGAGGCTGGGCGGTGGAGGAGGAGGCTGGACGGGGTCGGTGCTCGCGGCGGTCGGTGGGGGTCGCCGAGGGCGCGGTCGGACGGGGGTCGAGGGGACAGGGGTGCTCGGGGTCGGGAAATAATGGGGGGGGGGGAAGGAAAATATTGGGGAGGAGGAAAATGGAGGGAAGTGAAATCGAAACTGACCTATATTCGCACATTAGCGACGTAACATAAGCGCGTCGGTAACCGTCGCAACTTTATTGATATTAACGACGCCATAGTAAAAACGTCGCCAAACGTCGCTAATATCAATGATATTAGCGACGTTCACCGACATATCCGCGACGTTAGTTTTTCAATACGCAAACGTAGTTACTATACGACGCTGAACGTCGCTAGTAGTGACGTCTTGCGACGTCATAAGAAAACGTCGGTAAATTGTTTTTTATCTGCGACGTTTTCGGAAAACGTCGCAAATTACGTCGGTAATATGACTTATTTTGGTAGTGGTTAAACTATCAAGTCGTACTCTTTGCTTGACCGTGATTGATTGGATGTAGTCTAGTCCAGCTTTGTCTCGTCCCGATCCTGTATAAGGTTATGACATGACATGATTACTCGTGCTTTACTTTAATTCAATATCAAGATTGTTACATGTCCTGAATCCTTATTTTATCTTGCCGATAAATGGTGGAAAAATCCAAGTTCTGTTCAGACGAAGGGTTACAACCCCGGTCCTTGTTTGGTTTACGGGTTGTAACCTGGTTATCTGAATAGTCCCATGGTTATCCCATCGTATATCACCTGTCCTGTTTTCTTTAATTGTTGTCTTTTATTAGATATTATTACTCTTGTGCTGATTGCTGGTTTTAGTTCCTAAGTGAAGCCTCCTTTGTGGCACTTGCTCTTTTTGGGACCTGACCCAGCTGGTTTTGTATGGCCAGATACCAGAGCAGCTCCAGAGGATCTACCGAATCTCCAGCCACATGGTGACCACTAGACGAAATCCTGGCAACGAGTGGGTTATTTTTGGCTCTCCCACTCTCTTGTAAAATTATTCTTTTGAGGCGTTTAGCCGTCGAGCAAGTGTTAGCTCGTGTACATTTTTACTTACTATCTGCCTACGGACTGTAACATGATTGACAACCTAGGGTTGATCATGTATGACTAAAACTCTTGCTAGTCCTCACATTTTGTAACGACTAGCTTTATCATCAGCTGAATATGTAATGTTTGGGACGCCTGACTATTGTATATTTGGTGATCTTACATCTTGTAACTCTATTTACTTACGTGTGATTGAGACACTAGGCTTGTTATTGACCTTAAGAGACTGCTGGCTTGTAGATAAACCCTCATGTATCTAGACAGCCGTGACCGTATAGCGAGATGGATCCCATTTCAACGTAGCTGGCTATGTCTGCCCCCGCTCTCCAGTATTCTGGTTCTAGGACGTGACAGACCTCGGGGTCCTCGTCCGCGCCGCTCGTCGTCGTCGTCGCCGCCTGCACGAAAGCCCTCCGTCTGACTAGTCCGTCGTCCGCCTGCACAAATTATTTAACGAAGTCGACCGGGGACGTAGGGTTAGGATTTTGGAACGATGAGGATGACGATGGACGGATCCTCGAAGATGTTCGGATCCTCGTTTAGGAGGGACACAGTTGGACACTTTTGGGAGGGACACAGATGGATATGAACAGTTGGACACATTAAAAAAAATTGTTTTCTAAAAATATTTTACCAAACAGATTTTTTATTTTTTTGTTTCAGAAAACTATTTCCAGACGAAAGTAACCAAACGTAAACTCAAAATCTCTATATCCAGAAAACAACTTTATAAAATCATCTCTAAAAATTGTTTTCAGAACAAAATTTCAGAAAACCTATCCAAACGGACCCTAAAGTTTCCCAAAGGCCCCGTTTGGTTCGCGGAATGGAAGAGAAAGGAAATCAATTCCTTGTCATTTCCTTTCCTTTGGGAAACTTTAATTGCTATTGATTTTCCTTTCCGATGTTTGGCAATGCCAAGAAATTTGGAAAGGAAAGTGAATACTTCCACTACCAAAATTACTAGCTTTAGCGACGACCGGATCCGTCGCTAGTCCGTCGGTAACATGAATTACCGACGGCTTAGCGACGGATATTTGATGAAAATAGCCGTCGGGAAAAGCCTCGTCGCTATAATTTTTCCGTCGCTAAGCCGTCGGACATATGATTAACCGACGAACTAGCGACGGATTACCGACGACTGACTTTTAACCGATTAGCGACGGATTAGCGACTTGTTCTCGTCGGTTCACATGCCATATAATATTAAAATATTCATCGCTTAGCCGTCGTAAATAGGTCGGTAATAGCGTATCAGAAAGGTCCTGATACGCAAAATCCGTCGCTAGTCTGTCGCCATGACGTCGTTAACCGCGACGTTTTAGCGACGGCTTAGCGACGGCAAGGTCGTCGGCCTGGTTCTGGAAAGCTTCCATTTGTCCAGAACCATGTCGACGGATAACTTGTCGCTAATCCGTCGCTAGTCCGTCGTCCTCCTCGACAGATTAGCGACGGTTTAGCGACGAAATATCCGTCGCTAAGTCTCTGCAAATCTACCATATTTCCAGAAACATGTCGACGGATTAGCCGTCGCAAGGTAGTCGACATTCCGTCGCTAATATTAATTGTGCCCAGTTAGCGACGGAAAAGTCGTCGCTATGTCGTCGCTATATAGTCGCTAACTGCAAAATATTTATATCACCCAGTTAGCGACGGAATGCCCGTCGCTATATCGTCGGTAACTGCAAATATCCGTCGCTAGTTAGTCGCTAGTCCGTCGCTAAATGCAACATTAAGAAAAAAAAATTACAGAAATATTCTATTTCACCAAATATCCAATATCCAATATCCAATATCAAACAGAAATATCCAATATCCAATATCCAAACATCCATGTACAATCAACAAATATCCAAATTCATAATATCTAATATCAAACAGAAATATCCAAACACAAATACACAAATTCATAATATCCAAACAAATTCATAATATCCAAACAGTACAAATATCCAAAAACAATTCAAATATCATTGAGATGGGGGGGGGTCGTTGATCGGCCCGGCGGATGTACTCTTCTACCATGTACGCCGGCACCTGGGACAACACATGCTCTGGAAGGTTGCGGAGCTGATCTGCCGACATCATGTTCATGAGCCCAATGAGCGCAGTATCCGGTACCAGGCGGACCTCGGCATTACGGTCAAATGAATAACGTCCAGGGTCGGAAGGACCGGCAACCGCACTAGAAGGACCGGGAGCAGACGGATCTGGACCGGGAGCAGAAGAAGGACGCGGAAGGCGCTCCAGCACATCCGACATTAGACTCCGCATTTCCGACATATCGGAGGTGAGAGTCGCAAGCTGCTGCCTCATATCGTCCGACGGGGGCGCGGGAGGAGGCGGGGGCGGTGGATATCTCGGAGTCGCGCCCTGCAACGACGCCGCCATGGAACCTACGCCGTAGACGTGCCCTTTTTTAAAGCCCCCGACAGACTCTACGAACACGTCGTCGTAGCGAGCCGCCATAGAAGAGGGCGTCTGGGTGGGCGTCGTTTCGCCGACAACCTCGGCAGGGGGCTCAATCTGACTAAGGGCCTCACGATATGCAGCCTATCCAATGAATGTGTTTATAGTATAAGTTTTCCTAAGTTATAATTTAAATCCTATGTTTCCCTAAATTATAATTTGAATCCTACGTTCACCTAATTAAGTTAACAATAATTATATTTCTAATATAAATCTCAAAAACGTAATTACTTACATCAGTCGCCTGGGCCCTCGCGTCGACGAAGCTCCCGTCAGCCCGCCTCTTGTGTGTATGCAGGAATACATCGTAGGCGGTGACCGACTCCGGCTCTCTTCCCTCCTTTACCGCCTGTCGTGCCTGCATACGAAATATACGTCGAATTTAATTAACTACGTATATTAATAGTACCGAATTTAATAGTGAAATGAATTTGCGGTATCTCACCAAATCTGCACGCGTCGCTGCGTGGGGCTTTGAACCTCCTGTATGCAGAGCAGCGACCTGTCTGCTCGCCTTCGCTTTCTCTGATTTCTCCTTGTACTGAGCAGTATTCATCTTATCCAACATCTGCTCGTAGTACTCCTCCCGGAGCCACTTCTTCCTCGAATGCGCCGTACGAACGTCGTACACCGCATCCCGTATCTTCTTCCCGGCGGCGGCTTTGTAGGCCTTGCGAATCAACTCCTCGCGATGGGGGGGCCACCAGAACGTCGTCTGACATAGAAATTAAATTATCACGTAATTAAAAAATCAGTGGATTAAAGAATAATTAATAATTAACCAAAAGATATATATATACCTTCATCTCCTCGAGCCAGACGTACTGCATGTTATGAGGCACCTCAGAAAAATTGAGGTAAGGGCCATGGTAGTTTTCCCGGATAATTTGCCCGAGTATCCGGGCAGCATCAAACGGAAAAAAACCTACAAAGAAGCAAAGACCGGATTATTAACTTGAATAAATGAAACAAATTTAATAAATTAACTTAAATTTACTTACGTATCACCCGCTGGCCATAGCTCGCGTCGGTTCTCGCCTATCGGCCTCTCTGGAGGCGTCGGAGGATCCGCGGGTCCGCGGATGTACTCACCGGTAGCAGGATGAAGCTGAATCCGGGGGTACTCCGGAGCCCACCCTGCAGTAACTGATGGTGTACCCGCTGGTGCATCCGGGGGCGGAACGGATCCGCTAGCGGATGGAGTCTCAGGCCTCGATGAAGATGAAGGATGGGTCGCAGAGATAGATCGACGGTGGGAAGAGTCTGTGGCCGGGCTCTCCAGGTCGGGATCGGAGGACTCTATATCCGGGGTATGTGGAAGGCGACCACGACCGCCCCCACCACGACCGCTACCATCACGTCCACGGCCGCTACCATCACGTCCACGGCCACCGCTACCACCACGCCCACCACGGCCAGTACCGCCACCACCAGCACCACCACGGCTACCACCAGCACGAGTGGTAGTGACCATGACCTGTAAATAGAACACATAAATATAATTAACAATATAGAAGTATAAATGAATATAAAACTGAACTAAAATATATATACCAGCAGGGCGGCGAGTGCCGTCAAGACAATGAGAACTAAGAGTGCCATCTGTAAAAAGAAAATCATACAATAAGTAGATGATCGAACGACAAAACCATAAACTGAAATAAGAATGTGTCCGTCTAAACTGAATTCACTAAGTTAGTTGTAAGTGCTTCTAATATATACCGATATTTAATCTAATCATCGTTATCGTCCTCGTCCTCATCGTCATCGTCATCGTTCTCATCCTCATTCTCATCGTCGACTTCATCTATATCATCATCCTCATCGTCGACTTCATCTGTATCATCATCCTCATCCTCATCCTCATCCTCTTCTTCTTCTTCTTCTTCTTCTTCTTCTACTTCTTGTTCAGGCTCAATACTTGGGACAAGACGCCTCTTTCTCCCCTGGTTGACAGCTAAGTCTTGTATATCAACCTCTTCCTCCCCTCTATTTTCCTCAGCATGAGGTATATCGACATCTTCCACGTCCATGGTATCCGACTGTTGTCCCATGTATTGGGGCTTCTCGATCTGGTCCTCTTGGTATGCTGGGTCTCCAACGTTGAATGTATTTCTAGATTTAATCTTGCATACTGCCCACCAGTCAAATCGATCTCTACGACGCCTTGGGTAGCTTGTATAGTAGACTTGAACAGCCTGACTTGCTATCGCAAACGTGTCGGACCCTCTATACCTCCTGCGATGATTTATATCGACGAATCCAAATTGTTTATCGATTCTCCAACCGATATTTGGTCTCGTATCGAACCACTCACATTTGAACATCACAATATGCATATCATATGGGCCACTATATTGTAAATCTACAATCTCCCGAAGCACTCCATAATAGTCAAAGTCCGGCTCGTCGTCATAGATGGTGCCTCTTATGCAAACACCAGAATTCTTGGTATCGAAGCCGTCATTGAGAAATTCGGCATTTATAGCATGCTGAGTTGACTTAAACTTGAAGCCATTAACGACATAGCCTGACAAAGTCTTTGCATGCTTCTTCGGTCCCAATGCCAAATAACGAATGCTCTCATTTATGAGTGTTGTTTCAGGCAATAAAACCTGTAAACATTAATTGATAATTTAAATATTTTAGCTGCATATATTTAAATGGTAGCGGCATAACATATTATCTCAGTTACTTACGTATTTACGAAACCAGGACGGAAAGGTACAATCAACCTCTCTTTGAAGTCCCTCATCTGTAATATATGGTGTCCTCATTTTGACTTCACCTCTAAATACACTGTTAGAGAGAATAAAAATAAGTGTAGTCACTTAATTCACCAAATTAGAGATTATAACGAGGCGTAGTCACTTACTTCTCCAAATCTCTCACTTCTTGTATGTCACAATTTAACAAGACATATCGGTGAGCGGTATCATACTCATCGTCGGTCAACCACCGTTTCTTACTAGCCCCAATAGGCTTGCCCCTTAAATTGAATATACCTCCATCCTCAACGTCTTCTTCATTCCTTTGAGGTCTATTTCGATTTGTCTCGACATGAGTATCGAAATAAATGGAGCAGAAATTTGACACCTCCTCGATAAGATATGATTCGCATATCGAAGCCTCTATATGAGCCTTGTTGCCAACTTTCTTCTTTAGATGGTGTAGGTACCTAAAGAGACAAATTATCTTGAGAATTAACAATGAATTGTAAAATCCACTTAAATTTCACTTAAATTATATCGGTTTTTATTTACCTTTCAAAGGGGTACATCCATCGATAATGAACAGATGCACCGACACGGGCTTCGTATGCTAGATGAATCGGTAGATGCTCCATGCTGTCGAAAAAGCCCGGTGGAAATATTTTCTCTAACTTGCAGATTGTTAAGACAATCTTCTCCTCAAGTTGTACCATATGTTGCACCGTCAGCTTAGTTGAACAGATATCCCTGAAGAATGTAGACAGCTCGGCCAACGGAACCCATACAGCAGAAGGCAACAACTCTCTCAAAGCAATGGGCAGTAATCTTTCCATAAACACGTGGCAGTCGTGACTCTTCATTCCCGTTAGCTTGCGTTCATTGAGATCAACGCATCTAGACAAATTCGAAACATAGCCGTCGGGAAATCTTAAATTAGATATCCACTTGCAGATTATTAATCTATCTTCCTTGCTCAATGTGTATGGCGCTATAGGCTTACTTAATTGTCCACCAGCACCCCTTTGTATCAAGTTCAGATGAGGACGCTTGCATATCTCGGCTATGTCTTGTCTTGCTTTTGGATTGTCCTTCGTCTTTCCTTTAATATCCATGACGGTATTGAAGACATTATCGAACACGTTCTTTTCGATATGCATGACATCAAGATTATGCCTTATAAGATTATCTTTCCAATAAGGCAAGTCCCAGAAGATACTCCGTTTGGTCCAGTTATGGCTTTGTCCGAACCCCTCGACACGATGGTTCGATGGATCTTCCATTGCGGTGGGCAATTCCTTTACAGCTTCCCAAATATCGTATCCCGAAAATCTGGGTGGAGGTTGATTAAATTCTTGTTTTCCATATCTGAACGCGTCCTTATTCTTTCTCCAAGGATGGGTCGCGGGCAGAAATTGACGGTGACAGTCAAAGAAAGAAGTTTTTCCTCCGTGCCTAAGGCGGAACGCCTTACTATTTTCCATGCATATCGGACAAGACATGTTGCCGTGCGTACTCCATCCCGACAGCATACCGTATGCTGGAAAATCATTGATTGTCCACATGAGTGAAGCTCTCATCTGAAAGTTCTGTTTCCTGGAAATATCATAAGTCGTGACGCCGATCTCCCACAGCTGTTTCAGCTCATCCACCAACGGCTGTAAATATATATCGATGTTCTTCGTCGGATTTTTAGGACCGGGTATGATAGCTGTCAGAAACATATAAGGAGTCTTCATACACATCCATGGTGGCAGATTGTAAGGGGTAAGAATGACCGGCCAGCATGAGTATTGAGATCCCGACTGTCCGAAAGGGGCGAAGCCATCAGCACATAGCGCCAGGCGTACATTTCTAGGCTCTGCAGCAAAGTCTGGATGACACAAATCAAAATGTTTCCACGCCTCTCCATCCGAAGGATGTGACAATTCTCCTTCGTCCTTTATGCGTTCTTCGCTGTGCCACGTCATGTGTTCTGCTGTATTTAGAGACATATACATCCTCTGCAAGCGCTTCGTGATCGACAAGTAATGCATATACTTGTAAGGACGTCGTTTTCTAGTCGACTTTCCTTTTCCCTGTACTGGCTTGTAACGATCCGCATTACAGAAGCTGCAACTTTCTGATACGCAATTCTCTTTGTAGTACAACATGCACCCGTTGCGACAACAATCTATCTTCTCGTACCCCAGTCCCAGTTGTCGGACCATCATCTTTGACTTGTAGAAGTTTTTTGGTAGCTCTTTTGATTCCTTCGGTAACACCTCCTTGATTACTTCTGTGATCCGATTATAGCAAGCTTGTGGCAAGTTAAAATCAGACTTTATGTTCAACAACCGCATCGTCACTGACAGTGCGGAATGAGTCTCACAACCAGGATATAGAGAAGTATCTGCGTCCTGAAACATGTCATAGAACTCCTTCGCCTCGGGATTAGGATCCTCCGGATCAAAATTAGGCCCTGCCGCATCATACACCATATCTCGTGCAAGGTTCTGCAGATCTCCATAATCAACAGAGCATCCGTGGTCTTCGATGACATCCGTTGCAGCATTATCATCAAAAGCATAAGTAGCAGCTTCCGCAGCCTGTCTTTCCGAATATAGTTCACCTTGCGATGACCACAGGCCGTAATTACGTACGAAACCCTTACGGGTCAAATGATCTCTCACAGTCACCACTTCTTCGTAACGTCTATTGTGACATTTAACACATGGACACTTAATTTTGTTACCGTCCATGTACTGAGCTTTGCTCATTGCATAATTAAGAAATACTTCCACGCCTGCCTGAAAATCGTCACTCACACCAATTCTACTCTCGTGTTGCCGTTTGTACATCCATGTACGATCAACAAAATAACGACTCATCCTCAATTTGGATGTGAAAATCTGTATCGTAAGACAAACTAAACATAAGAATAGGATCAATCTTCAAATCAGTCTAAAAGGGATGAATCAATATCAACTATTAAGGAAATGAAGTTAATTCTCAGTCCACATTTCACATACCATTCCTCATTCGAATCTCAGTCTAAAGAAAGGAAATCAATTCCCGATTTTGTAATGACAGTTCAACATTAACCAAGTTCGAATCAAATGCAAATCCGCCCTCAATTCACTCATCTGTATAATTTCCTTCTCTTAAACACACACACACATACAAAATATATAGAGACACACTCATAATACAATTTCGTTCCCCCCTCTACTATGTTAACTGCCATCTCCACCCCCCCCCGACCCCCCTGCTCTGCATCCGGCTGCTCTACCGTCGTGTCCGTCCATGCAACGGCCATGCCCCCTTTCCCCTCCTGCTCCGTGTTCAACCGAACCGCCGTCAGTCGAACTGTCGCGTACATGCGCAGTGCTAGCAAAGTAGCCTAACACGGTTGTAACCAAAAAAGGAAACTCTTCTAAGTACACTGGTTGTATTTAAAGATATCACATGAACCCAATATTCCAGTACTTTTACAAAATGAAGTTCGTATTTGTATGGGGTCTATAGTTGTATTCTAGGTTGTGTGGAGCCTAATATGGTTAGACTAGGACAACCCAACTGTGTATAGGAATGCAATTCTGTGAATTATGTGTACATACGTATATAAATCTCTCGTACTGCTTTAATCTGCTACCAGGAGGGGCCTGTGGATATGGGAAAGCGGTCGGACGAGCTCCTTTCTCTTCTATGGTCAGCGCGGGCAGCCCATCGGTTTACAAGGCAGGCCAGGGATGTGGTGCCTGCTATCAGGTGTAATCCTGCTCTGCTGTGTTCAGTTTGCTGAATTTGCTTACTGCACATACTTAATTTTAGGGTTGTTTAGTTACATGGTTTTCGAATCTTACGTTTAGGTCTCCATATTGTACATAAGAGAATTTGGATCTCTCTCTGACGACTGACTGTTCAAAATAGAAACCTAAACGTAAATTTCAAATATCATATGATACCCTAAAACAAGTCGTAAATTTCGAATATTATGGAGACCTAAACAAGATCTAAACAAAGTCAACCGTTATGACGAGATCTGAACTATTTTATGGACAATATGGATATCTAAACCTAAATTTCGAATATCTTATGATACCCTATAAATAAATGTAAATTTTGAATATTTTGAATACCTAAACGAGATCAAACGGTCATCCAAGTCGGTCGTCGGGAAGGACGAGACCCAAACCCTCTCTTCTCAAAAATATGGTGACCTATATTTGGTCAACGCTAAAACTAAATAACACTTAATTTTAATTTGTACGTAGAAGAATGCATTTTTTTCCTACATTGAAAATTTAACCTGTACGTCAAGATTTTAAAATCCTAATTTAACTTGATATCATTCGATTAAACTCTATGACAGTATAGAAAGCCTCTTGGGCTTTAAATGTTGTAGATTAGTTGTAGCACAATTGCATCACACCTGAACTGACCAATACAACGTTGCATATATATGATCATATGCCTACCTATTCCATTTTCACGGTGATAACTTAGAACTTCAAATCAGGTGAGATGCACTAGATACCGCGCATGTTCACGTAAACCCGTAACCGTGGTGATCACCGACGAGTGCCCTGGCTGCCTGTCGGAATCTGTCCATTTCGATCTCAGTGGCACCGCAATCGGAGCAATGGCCCCCGACCCCCCTGCCCCCCGACCCCCCTGCCCCCATTCCCGACCCCCGACCCCCCCGCCCCCCGACCCCCCTGCCCCCATTCCCGACCCCCCCCCCCGACCCCCCACCCCCCCGACCCCTGCCATCTCCACCCCCCCCCCCGACCCCCCTGCCCCCATTCCCGACCCCCCCCCCCCGACCCCCCACCCCCCCGACCCCTGCCATCTCCACCCCCCCCCCCACGACCCCCCTGCCCGCCCTCTCCACCCCCCACCCCCCCGACCCTCCTGCCCCCATTCCCTACAACCCCCGACCCCCTGACCCCATTCACCACCCCCCCACCCCGCCCTCTCCCACCCCCCGCGAACCCGACCCCCCCCCCACTCCCCCCCCCCACGGCCCCAAAACCAAAAATGAGAGAGAGAGAGAGAGAGAGAGGAGAGAGAGAGAGAGAGAGAGAGAGAGAGATACCTGGTAGAGAGAGGGAGAGAGAGAGCCGCGAGAGAGAGAGCGCCTTCGGTTGAGAGAGAGAGAGAGTTTTGGGGGGAATGAAAAATTCCCCCCCGTCGGTTCAATTTAAGTTAGGGCACAGAACTTAGCGACGGAATAGCGACGGATAAAATCCGTCGCTCATCCGTCGCCTAATAAAAGAAGTTTTCCGACGGATGTATCCGTCGCCGGTTAGTCGCTAAAGTTCCCGCCAATGTTTTAAAGATTTTGCCGCCAACAGTTGCGACGAATAAGCGACGGAAAAAGAATCCGTCGCTAATGTTCGTCGACTAAGCGACGAAAACCCGACGAAGTTTTACATTTATAATTGTAAAAATTTATGTTATGTTGTCTGCCGCTAATCCGTCGCTAAGACGTCGGAAACTGGTCGCTATTAGCGACGGAATCCATCCGTCGCTAAACATCCGTCGGTAAAGTGGGGTATTTTAGTAGTGTTCAATGTGGAAAAGTGATTCCTTCCTTGGATGGATGTAATCACTTTCCCCCATAATTTTTCTTCCATTGGGAATCACTTTCCTTTCCTCCTCAATTCCTTGGACGCCCAAACATAGGAAAGTAATCACTTTCCTTTCCCAACCGGGAGATTCCGCCAACCAAACGAGGCCAAAAAAAAGGAAATGACAAGGAATTGATTTCTTTTCCCTTCCATTCCGCGAACCAAACGAGGCCATAGGATAGAAATAGAGAACCATTGGAAAACATTTTTTTGTATGTATACAATTTTTATGTAGAATCTCTTCCAACTAGTATAGAAATCTCCTTGAAGTACAATGCCAAGTAGGATAACAACTTAATTTTAGAAATCACCATTGGAGATGGTCTAACTAACGTCACAATATCTTTGCCATGTCATTACATGTCAATTTCACAACTTATTTAACATTTGTATTAGAGAATGACTTCATCAATAATTTTTTTTTATTCCTATGTGGCAACATTTTTTTTTAAAAACTCAAAATCGGATTGGAGATGCTCTTATTCGCAATAGAAACCAATATAGTTGCGTCATTGGCTGAAACTAAACGCCACGGATCGCTATCGGTGTGCTCTTCCTACTAAAAATCCAGCCGTCCATTCCGTATTCCAATCCAACGCCTAAAATCCTCTCCCGCCCAAATCCCCGAAAATTTCCAATCTCTATATATTCCTCCATTCCTCTCGACTCTCTCCACCACTTCCAAAATTTTCCCCCAAACTTCTCCAAACTCCTCCAAACCCTATCCCTAGTTCCTCCCCCTCCCAAATGGCGCGAACGAAGCAGACGGCCCGCAAGTCCACCGGCGGCAAGGCCCCGCGCAAGCAGCTGGCCACCAAGGCCGCCCGGAAGTCCGCTCCGGCGACCGGCGGGGTGAAGAAGCCCCACCGCTTCCGTCCGGGCACCGTCGCCCTCCGCGAGATCCGCAAGTACCAGAAGAGCACCGAGCTCCTCATCCGCAAGCTCCCGTTCCAGCGCCTGGTCCGGGAGATCGCGCAGGACTTCAAGACCGACCTCCGCTTCCAGAGCTCCGCCGTCGCCGCGCTCCAGGAGGCGGCGGAGGCCTACCTCGTCGGCCTCTTCGAGGACACCAACCTCTGCGCGATCCACGCCAAGAGGGTGACGATCATGCCCAAGGACATCCAGCTCGCTCGCCGGATCCGCGGGGAGAGGGCCTGAGAGTATGCGATGGCCTATTCTATCTATGGTTAGGTTAGGGTTTTAGTATTTGCTTGTTAGTTCTAATGCGATGTTTAATATTTGGTTATGTGTGGTTAAATTATGTGGATTTAGTATTTTGGATATTATGAGCTTGAATGAAAATATTATTGTGCAAATTTATTGGGTCGGCGGGGTTTTCTCTGCGGATGTTGATAGCTACTTGATGCAAAATTTCTAATTTTACTTGGAGAGTGATATTCTATCTACAGCCATGTGAGTAAATGGTAATAATAATGTTGAATTACTTTGAAATAGGGCTGTAAAATGGATAAATCGGTCAGTATGAACTGATAAATGGTTCGATCGTGGGTTGTCCGATTTTATTAACGAAAATGATTTGGACATTTTTTTTGGTCCATTTAAAAGTTGGATAGGATATGGTCATATTCATGTCTGGTCCAAATTTGTTCGCAAATCGTGTCCGATAGTGGAGATTTTTTTTGATTTTGCTTGTCGTATCATTTTAGTTTTGCATTAATTTTTGTTTGTTAGAGTCTGAATTTTCTTTAAACTAAGGAAACTTGATAAAGTATCAGTTTTTTTTTTTAATATATTTAATTTGTCTACGGATTGTTCAATTGAATTAATGGATAGTGAATTTTCCATATCTGTGTGGTTCAAACTCGAATAGTGAATTGTCTGTGTTTGTTTGGCTGGACTCATTTTTATTTTCGGATCGAATACAGATAGTGGACTATCTGTATCCATCCGGTCCGGTACGTTTACACCTCTACTTTGAAAAGATTAGGCTTGTTTGGTGTACATTCTCTACTTTACCATTTGTAAATTAGTTCTTGATTGGTTTGGTGTCTCGTAGTTCCTAACATGTTTTCACAAAGAAGTATTTTCCCCCTTTCGTAGGAACTGCAAGACCTGCAATGGTTGTGCATTTGGCAAACATCATGGTGTGCTGTGTGCAAGGCTACAGTGACATTGCACTATCTGGTGAAAATTTACAGCACAAGAAGGTTAGTACTTCTCAATACTTCAATTGTGTACTATACTTAAGTGTGACTAACATCACATTTATCTACTATATTCACCTCACAAATATTTTGTTATTGTCTATGGACAAAGCAACAAGCATAAGTTCCTTTAGGTTGGGAGCTTGATTTAGGAGTTTTGAGGTAGTAAACTCTTTGTCTATGGACAAAGAAATAAGCAAAAGGGAGTCGTTTAAACTGTATATATATTGTCACTTATTAATTTAAATTTATTTTAATTATATGAAAAAATTATTGATTTTTTTATTTGTTATATATAACAATACATGAATCGAACTCAACCAATCAAAAGAAGTACCTTTTATCTTAATCACACAAGTTAAAAGAAAAATATGACTAAAATTAAGATAATATTATTATTATACTTACAATGAATGTGCATTTACTAGCATATATATATTTTGCTTCACTTTGTTCGTGACAACTTAACTTATGATCATTGCTACATTACAATCCACAAGAAGTTTAAAAGTTGAACAAAAACGTACGTACGTACGTAGCTAATTTTAGTAGCTGTGACAGTTCATTAACCCTCTCATGGCCACACACGAAGAAACTGATCATCTTTCTCAACTGCACCACCTCTCCTCATTCCCTCCTTTCCGGATCGAATCCATACAAGGAAGAACACAGAGGGACACAAAATAAACAAATCAACAAACAAACAACCCCTCCTCTTCTCAAACACAATGGGAAGACCGATCCCTTCTTCTCTAGCCAGCAGCTCTTCTGCGCTCTCCCTCCCTCTCCTGGCCGCGAGCATTGCCGCCACCGCCGCCGTCTTCGTCACCCTCTGCATGACGCACCACCGCAGGTCCTCGAGCCCGAAATCGCAGCCCCCGACCCCGAAGAAACAGCAACCGTCGTCTCCGTCCACGACGATATCGTCGGCGACGTCCGACAAGTCGGTGAAGAAGACCGATACGACGTCAGCCGAAGCTGCAGCCAACAAGATGATGTCGCCGCCGGAACGTGATCAAGATCACGATCAAGAACGTACCAAATATCGTTCTCCTCCCGTGGTGTTCGACGTGGCTGCGACACACGGGCCTATCGGCCCGGTATCGACCCGGGACGTGTCATCCTCGCAGCAGCGTAGCCGGCTGTCGGCCAGCCTCAGCATGAGGCTGACCGAGAGGGTGTCGAAGATTCGGACGCACAGGAAGGAGAAGGAGAAGCAGCAGCCGCGGCAGCAGGAGGAGGAGGAGGAGGTGGAGAAAGTGGCGGCGGCTGCGGAGGAGTCGGTGTGGATGAAGACCATAATATTGGGGGGGAGGTGCAAGGTCCCCAACAGCGACGACGAGCAGGAGGCGGCGAGGTACGACGAGAAGGGGAACAAGCAGAGGAACTACCACCCGAGGACGCCGAGGTCGTTGCCCGTGTCCCGAACCAATTCGTTCACGGCGGTCGACACGGCGGCTTGAGATCGTCGATCATCGATCTATATATATAGAGAGAGAGAGAAGTAGCTTAGAATTGAGTACTGCTTCATTTTGGGGCCGGTCTCTTTTTTCTTGTTAGCCTTCATTGTAAGGGGACTTGAAGCTGTTCCCATGCATGCGCATTGTGATCGTCTAGCATGTAAATTGAGAGAAATTTATTAGTTGACACCCAAAAAAAAAAAGTTCATCATTGGAATAATGTTTGTTTTCAAAGTTATTACATTGTTGAGATATACTATCCATCAGGTATAATTTTAATTTATACTGTCATTTATATACATGTACGGATTCAACACGACGACATGTTCCAACACGAACTGGCAGCATGAATTTGGCACCATAGTGTGACCGACACAACAAGATACGGACACGAAATATATTTTGGAGTGTCCGTGCTTCTTAGGTCTTGGCATTTAGCTAGCCTTTCTGGAAGACAATGGTACATGGAGAGTTTGAGTGCGGCTGATTTATGCAGGCAATTAACCCGGTATGAATTGGTAATTATGGAAGGGAAGGAAACTGTTGGTTTCTTTATATAACTAAATATTAGCAAAGAGCAGTGCTGTGCTAGGTTGTCCGCGAATTTGGACCAAAGTCTTGACCTGCGGATCATGTGTCGTATGCTTATTGGAGGAGAGGCATGGTGGGCCAGGTTTGGGGGTTAGGTGTAAGGGACATATGCTAAAATATCCCATTATTTATGCTAGTATCGACATTTATAGTAGAGGTATATACTAGTATCGACATTTATAATGGTGGCATATGCTAAAATATTCCTTTATTTATCAACCTGTTTGGTAAGAGCCTGTTCGGTGAACTAAGTGGGAAGAGGGATTTGGATCTTCACCCATAAAACAATTTTTTTTTTGTTTCCTGCAAATACCAAGAGATGTTTTTTTTAAAGAAGAAAGTGGAAACGGAAGAGTTAAGGTGGATAATAATAATAATAATAATAATAATAATAATAATAATAATATTATAATAATAATAATAATAATAATAATAATTAGTTAACAAAATATTAAATACTAGTACTTAATTTTAACAAATATATTTATTAATTAATTATCTTATTCCTAATCAAATACCACCATAATTATATAATAAATTCATAAGATTCATACCTATTAATTAAATAAAATAATTAACTATTAATTTATATTTTTAACTAGCTTAATTACTTATAGGTAATCAATAATATTTATTTTTTGTTGTTTTAATTTCGATAATAAATTACTAATACTTGATTAATATACTTAATTTAGTTGACTAATAATCAATAATAGTCGAGTTACGATAAATAAAAATAATTTTATTAACTAAGTATACTAGTTAACTTTAGTTAATTAATTATCTTAATTAACAAAATATAATTAATTACATATTAGTAATTATTAATAAAAAAATGAATGCAATAAGATGAAATAATACAATTGGCTAATTTCCACCCACTTTCACGAATTTTTGTTTTTCAAATCCTACTCCAAATACAAGTAATGCCTCTAAGAAAATTACTATGATTGATTTATCTTCCTTTCATCTCATGTGGACTACAATATTCAGTATTTTGTTTAAATTAATATATTTACACGATAAATTAGCTTTAGCATACGTCATGATTTTTTCGTTTCGGGAGATTCTATCAAAACTCCCAAAAGTCTATGCAGGAGCTCCAAAAGATTCCTACACCGTTGATCTTTATGATCAACGGATGATAGGGGTTCCAAGTTCTAGAGACAAAAGAGAGAGAGAGAATAACGAAGAAAACAAAAAGGGGTGGTTTTAGAAAACACAGTTCCAAATTAGAGAGTGAAGAGTGAGATTATTTGTTGTTCCCATTCGATTCTTCTCGAGCTTCCCAAAATTATTCACAGGTCCACTAAATTCTATAAATTCAAGATCAAGTCAAAATCTAGAATTCTTGAATGCTCTAATGGTGGTGGTGATCGATCCACACCCATCGATTGGAATTGAAATTGGAACTCCGAAGGAGGAAATCTGAGGTTCATCATCTTTCGATCGCAATCCTCTCTCTCTCTCTCAATCTCAAGAAAATTTCCTAGTTTTTGATCAAATTTATTTTTTGTGAATTCTCACTTACAAGTGGAATTCTACTGCGAATTAGCACTTCCCGAGCTTAGGACAAGCACGGACACGACACGGACACTTCGAAATAACAAACTAGGTCACGCCTGAATCAATGGCGTGTCGTATTCGTGTCGGTGCCGCATAGCTCCCAATTCTCCTTCAGTTTCTTTAATTTCTCAATTTTTAATATATTGTATTTTAATTTTTGAAGTAATGAGGGTACTGAAATTTGCACACTTTGGTTGCCATGGCCAATAATTTGTACGTGTCGCATCATGTCTGACACGAAACAAAATCTCAAATTATTATTATTATTATTTAGTAATGAGAGTAGTGAAATTTGCAAGCTTTGTGTGGCATTGGGCAGGACTTGGCCAGACTGACATGGAGAGGAATCGCTATCAAACCCGGGGTGGAAGAGGAGGAGGAGGAGTGGGTAGTAATAACCAAAATGTTGGTCGGTTGTCCACGGAGAAGGAGTTGCAGTTACAATTACAATGGGGCAGCCGGAAGCGGCTAAGGTGCTTGAAGATTCAAAGGAACGATAATGGTACTCACGAGAAGCCCCTCGTTGCAGTTCGTGGCGCTGACCGTCGGGCCAGCCTTCCGGCGCCTAATAGGACCCCTTTCTCCCCGACCCTTCCTCGAGCCCTCAGGCAATTCTCCTTTGTGTTTGTGATTGATCTCGTGTTATTTACTAAAAGTTAGGAATGAATTTTATTTGTAGGTAATTTATGGAAAATACTCATTCTGTGTATTAATTGGCTTATCTAATTAGTTAATTTACTTTGTTATATTTTTTATTCAAACAGAGACCCCATTTGGCAACCAGAAACTAACATTGGAACAGGAAACTTGCGGGAATTCTTCCTAGTTTCCCCTTGATGTGATACTGTGATGTTTTGTTCTTGTAAACCAAGTTTTAAATTTTTTATAGCACATCAGCAAAAATGGTAAACTATGTTGTATGAATACAGACACGGGTGGTTACGGATGAGGATACGATACAAATACGGGATACCGACATTTTCAAATAGATACAAAGGTAGTTCCCTATGTTGCACGTATACGGGTACGAACACACAATATGGATACGGACACCATTTTGTCGTGTCTGTGCAACATAGATGGTAAATAGGTGGAAAGGAGAGGGACCAACATTTATATTTGAAACACTGATGGAAACTAATTGATCTATATTGTTAATATTATTAGTTACCTGTCATTGCATTCATGCACTTTCTCTAGTGTCTAGTTTCTACAAACTAGAAAGAGAATAACTTTCCAACTTCCAAATTGTTTGTTTTCTAAACAGGGTATAGCTGTAGAAAATGAGATCAGAAGGTCCAGTTTACTTCTCTTTATCAGAGAAATATAACATTCTGGAAGTAGCTATCAGTAATTACCCAACACAAGGAAAAAAGAAACATTAGGGTCTGATTTTTTTGATCGCAACTCATATCAAGATGCAATTCATGTTCCACGGAACATAGGCTGCAACAACTCAAGGGGAAAACTTGAACAATTGCAACTTGTCTACCTACCAAATTGAGCGCTTCATGAGATACGGTAACCCATTAACTTCTTATGTTGCAGGCAACTTTGAGTAAAACATTCCCAAGAAAAAAAAAATTCTTGATTTGCATCTTATGTTATCGCATCAAGCAATTGGAATCACCCTGATGTAGTTATGCGGTAACTCATGTTGCTTCTCCATGAGTTATGACATGCCAAACAACGTCATAATGGACTAAAATGGGGATAATATCTTAGTATTTAAGTTTAAGAATATGAGGGTAGCTCTCAGCTCTAGTCTACTTGAGTCAATTATCTTAAGCAAATCCTCTAATCTACTCTAAAATGCTTTTGAATTGTAGATGATGAAATTTAAGTCAAAGGAGCCTGTTTCCTAATGTTGACTTGGTGCATGCACATTAGTAAATAGCTATTTTTTGATGATTCCAAAGCATTTTTGAGTAGATAGTTGGTTCTTTTGTGTGTGTGTGTGTGGGGGGGGGGGGGGGGGGGGGGGGGGGGGGGATGTTCATTGACATATTAGACCAAAAATAGCATCTTCATCTCCTTGGGTAGAAGGTCTATCCTCATATTGTTCAACTTAAACACTTAGAAAATTATTGTCGTTTTAGTCTGATTACTTGATTAGGATTTGTTAATATGTTATATCCCATGATGAAACAACATGGGCTAAAACACTAAGATTTCTACAACTTCTGTCAAATAATTCTGTAAGTACATCCAACCTGATAGGAACCTGCAATGCTCATGTTTTAGGAACAAATAAAACCAACTTGTCCAGTTGAATCCAGAAGTAATAAATACTTCCTTTGAATGCATATCCACTGAATATGTAAATCCATTGAGGAAGGATGCACACTATATGTTCCATCAGATGCTGGTTCAATGAAACCCCATTGAATTTTGTTGTATGGATCTTAACAATAAATATAAGCTGAAACATCCATCTATCTTTTCGACTGGATCCATTGAATAAATTTAAGCTTTCCTGTTCAATCCAAAGTGAAAACATGGATCATTTCTTTCTTCATCTATAAATCATGTAACACAACAGCACAAGCTCTAAAGACTAACTCGATTCCCCAAATGGAAGAAACTTCCCCCATTCTCACAGCTCCTCCCTCGTCTGTCATAATAACCATCAACATATTAGATATTAAAATCTATCATCTGGTCCTGTTTAATATGTTAATCTAATTGTTCTTGTTTTGATATTTCTGTCAGGAATTTGGAGGCTGCAGCGAATGCTGGTGGGGCTGTGGCTTCATTGGAAAAGGGTGGGGGTTCTTCATCAGGTAGTGAGAATAACACTGCGTGGCCAAAGTTGGCAATACAGCTGACAGTGAAGGAGAAGGAGGAGGACTTCATGATCTTCAAAGGGTCCAAGCCTCCCCAGAGGCCGAAGAAGAGGGCAAAGCTCATACAGAAAACTATTAATGTGAGGCTTTTCCACTTCTTTTCCTTTCTGTTGTATCAGAGGAAACTATTTAATTTTAGGATAGAATTCCCATAATGTGCTGCTGGGATTCTGGAGTAAAGTTTTTGCCGCTCCTAGCATATGACAGGTGACAGTGGATAATAGTTAGGCTAGTAATACTGTAATAGCATGTGCTTTGCTCTTTTTTTCTGTAGAACTAAAGGAGTGAATGTAGTTCAATTCATGTTATTTCTTTTTTCTAATGGATTGCTCCCTTTCTGTCGTCTGCCTCAAATAAGGCCCCTATTGTCAGATAAAATGTACAGTTCTCCTACGTGGGCCTAAACAACAGTCTGACCTGACTATCTGGTCCATTTTGATTCCCTAAAGCAGATAAAAGAGGATTATCCGCTTGAAATAGACAGATCTTTTTAAGGACCCACACTTCATAACCTAATACAGAATCATACTGTATGATAACGTTTCAAGAGGGGTTGTGTCTCAATCGGTAATTATGTCGTCTCCTTTGCTTTGGCTCTGCCTCAAACTAGTGACCTCTCTTGTCACAAAACAACCTCTTACACCTCCAAGAATGTTACAATTTTATATTACCTATTATCATTGAAATGAGGATAATGTTTCATGAGGAGCTCAGAAATTTATCAGTCCCTCTTACAAGTTAACCGTCTTTATTTTAGAGAATAGTCATGTGGTACTCCAAGCCACACAAAATGGTATATTATACCACATGATTGAATGATGGAGTACACATACTATTTTGATTGGTTGAGAGTACAATTGTACCATTTTGAGTGGTTTGGAGCAAGGTAGGCAAAGACGCAAGGTACATTCGAGGCACAAAGGGTCCATATCGTCCGAGACGCAAGACGCACACCCGAGCGGAACGAGACGCAAAAATAAAAAATAATAAAAATATACATACATAAATAAATAAATTAGTAATGTAAGAAATAAAACCAAATAACATGTTAAAACCAACAAAATAATGTTAAAATATTACCAAGTAAACTAGTAGAGCAGTAGTAGCAGTTAATAGAACTAACAAGAATTCTTGTTCTCTAACAAGAAGTAACAAAATAAAAGGAACACAAATTGTCAAATAAAAGTAGAGCTAATAGAACAATCATTCATTTTCATCAAACTCCATCAAATCATCGTCACCATCTCACCGCCAATACTCTCATCACTATAATTTTTTGTCGGATAAGCCCATAGAGCCAAAATAAAAAGCAAATACATAAGACGGTCATTTTCTTGTTGGCGCCTTCTTGCAAGGTGCGCCTTGTGCGCGCATAGAAATGAGACTCGCCTAGTGAGATGCGAGACGCAACTGATGCATCTTGCTGCGAGGCACGCCTCAGACGTGCTTTTGACTGCACTGGTTTGGAGTATCACGTGGCCATGCTGTAAGATCATCTAATAATTTTTTTTTTATACAATAAGAGTTTTGGCTTATCTCAAGTGCAAATTGACATGAATCCAAACCCTAATAAGATCTGGGCATGAATTTGGATCTTGTACAAGTAAAATCAATCTAGGAGACACATATCTATATTCTTGTAGGAACCAAGGTTTCAATATTTTCTGAACAACCTGGATCTTGGCATGCACGGTTCTATGTGTAATTACTAAGTAAGCCACAATATATTTGTTCTTTTCCTTTTGTGTAGAAGAGTGTGATGAATAGATAAAGTAGCTTTGTTGTACAATATTCGCTAATGAAATTAGAATTAGTAAACTTGTCATAGCGAACAGGTACCTTGCTAAGAATTTCAAACATACAATATTGTCTACAATATAGAATTTGGATCATCTTAATAGCTTACTGTGAACGGGGAATCTAATTCAGATTTTAGTTGTCATTGTCATCTTGATAACCATATTCATGTTGATAGTTTTAGTTGAGGAAACAGGTCTCGACTTGCCATATTTGAAAAGTAAAGGTTTGTTACAAACCAATTACCAATATCATGCTACCCTATTTTTTTAAAGGATAAAGATTAAAGACGTGGTCAGAATGACGAAGTGGAACTTGGTAGTGTGTTCCTCCAAGTCTTCTCCCTTTAAAGTGGGATAGACTACCGAGTAACAATTATGGCTCAAGAGGGTTGAGAAGGAAGATTTAGCAAACACTCCCAACTGGTTGTTGTAATGCCCCGCTCCGCACGGTGCATTACGCTGAGACATTGACTCAGCGAGTCGCGTTGACCGAATGAAATGTATCGATGCGAATCGATACGAGAGTTATGTTGTCCCGAGCAACGCATCGAACTAAGTCGATGCGAAGAGTTGCCTTGTCCCAAAGAATGCATCGAGTTGAATCGATGCGAAGCGCCGCGTTGCCCCGAAGGACGAGTGCGTTGAATCGGCTCGAAGATTCTAAGAAATCGAATCGACCAAGGCGCAAGTCCGAATCGATGCAAGTATTGATTTTAGTTGTTTTCGTGTGCAGGTTATACGTTGACGCGAAAATATTAGAGGTCGATCTTTTGCCATATTTAGTAAGGGGTCCGCGAAATCAAATCGTCGCCTTGCGACGGGCTGAGACTTGGGCACGCTAAGGCAAATCGGACGTATGATTCAATGAAGCACGAAGTGCTCGAATGGCTAAGTCAGGAGAGTGGCCATGCAACAAAGTTATGAAATCGAGCCGCATCGGCTCGGCGAAACGACAAAGGCGTATCGACTCAAGGTGGGAGGATTGACTTCTTTTTACTCCTTCATGCGATAAGTCAAATATATCATTGTATGCTAAAAGTTAACCTATCGATGCCACGGACGTGGTCCGATCGGAGATAAATCGTAGTGTGAGTCGAACACTAAGTTAGAACAATTGAAATGAAACGTGCATCATATGCACGAGTCGCTATGGAACATTGGATATCGCAAAGGCGAGCGCCTCGTTGCTCAAGCCGCAAGAACATAGGATAACTGTAATCGGCAAGTGCCTTAGTGCACGAACCATACCGTGCCTTCGCGTACGAGTTAGAAAGGCTAGAACATTGAAAGACAATAGGCGAGCGTCCTAGCGCGCAAGCCACGGACGTTGAACACTAAGTCATAGACATGAAAATACGGTCGAAACGTGCCTTCGTGCACGAGATAATAAAAGATGGCTTCGTTGCGAAAGAATACAGTTGTGGCATGAATGTGGCGGAACTGTCGGATATGACATAATGCCTCGAAAGGTGTTCGAGACCTTTGGGTCGTTCGGTTGACGAGCATTGAGTTGAGGCATGATGCCATTGAATCATTGAAACGAAGTACGACGTAAGAACACAGAAAGCTAACGGAAGAAATACGAGATGATAAAGTCTGAGTTTCGGACTCAAGACTATGTTTGGTTGTTTGAATTTGACTGCTTGAATAATAAGGGCGTTGCATGGTCGATTGGGATGGACTTGAGATTAATGTAATAATAACTCGTGCACGAGTGTTTCCCCCAAACGGTTAAATGCCGGAGCGCCCCAGAACCGCTTGGCCTAGGAGGGAATCGAATAATCTTTGTAGGCGCACATCCTTACGACGAGTAGCACTCGTCTTATAGATGGGAAAAGCCGCAAATGATGGTATGCAGCGGAAATGTTTCGGTTGTTGGGACCGCAACCCACCCGTTAAACGCCGGGCAGCCCGACCAATATTGAGAAAAGAAGGAGAGAAAAGAAAGTAAGGAACTCCTTTAGTCCATTCCGGCGCGGATACGCCAACGGCCCTTATATATCTAAGGAACGATGGGTTGAAAGTGTAGGCGCGTATGCGTCCCGCATATAGATCATGCTTAGAGATGCACTTATAACATGACAGGGAAGGACTGTGGCGCATTCACCTTGCGTCGGTGCAAGGGTGAGTGTGTCGACTTGGTAAGTCGCGCCACGAATCAAACACGAGATTGCTTGTCTGCTTGCCTATTTCAATTATAATAATATGCTTGCTATGATAACATGCTTTACGCTTTCGAATATGTCATGAAATTGATCCTAAGGAGAACATAGCAAGATCATAAGCTAAGTTGCATGATTCAACATAAATACTACAATGTCGGTTTGGAAAGAAGATCTTTGCATCAGTACATGCGAGGACGAACGTACTGATCTCCCACCAGCTTCATGCAGGGTGCAGGGAATGGATGGCTCGCAGCGAAGCGTTGCTTGAACGCGTTGGGGCTTGGAAATGCTGAAGCATATTGAAGCGTGCGATCGCTTGACGCTCGGATATGCAACAGGATTGATGCGGCCGAGATATAGAAGGCATGATGTATGGAACGGTGAAATCCTTTGTGGGCAAGAGAGATCTGAGTGTTGTAGCCAATCTGGCATATATTGTTAGGCTATCGAAAGCCTTTGTAATCTCACTTTCGAATATGAATAAAGAGAATTGTTTCGTATACTCTGTTTTCCTTTCGTTGTTAATATCGAATCAAAAGATAACCATTTGAGAAGTTGTCATCTTGCCTTGCACGAGCGCAACTCCAGGCTCGTGCGGCATCACGTCCCCTGCGAGGACGATGATTCGGGTGATTCCGGGTCGGGGCGTGACAAATTGGTATCAGAGCTCTAGGCTCAATTTCCTCTGGACGCTCGCTTCATTACAATTCTAAAAAGTTGCCCACCACCACTTGATATCACTCTTGACTCTAGTCGATGCCGCACTGGATGTTCCATACAATAAGTCTAATACAAATCGTATAATTTTGCCGCATGTATTTTGGAAATTACATGATGTTTGCTAAGAAAGTCGCGAAGGGTATATTGCATTGAATGCAACGAGCCGTAAAAATGTTAGTTGCTGCAAGCGCAACAAATTCTGAAATACGATTTGAGATGTTGTTGCAATGTAACATGTTGAATGAGAAATAAAATGATGCACGAAGTGCAATGAGTTAATTGTGAATATGCGTTAAAATGAAAGTGATAAGCCAATACCGAATGTGTTGAACGGATTTGGGCATTGACTTTGAAAGTCGGGAATAAATCGTTGCACGATGTGCAACGCGTGTTGGAAGTAAAATTATTGCACGTGGTGCAACGCATATCAAATTAATCGTTGCACGGAGTGCAAAAGAGATTGGGAATAAATCGTTGCACAAAGTGAAATTAAATGTCGAAAATAAATCGTAGCACGATGTGCAACGCATATCAAAATAAATTGTTGCACGAGATGCAACGGAAGGAATTGAAATCGTAAATCGATAGAACGAATCGTTCGGTTGCACACCAAACTTATGTTGGCAAACGAGAACATTGACCGAGTTGTGTCGGATGTGAATTAATCAAAGTTACGGTTGTGATCAAGCACGATCACTGCGGAAATCGTGAGTCGGAAGAGATCGTTGGTTCATAGTGAGTAGAATGCGAGGGAAATGGCTTGATTCTGAGTGGTATATGCCATACCACGTAGGCGATGAATGACTCGATTCCGAGTGGTATATGGTATACCACTTGTGCGATGAATTGCATCGACGCGTTGTGAGAATTGCGGAAGGTTTGTCCGCAACCGACGGGAGAGTACCGAGGCTCGATTGGAAATTTGTATGACGGTATGTTGATGCAAGTGTTCTTCGAAAATCGGTTGGGACGATAAGGCGAGACTCGTATCAATGAATGATACGTCGGACGGAATTTATAAGTCGGTCGGACGACCGAGACTAGCGGAACGATTATGCCTTGAAGCAATAATCGGACCGACGGAAAAGAAAACTCGAGCTTACAAATGAATCGCACGACTTGCGATCTCGATAGAAATATTGGGCGAGACGAATCGAATCGCACGACTTGCGATCTCGATAGAAATGTTCGGCTAGGCGAATCGAATCCCATGACTTGCGATCTCGATAGAAATGTTGGGCGAGACGAATCGAATCGCACGACTTGCGATTTCGATAAAAATGTTGGGCGATGCGAATTGTAATCAAATCGCACGATGTGCGACTTCGGTGAAGAGTTGGTTGACGTGAGTAATCGTGCCTAAGAAATAGTTGGTTACGTTACGGCGAAACTCATTTGAGTACGACTGAAAAACACGCGAAACTTAGAGGACGAGATCGTATGACTTGAGGGTTCGATGTTGGATAATTGATAACTCAGTTACGCGATCAAAGTATAGCGGGATGCGGCGAATCGGAAAACGAGTTGATGCGTATGGAAAAGTTCGTTGCGAACTTGGACGTATGCAATGTCACGCCCCGCTCCCGTAGGAGCGATCGTCCTCGCTAAGGCGTGATGCCGCACGAGCCTAGATTGCGCTCGTGCAAGGCGGGTTCCATAACGGCCGATTTCAGCGGCTGCGACGGGGTCGTCGCACAGAAGTACCATGCAGAGACATTGAACATGCAGCAGAAATTTAGAACAAACACAAGTTATTCAACAGAAAGCTCTTTATTGATATTGATACAAAGATTACAATGGGTGCAAGGCCAATATTACAAGTCTCTCAAGCTCACTCAAGCTCACATTACAAGTCACTCAGCTCTCTCTCATCTCTCAATGCAAGTCTTGATCCAGCGGAAGCTTCGGAAGGCGACGTCCATACATTATGTCCCGTATAAGTCTTTACTTCATGCGGCCGCGCGCTTCGAATCACCAAGGAACTTTGTGCCTCGACGCATCCAAGCGAGCTCCGTGCCACGAGCTTCTACCTTTGCCTGCACATGTAAACTATGTGGGTGTCAGTACTCAACTGTACTGGTGGAATGAGCTCCTCGTCCACCCATACAAACCCGACACGTTTGATTTACTTTTGTGCAACTTAGTCCCCTTTATGATTGTCTTTCTAGTCTTGCCTTAGGATCAGTTTTAGGACCGACGCCTTGGCCTATTCCGTGTCTCTAGACCATCTCGTGCTTGCAACGACAACGTTAACTCATACCTTGCCTCAAGACCCTTCTCGTGCCAACAACGTTAACCTATCGAGTCGTGTTTGCCTTACGGCTTAAAATCAGAGACGCAACTACGCGATGAGGCTCCATTTCCTTGTGACCGTGCTAGAAACCCTTGCTGAGGCCATGCCTCGCAACTCAATGAGACTCGATCATATCGCCGCCTCGCGGCCCTTGCTACTTTGATCACCAACTGACCCATCCAACTTGTGGACTAAGGGTTACTCGACCAACTTTGCCTTGCGGCGGTTCCTTGACTTAAACTCAAACAACTCAACCATAACCATGCAACTTATATGCCGACAACATAAGACTCGACGCCACATCTCGTGCCGAAGCACGGTGTCTTCGTTGCAGCCAAATCTTAGGCCCAAACATTATCTTCTGACCGAGCACGCATTCGACTCGACTCATGATTCACTTCTTCTAATACTTGACTCAGTCCAAAGGAATATACGCGGATCGCCGCCCATGCCGACTCATCTATATGGGGTCACTAGCATAACAAGCTATACCTGGACACATAGCTTGCGGTCGGCCGGAACCCTTCCAGCGCAAGGTAGCTAGCCCCCTGGAAGTCCCCGACTGACCCGGTGCTGTCGAGCCAGCACAGCTACCACCGTGTTTCCTTAGGCCGCATCGGTCCCGTGGCGCCACAGGTTGCCGTGCGGGAAAACTCTACCTTGTCGACAAGTTGTCCAATGACCATGTAAGACCCTTCACTCAAACTGACGTCTCACACAGTCATTGTACTTTCAGTGTTATCATCTCTTTCAAAACCAATATCAAACCTTCTATCATTGAGACCCCTCGACGACCCATGGTCGCGAGCATTCTTTCTATCATTTGAGACCCCTCGACGACCCATGGTCGCGAGCATTCTTTCCATGTTACCATATTTTTTCATTCAACTCAATGCCTATTCAATAATCCTTTCTCCAAAACTCATTCAATCAACCGTGGTTCATGCCCTAGACACTAAGTCCGTGCACCGTGCCTTAAGCCGACTTCCGATCTACGCGACGCTATCGCCCAAGTCATACTTTATATGACGGGCCTTGGGATCGTGAGACTATTTAACATGACAACCGCAGAATGGACGGGATAGCACTTGGAATGACTTAGGTCGACCGACATAACTTTGCCTAACTTACTCAAGCCTACAACTTGACGAGCAAAGGCCGCGTCAAGCCTTGCCTCGATGGAACGTGCCGTGCATGCGTTCAACTTTGAACGACTAAGTCATTTGGGTGCCTAGACTTATGGCACAAGCTGTGCAACGCAACTTAACTCATGGGGCAAGCCAAGGCTATGCCAAGCCTTGGACGACAGGACCGTGCATGCTTTATGAAGCATTTATGCGGGCGACGCCTATGACTTAGGCTACGTTCATAACTTCTACAACTCAAACCAACTTTCCTTCTCCCAAGCCACGGGATGAAGGATTGAGTGTCATTTTCAAAGCACGCCGTGCACCGATTCTATGCCAACCGTTGGACCTTTCCATATTCTAACTCCATTCGACCCGTCGGGATTATTCCCTTTAGCTATGTAGATTCATCTCTTTTATTATTAAGCCTACTTGTGCAAGTTGAAAACATGCGTTTTATTATGTGAAGGCTAAGATGAGGCAAGTTCACCGAAACTACCCCACCTGAGCGAGCGGTCGCCTCGACCGAGTGATGTCTTCGAGTAGCCGTTGCAAGGCTAAGTCCGAACGCCGTCGGCGTTTCGATTCCTCCGATTGACTGAGCGGGACGGGGCACTACATCGTACACCACTCAGAAAAAGTTTCGTCCTCGAAACTAACTGAGTACTTACTCCTTGACTTACAACTCGAACGTTCAACGACTCTCGCGCATACTTCTCTTATGTGTTCCCTCAAATCCGAGCCACGCTCGTGCTACCCTCAATCCTTTCTTCCAAGCTTACGATATCAAATTCTCGACACTTTCCCGTTCCTCAAGTCTCACTTGATTCAACGTATCACTTAGTTGGATCGTGCACATATTACAGGCGTCCCCAAAATACATGCATTTCAACCAAGCCTCGTGATAGAGAATCCCCCATCACCACTCGAGTCGGATCGTGCACATATTCGGGCGTTCCTGATATACGTGCATGTCAACCGATACTCGCGAGTGGTGCCTCCATAAACTCTACCACTTCGCACTAGGACGTCTGCCTAACCGCTAGGCTATGTCTTTCCGTCAGTATTGGAATCATAGTTCCCAAACAACAATATCAACACTGACCCCATCCTAAGGTCAAACCAAGTTGATAGTACGGGATTTTCTACCCAAGCTCGCATCACTCCGATTTCTAAACTTCGAGCATAGATTTCCTACACACATCTCAACGTTCATCGCACGGGGTCCGAGTCATTCAGCAAAGCCATCCTACGATAACTCACGTTCAACCAATACTTAACAAGAACGTATCGCTCGTTCATCAAGCCATTTTGTATAGTCTATCCCTCGTACACGTTCGACATAATCCACCTATCAATCCTTTTCAAGTCAAGCACGCTACGACACAATCCACCGCTAAACCACAATTCATATTTCATATTCCCTAAGTCATTCATCCCAATTCACGCATTCGATCGTGAGGTCGTCTAGCTTAACAATATGTTGCGCCCCGATCTCACGCGATTCAGATTACCCATGGTGGACATGAATCACCATGCACGCTCCCGCGGGATAATCATCCTCATCGGGACGTAACTCTTGTTTTGCGTCTAGACTAGTTCATTCTCGATGCGGGGATTGGACCTACTCAATCCTCAAGTTTCATTCATTCATCAATCGCAAGTACTCGCATCCTCGAATTATTCCTTCGCATCAAGCCAACAAGTCGAGACAATCAAAGTTGCCGCGTCCTGATTTTCCGAGTTCGATCATTCCCGCGACATGAATCACCATGTCAGCGCTCACGCGGAACGATCGCCTCAAATCCGATGCGACGCATGTGCGAGGCTAGAGTTGCGCTCGCGCAAGACAAGAATGTCGACGTTGTGGTTATCCGCGTAACCATCAAGACACGATCACTTTCATCCAACATTCATCTCAATCAAAATCCTAAGTATAGCATCCAACCGAACAATAACACTTGCACGATCGTCTTTTGCCGAGTCAGAGTACCCCCCGAGTTATCGCCTATCGATCTTTGATACGCCTCAATACCATCGACGATATGCATAACTTGACGATCTTCCTTTGCAACCAAATTTCGAGTCGTGCGAATGATCCTATCGTCCGACTGGATAATTTCCTCGACATTCAAGTTCAAGTTCGATCATTATCCCTCGAATCCTTCACAACATCAATTTTCTCAATCAATCGATCGACATCCCTGAGGCTATCGCATACACCACTCAGGGATGAAGTCATTCAACAAATCCTCAACTTATCATTCGAATCAAAATCCACTTCTTCAAATTTTCCGTTCGAACCATTCCTCGAATTCCAAGTACGCTCATCTATATCGCACCGATATTATCGTCCCTCGCTATTACCCCTATCGATAGTCATCTCACTTTACTCAATCGAGTTCAACTCATTCTCGTCCGACACAATTCAATTCCTGTACTCGACTTTTCTAAGGTCGACGCAACTTTGGTGTATATGCCCAGCCCGACTTAGCCAACCGTGCTTACGCGAACCATCTTTTTGTTTTGTTGTCAAAAACTGTTCTCCTATGTTTTGCAAAATAGATAGACTTATTGTATGGACATCCCGTGGGACAATTGAGAGAGAGCGCACCAACGATATCAACTTGCGGAAACAATTTCAGAGTTTGCGGAAACGAGTTAAAGAATTCAATCGATAGTCCAAGGACGTAAAGCCGTGCTCTGATACCATTATGTCACGCCCCGCTCCCGTAGGAGCGATCGTCCTCGCTAAGGCGTGATGCCGCACGAGCCTAGATTTCGCTCGTGCAAGGCGGGTTCCATAACGGCCGATTTCAGCGACTGCGACGGGGTCGTCGCACAGAAGTCCCATGCAGAGACATTGAACATGCAGCGGAAATTTAGAACAAACACAAGTTATTCAACAGAAAGCTCTTTATTGATATTGATACAAAGATTACAATGGGCGCAAGGCCAATATTACAAGTCTCTCAAGCTCACTCAAGCTCACATTACAAATCACTCAGCTCTCTCTCATCTCTCAATACAAGTCTTGATCCAGCGGAAGCTTCGGAAGGCGACGTCCATACATTATGTCCCGTATAAGTCTTTACTTAATGCGGCCGCGCGCTTCGAATCGCCAAGGAACTTTGTGCCTCGACGCATCCAAGCGAGCTCCACGCCACGAGCTTCTACCTGTGCCTGCACATGTAAACTATGTGGGTGTCAGTACTCAACTGTACTGGTGGAATGAGCTCCTCGCCCACCCATACAAACTCGACACGTTTGATTTACTTTTGTGCAACTTAGTCCCCTTTATGATTGTCTTTCTAGTCTTGCCTTATGATCAGTTTTAGGACCGACGCCTTGGCCTATTCCGTATCTCTAGACCATCTCGTGCTTGCAACGACAACGTTAACTCATACCTTGCCTCAAGACCCTTCTCGTGCCAACAACGTTAACCTATCGAGTCGTGTTTGCCTTACGGCTTAAAATCAGAGACGCAACTACGCGATGAGGCTCCATTTCCTTGTGACCGTGCTACAAACCTTTGCTGAGGCCATGCCTCGCAACTCAATGAGACTCGATCATATCGCCGCCTCGCGGCCCTTGCTACTTTGATCACCAACTGACCCATCCAACTTGTGAACTAAGGGTTACTCGACCAACTTTGCCTTGCGGCGGTTTTCTGACTTAAACTCAAACAACTCAACCATAACCATGCAACTTATATGCCGACAACATAAGACTCGACGCCACATCTCGTGCCGAAGCACGGTGTCTTCGTTGCAGCCAAATCTTAGGCCTAAACATTATCTTCTGACCGAGCACGCATTCGACTCGACTCTTGATTCACTTCTTCTAATACTCGACTCAGTCCAAAGGCATATACGCGGATCGCCGCCCATGCCGACTCATCTATATGGGGTCACTAGCATAACAAGCTATACCTGGACACGTAGCTTGCGGTCGGCCGGGACCCTTCCAGCGCAAGGTAGCTAGCCCCCTGGAAGTCCCCGACTGACCCGGTGCTGTCGAGCCAGCACAGCTACCACCGTGTTTCCTTAGGCCGCATCGGTCCCGTGGCCCCACAGGTTGCCGTGCGGGAAAACTCTACCTTGTCGACAAGTTGTCCAATGACCATGCAAGACCCTTCACTCAAACTGACGTCTCACACAGTCATTGTACTTTCAGTGTTATCATCTCTTTCAAAACCAATATCAAACCTTCTATCATTGAGACCCCTCGACGACCCACGGTCGCGAGCATTCTTTCTATCATTTGAGACCCCTCGACGACCCACGGTCGCGAGCATTCTTTCCATGTTACCATATCTTTTCATTCAACTCAATGCCTATTCAATAATCCTTTCTCCAAAACTCATTCAATCAACCGTGGTTCATGCCCTAGACACTAAGTCCGTGCACCGTGCCTTAAGCCGACTTCCGATCTACGCGACGCTATCGCCCAAGTCATACTTTATATGACGGGCCTTGGGATCGTGGGACTATTTAACCTGACAACCGCAGAATGGACGGGATAGCACTTGGAATGACTTAGGTCGACCGACATAACTTTGCCTAACTTACTCAAGCCTACAACTTGACGAGCAAAGGCCGCGTCAAGCCTTGCCTCGATGGAACGTGCCGTGCACGTGTTCAACTTTGAACGACTAAGTCATTTGGGTGCCTAGACTTATGGCACAAGCTGTGCAACGCAATTAACTCATGGGGCAAACCAAGGCTATGCCAAGCCTTGGACGACAGGACCGTGCATGCTTTATGAAGCATTTATGCGGGCGACGCCTATGACTTAGGCTACGTTCATAACTTCTACAACTCAAACCAACTTTCCTTCTCCCAAGCCACGGGATGAAGGATCGAGTGTCATTTTCAAAGCACGCCGTGCACCGATTCTATGCCAACCGTTGGACCTTTCCATATTCTAACTCCATTCGACCCGTCGGGATTATTCCCTTTAGCTATGTAGATTCATCTCTTTTATTATTAAGCCTACTTGTGCAAGTTGAAAACATGCGTTTTATTATGTGAAGGCTAAGATGAGGCAAGTTCACCGAAACTACCCCACCTGAGCGAGCGGTCGCCTCGACCGAGCGATGTCTTCCAGTAGCCGTTGCAAGGCTAAGTCCGAACGCCGTCGGCGTTTCGATTCCTCCGATTGACTGAGCGGGACGGGGCACTACATGCAAGGCAAGTTGTCGACGTTGAAACGAATTTAAAGTTGACCCTTACGCTATCGAAAATTGATACGATGTATCGAGATCGATACGTAAGGAAACGTAAGCACGATGTGAGAATACAAAATGGAGTGCGCCTTGCGCTATCAAAATTTTGTAAATAACGATACGAGAAGAAACAAAATGGTTGATCATGAACTTCGTGATTGATCAAGACGAGACTATAAGTCATCGACGATTGCTCGATGCGTATAGCATCTCGTGTGTCGACCCGCGAATAAGATATACCCGAACTCAATGCGAGTAGATACGTCGTGAATAGCAGAATCATCGACGGTAGTGCATGACTTTACTCGGAGGATAGTTGTGCATCAGTTGCGCCGATAGAAGTAATTTTGTCCGAAATTGGATAGTCGCATAGAAATCGTCGGAACGTGATTTGGCTCCGAAATAAGATATAGTATGGTTCGTAGTAAACTGTCCTTCGTTAATGATCCACAATTATCGAGCGTAGCTTCGGGGCAGCTGACCCTAGAAGGCTTGACCGCCAAATTAAATTGAATGCTGCAGACCGTAAGATGACCCATGCGATATCGCATATGCGATTGCACCGATAACAAATATAACACGGTGCATGTCGACGATAAGTCTAGGCGATCGAGAATTGTTGGAACAGCTTTCGATTGAGAATGATATAGTTAGATTTGAGTATTCGTCGGATGAATGCTTGAATGGTTATGTTGGTCGACGATCAAACTAGAAATTCACCAACGAACTTGGTGATTCGGATAGGCGAGTGCGAGAATCGTGCTATGCACGAGAGAGAAACGATAAGGGAATGACTTACGAGTCATGTCGTTATATTCGGATTCACCTTGCAATTGAGCTTGCGTGAATCGAAACTTATATTCGATGTTGCGAGACGAATAAGTTGGGAATTTGGCTAGTAAATTTCCTACTCGATAGG
The DNA here is from genome assembly GCA_029216955.1 of Iris pallida. Taxonomy (NCBI): domain Eukaryota; kingdom Viridiplantae; phylum Streptophyta; class Magnoliopsida; order Asparagales; family Iridaceae; genus Iris; species Iris pallida. Next base: position 1,842,491 of record JANAVB010042217.1, read on the forward strand.
AATCGAACGTAAGGCGTATCGTAAAGACCTTCGTGTCAAGACGATCGTTGCCTTTTTGCACCGTCGCCTTGATGTAAACTTTCGTGTCGGATAGATTGTGGCCTTTGAGTAATGTCAATTTAAAGTTGCGTCGGGAGAATCTAAGCATGGGGACTATGTAAGTAACCTAGCGGACGTAGTCCTGAATGTTGATGCGTTTGCAAGTCAACAAAGGAAATCGTATCGAGATAAGTTGCATAGCGAGATTTTGGAAATAGTTGGGTGGCGACATCGAACGCAAGACGTTGCGAAGTATCGTTGCGATCGGATGCGCGATGGCTCGATGCGACGCATAGAGTTGGTGGCCCCGATAAAACATACGAAATGAGAAATGCGATTTTGAATCGCATCATGTGCCTTGACTTTTTTTGGATGATCGCGTGTGTATCAATATGCATATGCAATAGAACTGCGAGAACTTATGCTAATGATAAGTCCGATCGAGAGTACGAGATGGCAAGCATAAGATTGAAATTTACCTGTCAGCTTTGTTCCAATTTGCTACCACTGGAATTGGTCAAAATACATATATCTTCGGGACGCCTTGAATATAGACACGGATCCAAATCGAGTTATATACAAATTCAAATCGAGCTGCAGGAAAGACATTGAAATGTTAGTGAAAAGCTTGCGAGATAGTGTGAAACTGAACGACATTGGTGGGGCGAGATCGTGAAACGATCTATAAAACACTTAGTCGGAGTGTTGGTTTTGGTTCGAGGACGAACCTTGTTTTGAGTGGTATATTCTGTAATGTCCCGCTCCGCACGGTGCATTACGCTGAGACATTGACTCAGCGAGTCGCGTTGACCGAATAAAATGTATCGATGTGAATCGATACAAGAGTTACGTTGTCCCGAGCAACGCATCGAACTAAGTCGATGCGAAGAGTTGCCTTGTCCCAAAGAATGCATCGAGTTGAATCGATGCGAAGCGCCGCGTTGTCCCGAAGGATGAGTGCGTTGAATCGGTTCGAAGATTCTAAGAAATCGAATCGACCAAGGCGCAAGTCCGAATCGACGCAAGTATTGATTTTAGTTGTTTTCGTGTGCAGGTTATACGTTGACGCGAAAATATTAGAGGTCGATCTTTTGCCATATTTAGTAAGGGGTCTGCGAAATCAAATCGTCGCCTTGCGACGGGCTGAGACTTGGGCACGCGAAGGCAAATCGGACGTATGATTCAATGAAGCACGAAGTGCTCGAATGGCTAAGTCAGGAGAGTGGCCGTACAACAAAGTTATGAAATCGAGCCGCATCGGCTCGGCGAAACGACAAAGGCGTATCGACTCAAGGTGGGAGGATTGACTTCTTTTTACTCCTTCATGCGATAAGTCAAATATATCATTGTATGCTAAAAGTTAACCTATCGACGCCACGGACGTGGTCCGATCGGAGATAAATCGTAGTGTGAGTCGAACACTGAGTTAGAACAATTGAAATGAAACGTGCATCATATGCACGAGTCGCTATGGAACATTGGATATCGCAAAGGCGAGCGCCTCGGTGCTCAAGCCGCAAGAACATGGGATAACTGTAATCGACAAGTGCCTTAGTGCACGAACCATATCGTGCCTTCGCGCACGAGTTAGAAAGACTAGAACATTGAAAGACAATAGGCGAGCGCCCTAGCGCGCAAGCCACGGACGTTGACCACTAAGTCATAGACATGGAAATACGGTCGAAACGTGCCTTCGTGCACGAGATAATAAAAGATGGCTTCGTTGCGAAAGAATACATTTGTGGCATGAATGTGGCGGAACTATCGGATATGACATAATACCTCGAAAGGTGTTTGCGACCCTCTGGTCGTTCGGTTGACGAGCATTGAGTTGAGGCATGATGCCATTGAATCATTGAAACGAAGTATGAAACGTAAGAACACAGAAAGCTAACAGAAGAAATACGAGATGATAAAGTCTGAGTCTCGGACTCAAGACTATGTTTGGTTGTTTGAATTTGACTGCTTGAATAAGAAGGGCGTTGCATGGTCGATTGGGATGGACTTGAGATTAATGTGATAATAACTCGTGCACGAGTGTTTCCCCCAAACGGTTAAATTCCGGAGCGCCCCGGAACCGCTTGGCCTAGACGGGAATCGAATAATCTTTGTAGGCGCACATCCTTACGACGAGTAGCACTCGTCTTATAGATGGGAAAAACCGCAAATGATGGTATGCAGTGGGAACGTTTCGGTTGTTGGGACCGCAACCCACCCGTTAAACGCCGAGCAGCCCGACCAATATTGAGAATAGAAGGAGAGAAAAGAAAGGAACTCCTTTAGTCCATTCCGGCGCGGATACGCCAGCGGCCCTCATATAGCTAAGGAACGATAGGTTGAAAGTGTAGGCGCGTATGCGTCCCACATATAGATCATGCTTAGAGATGCACTTATAACATGACATGGAAGGAATGAGGCGCATTCATCTTGCGTCGGTGCAAGGACGAGTGCGTCAACTTGTAAGTCGCGCCACGAATCAAACACGAGATTGCTTGTCTGCTTGCCTATTTCAATTATAATAACATGCTTGCTATGATAACATGCTTTACGCTTTCGAATATGCCATGAAATTGACCCTAAGGAGAACATAGCAAGATCATAGGCTAAGTTGCATGATTCAACATAAATACTATAATGCCGGTTTGGAAAGAAGATCTTTGCATCAGTACATGCGAGGACGAACGTACTGATCCCCCACCAGCTTCATGCAGAGTGCAGGGAATGGATGGCTCGCAGCGAAGCGTTGATTGAACGCGTTGAGGCTTGGAAATGCTGAAGCGTATTGAAGCGTGCGATCGCTTGACGCTCGAATATGCAACAGGATTGATGCGGCCGAGATATAGAAGGCATGATGTATGGAACGGTGAAATCTTTTGTGGGCAAGAGAGAACCTGAGTGTTGTAGCCAATCTGGCATATATTGTTAGGCTATCGAAAGCCTTTGTAATCTCACTTTTGAATATCAATAAAGAGAATTGTTTCGTATACTCTGTTTTCCTTTCGTTGTTAATATCGAATCAAAAGATAATCATTTGAGAAGTTGTCATCTTGCCTTGCACGAGCGTAACTCCAGGCTCGTGCGGCATCACGCCCCCTGCGAGGACGATGATTCGGGTGATTCCGGGTCGGGGCGTGACAGTTGTCAACCAAGGTTTGCGGTGTCGGTATCCAATCGATTTTAGAACCTTATTATGAGTATTGTTATCAACTGCGTCGACACTTTCGACGGTTTTGGATCGGAGTTTCATAGTTCTTAGTTTCAGAAAGCTAAACAATAATAATAAATTATTCAAACACAAGAATTTCGTTTGACACGTGTAGGGATAATCATATGAACTATTTGTTCTTCCCATTAGTTTTTAGAGGAATGATATTCAATATTGTTGAATTATTCACCCGCAAGAGATATTCTTGTTTATTTGACAAAGTACACACAATATATGAACTAAGGTCTCGTTTGGTTTGTGGAATCACGATGTTGGGAAAGAAAAGTCATTCATTTCATGTGTTTGGATGCCAAAGGAAATGAGCAGTAAAGGAAAGTGATTCCCAAAGGAAAGAAAAATAAGGGGGGAAATTGGCCCCCCCCCCCCCCCCCCCCCCCCCCCCCCCCCCCCCTCCCCCCTCCCCAAGGATTCACTTTTCCACTCCAATGATTCACTTTCCCTCCCAATTTTCTTGGCCTTCCAAACACCCAAAAGAAAAATTGATGGAAACTGCAATTTCCCAAAGGAAAGAGCAAAGAATTGATTTCCTTTCCTTTCCGCGAACCAAACGAGGCCTTATAGTATACAAAGGTAATGCTTAAGTTGTGTTGATAAGGAATTTTATCAAAACACTATAGCATGTTGATATTTGACACGATCAAATAGTTGTGTCGTCATTTTTTTCCCATCTCTCTTTTTTTAGAAATTTCTTTGTTCATTTGACCAGGAAAGAAAGCCATAATTTCTGTAGTCAATATCAGTTAGGATGAGTATTGGACTAGACATGCCAAAAGCGTGAACCTTGTTTAAGACCTTCTGAAGTTGGACTTAGTTAACTTTTACTTTTATGTTCCTTTTGATCTTGTTGTCACCCGATTTTACCCGTCCGAAGCACACCACAATCTATATGTAACATATAGTTTAGTCCTACTCTTAGGATGACTGGGTATTGCTTGACGTTGAGTTTCATAAGAATTACGACCAAGTTTCAACTAGGATTTGGGCTTTGTTATAAGTCTTCTCATTTGGGCCTAATCCTAGTATTCCAATTACTTCATAATTAAGGCTCACAAAATCCAGCAGCAAGCAATACCTAGTCATCCATATGGTACCCAAGTCAGTTTTTGTGTGTTTATATTGTATTTTGAGTACCAAAATTAAGTTGAGGGTCTTTGTGAGATTTTACCTATTACTTCCTAACTACTTTAGGTAAATAGCCCCCATTTGATATGTAGAGGATAGTTTTCATCACTACTCTACAATAGTGAAATTTCTATGCTTTGTGGTGGTTTTTTTGTTTAGGGTTTCCACCTTAAATCTCTTGTGTTTGTGGTTGTTCGGTCTTATTTCTCTGTGTGGCCATTTATGTGTTCTATATTTCATCTTTCTATAACACTAAGAATATGATTAAACAATATATAGTTGGTTGCGGTGTGCTTTAGCGGATAGAATTCAGCATCATCAAGAGCCAAAGGAACCTAAAAATAGAATTTTGAGGAAGAGAGAAGGGAGAGAAAAAGCGTAATCTTTCATATTTTTTTCTCCTATTTCTCTCCTTTTCTCTAATTTTTTTTAACTTTTATGTTTTCCTCGCTTTGGATTATACTATCCGACTAGAAGCTTATTTTGCTACTTCTCGTTTAGACAACTACACCCTTTTAAAGGGTTTTCCACCGTAGGAGGCCTGGTTACCAAAAGGCACTTTAGGTTATGTTGATGAACCTTACACAGAAAAGCGAGAAAGAGAGGCATTCTTGTAATAGGAAAGAGTCTAAATGGTTATTCAAATTGTACTCTGTAGAGATTTAGAAACATTTCTAGATGTAGTTGAAAAAGGTCTCCAGTTACTATGCAATCAATTTTGCTTTTATGCTGAAAAAGAAGGAATATGGTGCCACAAAAAATAGCTAAGGCTCGTCTTCGAGACATTGAATCACAAAAGGAACTGTTATAGTTGACAAGACTCACTCCTCCAATGAGGAGCTATCCTCCTGGCTGTGAACTATGGACAGTGTGCAAGACTGGTAGTTTCTTGTTGGATTCAAGTTAAAGGCATGAGATAGTTGGAAGAAGGTCTTGTCAGGTTGATCAGAAGCCAACAACATTGGTATGCCTCCAGATAGGAGGATCGAATAAAACCAATGTTCACATCACACCTTCTAACCTGGCTCAGATACTTCTGTCGAACAAAGGCATATGCAGAAGTGGGTAATGCATCTTAAGCATCGTCTCCAAGGTCCGGCTTAATTGACGGCATCTAAGAATGGTGTTTTCTGGTTTCCTTATCTGGATCTGATGTCCGGACTAGAGAAGAGGTTCCCTTTACCCTTGATATACGTCCATGGATATCAATTTAGATGCCATTTATGTACAATTAGATACCATTTGAAATTCCTATAGATGTTCTAATATATCTACTAGATAGGTCTAGAAAAATGCTTCTTTAATCTGCTATCCATTTCTAGACAATCCAAGCATTGAAAATTTCCTTTTGTATCATGATTTAATAAATAACAGTATGCAATATCTTTCAATTTTTTTCAGTCGATGTTGTTTTGATTGAATTTTGCAATATCGAGGATCTAGTGAGAACTCATTGTCACTAAAAGGGTCACAATTGTTTGGTGACTTGAGTCATCTTGATAAGCCTAGTGGTTTCAGAGGAAAATGGTGAACTGTGCAGAAGATGCCTTAATGACAAACTGAAGTATCTAGCGAGCCAATCTAAGTTTGCAATTTTAGAAACGAGGATGTGCACGTGACTATTTATTCTTCATGAGGCTCAACTCCAAGGTGCCAAAGACGACGACGACACAACAACAAGAAATCCTTTATACCAAACTTTTGGGGTTGGTTATTTGAATCATTTCCTTCCATTCAGCTATCATGAGGGTTATGCCATCTGTAACATTGACAAGAACCATATTCTTTGCTACAGTTTCAATGTAAGTTTGTTTAGGCTACCCTTTTGTTCTAGCGGCTCATTAGGCTGAATAGAAACACTCCAATCAACTGGTACATGTATTAGTCTAGTTGCACATGTCCATACCATATGGAACGATTTTTCTCTTAAATTATCTTCACTTGGCGCCACCTCCAACTTCCTACATGAATGCTCGTTTGTTATCCTATCTTTCAGTGTATTTCCACTCGTCCACCTTATCGTTATCGTTTTAGCTACGGTCATTTTATGGACATGTTTCTTGATTACCTAGCACTCTGAGCCAACGTGCCAAAGAAAAGAAAAGAAAAGAAATTAGTAAATGACGTTCGCTAGATTAGATGGTAACAAAATTTTCTCAAACATAAATGATGTCGTGGGGAAGCTAGATAATTACACCATAATGACATTCACAATTACACCAACAAAGCCTATATTCCAAATTTTTGTGGATTAACGTCCATCGTGGGGCACGGTGCATAGATAAACTAAGAATGTTGCAAGGTTGTTTATGATGGATGTTGGAGACATGTCAGAGACATTTTAGCGGATATTAATAAAAAAATATTAATAAAAAAATAGTATTTTACGTATTATATATATACTAAATGTTCTAAACATGCTAAAGCTAAAACTAACTATAACACGGTAACGATTTAAGTCCAAATAAAAAGAACTGCTAATATTAAAATATTGTATCAAGTAATTTAAGTGTCTAATAAGATAAGTTCAAATATAAAACTACTAATATGTGTATTCCTTCACACACTCTTGATCTTCTTACTCATTAATGACAAATCCATAATTCCTTGACATGTCTCTCTACAACAACTCTATATTGGGGTTTAACAGGTTGGGACCTATTAGCCATTTAAAGTTTTAAAAATGATTTTTTTAGAACCGATATTAGGTTATTTTGTGTTGGCCGACATATCGGTCTCAACCTGATATATCAGTAAATGACCGATTGTCTCATCTCTCAAACGAACATAATGGTGTCCATATCTGTCATTTTTGTTGTGAAAATGACATGTCAACAACATCTATAATATTGAATGCGGTACTCATAAAGAACTGAGAATCAAACTTCATAAGGAAATAAACCACCCCCCAAGTGTGCTACGTCGAGCTAAGGGGTTAGTCAAAATGGATTGTAGGACTAGAAACATGTGGTTGTGATTTCAGAATCACAATCACCACGATTTCATGCAAAATACGATTTCATAATTATTGTGATTGTAATTGTGATACTTGGTGATTTCATAAGAAAATCACATGCAATCTTATGTATATGATACTATACATTTTACTTTTTAATCCATATGATACTTTTTATTGAGAACAAGCTTTTATTGTTAAAATTCATTTATTTTTTCTCTCGTGCCATGGTATGGTACCATCCTACACTTGTTCACATGATTCTCCCTCAACCCACAAGTTCCATATTTGAGTAATGAGTGAAGATTCATGTTGGTCTGTCTCGACGCACAACCGCTTAGGATCCATCAATAAAATTTTGAATGAGTCGAATGGCAGGATGTCCGAAGAATAGGAAAGATCAAACTAGCTGAGCGATGAAGTAGAGAACTGATCTTACCATCTCAAAGAAATGATGATAGTGGAGATCTTCTTCAACAAGTAGCCATTTTACCCCCCTCCCCCTCCAAAAAAAAAATCATTTCAACAACAAAAGAGAACATTCATAATGGTATTCATTTTTGAAAAGAATTATGAACATTTAAAAAATGAAACAATGAAAATTACCTAAAATGAACAAAAATTTCATCTTCAAGAGAAGATCGTACCAAAATGATGGAATTTTTTTTTTTGAGAGACAAACGTGATCAAAATAAATTGAAGATCTCAAAAGTAATAGCCGTTTACTGAAAAAAAAAAATTTATTTTTTCTTTCTACAAAAGCAATCCTCAAAAGTAACTTTATGCTAGGAAAGAATTCAGACGGATGTAAAGGCTTGCTGTAGAGAACTACATTCATCTCACAGGATGGAGGCAAAGTTTGATCCTTCAATAAGTAGTTGCAGATAAATAATAGCATAATTTGCATATTAAAGGAATATTTCATCTTGTGTTAGTTCTGATTATTTATGTCTGAGGGAGTTATATCTGTAAATGAAGTATTCAACTAGATGTAGACTGAAAAAAAAAGATACTTGAATCATGTATCTGAGTAAGTTTCTCTATGATGGTGTTTGAAGGCAACTTTTAGACCATGTAATATAATGGCATCAGTTGTGTTTATTGCCGTTGTTTGTGTTCGCTGTTTGCAGGTATATAAATTCATTTGAAACTCTTGCCTGAGTAAAAAGATGATCCAAATATTACGACTTTTTTAAGTCCATTTCTTTTCATGAAGTTCCAGCATCGTATTTTCTTTGGTCTATATGTTCTTCGCGCCTAATTTTTTGTTTCTTATGTCTATGCCACCATCTGCATGTGAGCCATGGAGGGACCTTCATTTCAAGGTTTAATGAACTTTCCTTTATATATAGACAAATGTTAAAGGCCGCTCCCTTTTTACTAAGGGCAACCATCCTACTAAGGGCAACCATGACTCTCTCAAATTTTTACTAAGAGCAACCTAACGTGAAGTGATTTACTAAGGGCCACCAAGAGGAACCAAAGAAAAGAAAAAATAAAAACAAACAAAGAAAACAAAAAAGAGGCCAGCAGCCCCCATCGCTACCCTCGCCGACCACCTCATCGCCTCCTCCGGCGGCGGCGTTCTCCACCCCAAGCTCGCCGGCAGCCCCCATCTCCACCGCCGCCCACCTCCACCCTCGCCGACCACCTCCTCTTCCTCCTTCTTCCTCCTCCTCCATTGACGAACCACCCCAAGCTCGCCGGCAGCCCCCATCTCCACCGCCTGGGTCGAGAATGAGAGACTGCAGGCATGGGTCGAGAAGCTCTCATTCTAAATGAGTCTCTCATTCTATCAAAAAAAGGATGGCTACTGCAGGCTTGGCCTGCAGACCTAATTTCGTTGAGGACTGCAGTCCTATGCTGACAGAAGCTAAATGAGTCTCTCATTCTACCAAAAAGTATGGCTACAGTGACTGCAGGCTAGGCTTGCAGTCCTAATTTCGTTGAGGACTGCAGCCTTTAGGAACCCTAGAGGGGGGTGAATAGGGTCAAGCTACCTAATCAAGCACTTAACACAAGCTAATGAGCAATTTAAAAATATAAATGCAAGAGAAGAAGCAATAACAATACCGACACACGATATATCCTGGTATCCTTCCAAGAGGCACTCCAGTCCCGGAACTCTCTCCGGCTTTAATCCACTATTTGAGTAAATAGTTACACACGAGTTTGGATCCGAAGAACTCGCCAACTTCTTACACGAGAGCTTTAATCTGAAGGCCTCTCCGACTTCAACCGAGAGTTTGTATACGAAGACTTTCCAACTTCAACCGAGAGTTTGAATACGAAGACTCCCTAACTTCAACCTTTCACAATAGGTTTTGATCTCCTTATACAATAAGATGAAGATCTTACTTTTCAACTCAATAACTCTAACACAATTTGTGGATGGCAAATGAAAGCTTTGTAGAGTTGTTTGTGGATAGGCTTTGGTGGTTTAGAAAGTTTTAGGCTCAAAGCATCAACCTTGAATGAAGGGGTTCAAGGCTATTTATAACCAAAGCATTGAAAAGAGCTCAAAGTAGGGGTGAGCATTATTCGGTTTTGGACCGAAAACCGAACCGAACCAAACCGAATAAGAGGTTCGGTTCGGTTTTAAAAAATTCGGTTCGGTTTCGGTTTTGAAAATACTAAATTTTCTTATTCGGTTTCGGTTTTGGGTTTCGGTTTCGGTCCAAAACCGAAAAGCGAATAAGAAAATTTAATTAATATATATATATATATATATATATATATATATATATATATATATATGTGTGTGTGTGTGTGTGTGTGTGTGTGTGTACTATATATATAAGTATTAGTATATATAGGTACATACTAAATATATATAGGTATATACTAAATATGTCTATGTATATTTAGTTACTATATATATTAACACAAAAAAGCTCAAAAAAATCAAAAAAATATGAATAAATCGAATAAACCGAAAATCGAACCGATTTAATTCGGTTCGGTTTGATTCGGTTTTGGACCAATTCGGTTCGGTTTCGGTTTTGCTTATTCGGTTTCGGTCCAATTCGGTTTTGGGTTATTCGGTTCGGTTTAAACCGAATGCTCACCCCTAGCTCAAAGGCAACTTTTCAGACAGCGACCGGTATACCGTCGGTATGTGTCACGCCCCGATTCATAGAGTCATTTATTCACATATTTTATCTCTTGGAATCGATCGTCCTCGCTTGGACGTGATGCCGTACAAGTCTGGTATTGCACTTGTACAAGGCAAAGATGGTACATAATCGATTATTCTTCAAATAGGAACACATCGCAGCGGCAGAAGCAGATAAATTGAATTTAATGAGGACAATCTTTCTTATGGAATAGAAGTACATCACTTCTTTATAGCAGCGGAGAAAAAGAGTAACTTGAAGCCACACAGAGATATGTAGAACTTTATTCTCTTTATTGATAATTGAAGAAGAGTACAAGACTTGTATTGAAGTACAATGATTATAGCACATCTCACTTTACATTGGAAACTAACTGAACAATGCTATACAGCTGACATTTGATATTTGGATACAATGGATTACAACTCGAGATACCGACTTGGCTTACAATCTCACTGGTACAACTGATTACAATGTTCCATACATTATGCCCTTTATAAACAGAAGACATCATCTTGTACAAGGAGAGCTTTTGTATGCCCAACAAATCTTCGATGCCGCGGGACCAATCCAGCTAAACTTCGTGTGTAGAACATTCCAAGCACAAGCACCTGCCCACAAAACGTGGGTCAGCACATCATCTATGTACTGGCGAGCAGAATCCAACCCACTCGCATAAACCAACATTTAAGTGATCATTTAAGTATGCATTTATTAGAGTGATCTTTCTATTTGGGGCCTAGCATCAGTTTACAGTTCATGGGTAATAATCAGAGTGAAGCATGTAAACATATTCTTTGTAGCATTCATGTGGACATATCTTTTTAGCATTCTTGGTGTTATCATGCAAAGGCATCATTGAGGCATACTAGGTGTTATCATGAAAAGGCATCATTGAGGCATCGTTAACATTAACATCTTAAACATTATGACAGTTCTCACTTCAAGCATCACTTAGCATGGATGTTATGTTTGAGCACTATTTATAGCAAGGCATCTTTCTAGCATAATGAATTGAACATGTTAAGTAGGCAAGTTAAACCAACTTATACAATATCACAATTATGTGATTTCTTACCGATAGCCGACTTCTCGTACCTGCATCAAATACAGGTTATCTGATATACTTACTCTGCCTGCACAAAACATTCATTAGCATGCATCCTGACTACATGGTCACTGGTGTTGTTAAACCATATGGACTCTTCTCATTTCATTTCATTTTAAGATAATGCGGTCAGCATAGTAGGTGGCGAGCCTCTATGCCACCCCGTCTTATCCGTGCTCCCATAGCACTCATCATTATTTCCTCCTAGGCCGAATCGGTCCCCAGGGCCCTAGGAACCGTTCGAGGAAATTATTACTCAAACCTTGTATACAAGTTGTCCATGACCATGCGAATGCGTGCCCGACTCGATTGTGAACATAATCGCATGGTAAAATATATTAAGAAAAGTAAAGGCAACAGTGCATCATTAGTCATATTCAATGACTTATTCATTTCATCATTTCCATCATTTCATTTGGTGATCTCAACGATCCCAGCTTTATCATTTCTCATTCATTGCTTCATTGCAACGTATCTCATATCATTCCTTTCTTAAGAGGAATTTAACATTCATTCATTTCATAGGGACATTTATTCATTCATTCATTTCTTATAAGGGACAGGCAACATTTCATATTCTTGCAACAGTTATACAGATAGTACATGATTCTAGTGTTTCATTCAGTTCATTGGTTCGATGGCATAGCCAGTTCATTTCTTATTCTATCATTCATAAGGCATCTCATTATTCAAGTGTCTACTTGTTCCAGCAGTGTTAAGCATAAGGGGCAATGTTATCAATTCATTCTCAGGCAGCGAATCACATTAACAGTTCAATGTGTTATACATTTCAATAATTCTCAACAAAAGCATCTCTATTATTCAGCAACTAACATAAGGGACATTTAGGGGCAGTTCATAGCATTTCAATACTTCATCTATTAAGCATGAAGGAGTAAGGAGGAGGAAGGACAGTTCCACTCACCCAAAATTCCACTAAGCGTAGCTCCTCCAGCGAGCCACGTTCCAATATCCATTCCGTCTAGCCAGCTAAGAGAGACTGCATCAGTCTCAATTCTTCTCATTTCCAACATAAGTCACGGTCCAATATTCTGATCCCATCCAATAAGCCAACCAAATGCCTCGTACGGAGCGGAGCATTACAGTATGGACCGGTATACCGTCGGTATGCCGGTCTGGAATTACAACGGCTAGAAATATAGCCATTGGGATCATTAAATGCTCGAAATCCGACCGTTGGAATTTCAACGTTACTGAACCGGTATACCGTCGGTATGAACCGGTATACCGTCGGTATGCCGATTTTATAGACAAAAAACTTTCTGTGAACAAAATCGTTATACCGTTGGTATAGATCGGTATACCGTCGGTATGTCGGTTTTCATCCGAAAATGATCCTGGGCTAGTTTCTACCTAGCTTTCGATTTTGCCATCCATTTCTTGTGTTTACAATTAATCCTAAGACTCATTACAGACTCCAGATATACTGTAGCAGGTGCATGCTGCTTCAGAGTCTTGAAATGATGATGGCATGCCTTGGCTTCTTCCTTTGATAGGTGCTGGCGTTTTCCCTTGGCGGCAGCTGTCCAAAGATATCCAGTTTGCGAAAACTGAATACCTTTCGGGGGCTTCGCCCCCGAATCTCCGACGAGGGGCACTGCCCCCTCGACCCCCGTCCGCTGACCGGGCAGGGGAACCCCCGCGTGCGTGGCTCCGGAGATGTCGTCGGGTGGTTCAAAGAAATCTTGTAGGATCCATCATCTTTGGCCCACCATAATTTCTTCATTGCATATGTCCACATTGATCTTGCTTATTGCTTTTCTGCATGTACATGTTAGACGAACAAAGCAATATACATAGTAGAAAGTATGATAAGTTTAATGCATATTAGGACAATACTGAGTTTTAGTATAATTGCTAAGGTGATAGCATAAATGTTAGTGATATCATAATGATTAAACTTAATTGAATGACCACAATCAAAAACATAGTTTTGATTTTGGCAACCCGATTAAATTTAAGATAGATAAGCTCATATCACTAATATGTAAACCAATAGGCATATATCACCAAAGGTATAAGTATAAGTAGAAATGCTATAGCGATAGTATGAAGATTAGTGATAATGAAATGCTAAACTTAACATATTAACCATATTCAAAAACATGATACAATCATTGGGCCAACACTATGTTGACAGAAGCCCATATGAGCCTAACACATGAAGAAATAACACGTACAAAACAGTCCATATGAGCCCATATGAGCCTAAGTTGACAGGAAGAAATAACACATGAAGTTACTGATACAGTCTGATAGAGAAGAGAGTTTGCTTGATGGTTTATACTTTATAGGACGTGGTTTTTTAGTACTAGTAGAGTGTATTATTTAGGGGTTGATGTATACGATCATTATGAAGTAATGAAAGATCTCTTCCACAACTCCTCACTCCGCTTGTGAAAACCTTTACATGCTTAAGATGTAATTTTATTTCTTATAATCGTAAGTTAAACCCTTACACTACGAGCGCGGGACGAGGCCGAGGCCTGGGTCGAGAAGCTCAAGGACTGCCTGCAGTCCTGTCTTCACTTTGGACTGCAGGCAAGCCCTGCAGTCCTCAATCGACAGAAGTGGGGTGGCCTCTTAGTGTTTTCAAAATGGCAAACTTGTAATTTTTTTTAAAGTTTTAAGTTGGTGGCCCTTAGTAAAAAGAGGGTGGCCTTTAACATTTGCCTATATATACTACCAAAATCCGAACGTCAAAGTTGATCATATAGCTAATCAATTGATAGGATTCCTTCTAGAATCCTATCAATAGCTCCCCAGATGAGCCTTATTAATGATTTTATTTGAGTTTTCTTTTTCTTTTTTTTGTCTCTTCACTTATCAGAGATTCTATGTATATGTTCTTTTGAGTTAGGCTTTGGTACATTGACTTCCATTGTCTGTAAATTTAATTGGGTTCAGTTATCCATTCCTAAATTCTTGAAGTTGAACTGAAGAGAATATTCTTTTTTTTTTTTTTTTTGTGTGGCTTCTATTGAGGCATGGAAAGTTATAAATCAACTTATTAATTTAGAAGTCTGAGATTTTGACCCATTATCATGTCTAATTCTGTAATTTCTTAACAGATGGTAACCCCAGGTTCGTGGATGTCTGATCTGTGTGTAGAACGCTATGAAGTTCGGGAGAAAAAGACCTCCAAAAAGGTTAGTTCGGTTACATTCTGATAGCTGCAAGTTTATGAAATAGTATTGTATATAACCAAATAATTAAAAATAGAAGCAAGCAGTGTGTTATATATCAAATTATGTACTCAATATCTCATTTTAGTATGATAATGTTTTGCAGAAACCAGGAGGTTTGAAGGCTATGGGGAACATGGATAGCGACTCGGAATAGTAGAAAAAAAAAAGGTTACAAAGTGAAAGAAATAAAAAGAAGACTGAGGAAAGAAATATTGCGAGTTTTAGAGATGTGGGTAGTCGTTACTGGTGTAATGATAAATATGCATTTGCTGGGGGAAAAAAATTCAAGGTTGCCTACTTTAGTCTATAATGTTTTTCATCAGTTTTTGTTGTGAAATAAGTTAGAGGCCTACTGATGATCATGTGGGGAAGTTACATGATGCACACTTGGCTAAGTAGTTTCATGATTCCTTAATCAGCTTCATTTGCATCTCCCAGTTTGTGATGTACACTTGGCTAGGTAGTTTCCTCATTCCTGAATCAGCTCCAGTTGCATCTCCAGGTAGAACTAGCTATTAGAGTGGCTGGAATATTTTCTCCTTAAATTTTATATTGTATGGATCCAGGGTCGTCCCGGAGTTAATTTTGGTTGCCCCTTGACCTTTATTGTGGATGGTCCCGGGGGTCATCCACAACCCCGACCTCTTGTGGGTCACGCTAGGTACCAGGGGTTGCCCTAAACAAAGGAGGATTGTCCAAGTTTGATGTCTTGCTTACCCCTGGGCCGGCCCAGTATAGATCAATGGTGACAAATACTATGTAGTTGCAAAATGACTGATTCTCGATTTGAAATTGTATATAGGAAGTTTGATCTTTCCTCCTTAAATTCCTACTTGATGTATTAGTAGCAAACCAGCTTGTTTTTATGAGATATTGATTCTTCAGTGTCCTTCATTTTTCTATGCTGAATTTTTGTATTATTTTATCTTACATATATATAAAATAATATCTGGAAAAAAGAAAATGTCCATTTGTCTTTAAAGGTAGTGATTTCAGAAGCACATCACAACTGTGTTTCTCAAGGCCGCGTGTTTTTTTTTTTTTAATATAAAATCTGTGTTTCGTTTAGAATTGAGACTGAGTCACCACGCCAGTGTTTCTGAACTCTTTTCTGAAGCCCCACCGGGATGATATTATTCTCCTGATATGAAAAATATTGTAATAGCAACCAGCAAAGAGAAGAACAATTGAACTATGATACTAAAAATATTTTGAAGAAAGGAATATGAACCTAAGGAAAACAGAGAACAATATGATATCTAATAGAATTGCAAGTTAGTAACACTTGATATATAATTTTAATAACAGGAGAGAAATGAAGGAACAAATAAAGAGGATTTAGAAGCTGCGCATCTAATAAATTTTCCGTCGTTACATCATCCAAATGCAACTCACAAGCATTTCACCATTGTGAACTATATATAGCTCATATCAAAGCTCGACATTTTCTTAAGATGGCAACAAAGGATCAGTTGAGTGGCACATACCAAATGGATATGGGTTTTTCCACAACTGTTCACATATCACATTTTACAACACAGCATTTGACAGTCGAAATTAGTTTGAAACAACAAAAAGACACCTGATTTAAAGACCCCAACTGGGTTTCCTGACACGACACAATCACGGTCACGGTCTGTATTGCTGCCTTTCTCTCTGTATGGACCGGAATATCCGTGCTGCCGACTCTGTTGCAGATCCAGCATTATGAGGCACAACCTTTATCACGCGGTTCTGACCGTCACCCTGACAGGATTCCGAAGCCTGATCCATGGCCACAAAAGGCCCAGGTTTACGAAACAAAGGGCTTTCATCCTCCTCGCGAGGAGGATTGCTGCTGCTCACCGTGCTTCCTTGTACCTCGCTATCTTTAGGGGCAGGAAACTTCCGTACCCGTCCTGAAACGGCTTCTCTGCTCGGATGAGACACGACACAGGAGCTCCGAGCCTGCTGTAACTCGCGTACATTTGGTTGTGACCCAGCCGAAGGGATCACTTGTTCAACTGCAGAGGAAGAGAACATTGGCTTCTCCATTGGGAGGCTATAAAAAGATGGGAAGTAATTTGGTGGTGGTTGATAAGGAAGAGCACCATAGGCAGAATTCATGAAATCTCCACCTGCAGGTTGAAATCCATGAGGGGCACAACCTCCATAAAAAGGGGGGGCCATGAAGCCAGGAATTGGAGGACATGGACCAGAATAGGGTTTGTAGATGAGTCCTTCGGAAGGGGACATTACAGGAACCAACCACTGGTTTGGTGGCGGGTGGAAGCAATAAGCATTCGCTCTGTTGTCAGGAGCCGAATCGACTGAGTGCTGTCCAACTCTTGAAATATCTTCTTGAGGTGGATCTCTTACTGGGTTCTCTTCCGGGCAACCTGTGCTCGGATTTAGCTTCTGGGACGAATCATTTTGTTCAATAGTTGGTTGATGAGAATTCCCAATATTGTCTAGCGGTGGAGGGAGCTCACAGACATCTTCAGGTGGCAAGTTCTCGGAGACCATTTTTGCAGGAGAGGGTTTCACGTATAGATCAGTCATAATAACATCTGGAGATGCAGCAATCAACTTCTGCACCTGTACAAAATAAATACCTTAAGCTTCAGTGTCGAGTTCATGTCCATGCTTCAGTGTTATGAATCAACTGAGAGCAACAAACCTTTATCAATCTATGCAGCTCAAACACTTGTATTGCAAAAACTCTCTGTTGACTGCAAGAAAATTAAGATTGGATTCTTTATCACCAGAAAAAAGGGAAAAAGTGATCTTACTCTAAGATAACTTACCAATTATAAATAAGTGTATCATAAAAAGTCGGACAATCAATAAACTACCAGAATATTTACAAAATAAACTGCTTTTCACCTAATCAGTTCATACTTTAAAAAAAACATAATTGCTCTACCAGCCTAAGTACTAGAATTGAATGGTAAGATGGATGATTGAGAATTTCATGCAGAATATAAAGTAATGGCTCACCAGGAAAACAATGCAATAAACTAACAGTAGACTAGTAGAGTTGTTCTCAGTACTTGCAAATAGATCAGAATGGTAGTCATACTTACTTGACAATATAAAATAATGCTATACGGTACTTACTTGACAATAGCTCTTCTTGCTTTCCAGAAATGTTTAGTACCAATTACTCCAACAACATCATCAGGTGATATCATCATGCCCATGCCCGCTACATAGTCCATTGAGGCCTCGGATACTTCATCTCTATCCCCATCTCCAAGATGGGGCTGACGATTTGACTCATCATGAGTTTCTTGACCAAATTTGTCGGCTTTCTCCCCAAGTGATGCTTTAGAACAAGATGCTATTATATTTCTTGAATTGTCTTCCTCTTCTACAACATCTACACGGTTCGAGCACCTAGATCCACTTGGATAACCATCAGCACAATATTCTAGATGCAATTCTTTGTTGGCATGGGATGCATGCTTGTCAACATCCACAGTACCCGTACGATCTAAAGATGTCTTGTTCCAGTTTGATAGCTCGGACGGCCTTCTAGGATCACGAATTTCTGGGGAATGTGCAAAAACTGAAGTTTCTTTACAGTTTTGTTCACTCTCAGAGTTTCTAGAAATTGTGTTAGTAGACTTTTCTTTAAAAGGCATTTCATTACAATTGGGTAATGGGTAAGAGCATCTTTTCTGAGATCTTTCAACATGGGATATAGTTGGTTTCCCTGGCTGAACTGCAGGCAAATCATAACTGGAGAATGCAGCAATTACAGTTTGAACAAAGGTAGGAACCGTAAAATCATCCTCATCTTCAAAATTCTCCCTAGATTTCTTTACATCTGAGGCAGAAGCTGATCCTCCGCCATTTACATCCCTAGATAAATGGCGTGAAGTACATTCAGCAGAAGCTGATCCTCCGCCATTTACATTGTTGTTACTAGCATGCCTTTTAAAAGATCTTCCAAAATCTTCTCTTGTCGTATTACAACTCACTCTCTCTAACAGACGAGAATGGATTCTATCCTCTGGATTGGAGTGTGGGTTAGGAGACATGTTGAATGGGCCATGCCCATTAGCCTGCAATCATACAAAAGCTTGTTACTCAACCTTCGTAACCGCCAACAAATAACTACCAGTAATGCTTTTTTTTTCAAATATAAAGTACTATTGTTACAAAGAACAATAAAAAACAACGACAAAGCCTTTATCCCAAATTATTTGTGCATCTTTGCTCATTTCTGGGAATGATTCTTAATCATCAAAATTTGAACTAATTAAGGATGATTGGTTCTCTAGCTGTCTTATAGAATTTTGGGATAAAGGCTTTGTTATTGTTGTTGTGGTGTTCTAGCTGTCTTATAAAAAATATATTGTAATTTTAAGGTATTCTGACTAAGATCACAAAGCATTCACGAGTACTCATCCATTTCAACCATCCTGCTTTAAAAAACATCCTACTTATCCCCTTCATCGTGATGAATACTAGATAGTAAATTGTGAAAACTATTACCCTTTGGAGTCTCTTGATTACCAATATGAACTATTCAATTATTTCTTCCTGAGTTGCCCTAAAGGTGCACCTCATATTCTATGTTTCCCTAGACAAGCTTCTAAATCCTCTATCCATAGCTTCTGTCCATGTTTCTATTTTAGAAGTGAATAATTCTCATTGAATGGCATGGTATCATTAGTATATAGCATACATCATGGAACTCATTGTAAAGGTAACTCATAAATCATTTATAACTTGTGCAATGAGATAATACTGATTATTGATGTAAAGCTATGGTAAAGAAACATGGGGATATCTACTCAATTTGTCCTCGTAATAGTTATGAGTCCATTATTAACCATACATATCCTTAATAATTATAGGATGTTTCAAAAAGCTAAGAACTACGAAGGTATATTCATCTCATGCTTGTACAGGGAACCTGTCAATCAAAGAGCATGAACAAGATAAGGATATGGCAACCATAGTTAAGGAGAACCTACAAAATGCCACAAGTACAATGTGCCTGATTGAAGAAAGCATAAACACGAAGCTCAATATAGAGCAGAAACACGTGAATAATGCTAACTATTACCAGCTGTGGAAGTTATTTAAAGAACTAATTCAGAAATGATCAGCATGTTAAAGACCATAACATTAACAAAACAAAGCATAAGATCAACAAAAAGAAATTGTAACTTTGAGTCCTTGGATATACAGAGGAATATTATGCCAATTACAATCTTTATTGATATAAGATCAACACATTTTTTTATCAAAACAACATAAGAAGAAACAACATTAAGAATATCCATTGATATACAAAAGCATAGGATAAGTAACACAAATGGTGGTTCTCTAATTAAGGCCAGCACTGACACTCTAACAGTGACTTAATCATGATATTAAAGAACAACGATAGCAGATGGAAATAGAATAGATAGTTATACCAGGACTCTTAAGCCTAAGAGCATAATATGTGTACTAGAAGCAAAAAGCATAACCTTTCATCCACCTACCCTACTTTTTTTTTCCTTAGAAAGCTCCTTGATGACGAAAAGTACGCACCACCTGCACAAAATACCTTGTAGCGTAACCTACATCAGAAAATATGCCCTCTATGTATCGCTTTCGATCATTGGATCAGAAGGAGAGGCCGCTTACACTTCTTTTGCAGGCAGTGGGACGGACTTGTACCAGTTCTCAACCAATTTGCACACAGCGGTCTAGAGTGGCCAGATACAAGGAACACAAAGAGAACAAGTATCCTTATAAAGATTTGGCAGATTATGTGCATGAAGGAGGGTGCAGCATTCAAGGAACAAAGAGAGATTTTTGAAATATTTGTCGAGGCAAGCCCGAGGGCACTCACTATCTTCGGATAAGGAAAGGATGAATCATATGATGACTTTCTCAAGATTCAGCAATCTCCCATGGATAGACTAATTTCTGGGAATACTCGAACAAGGACAATCACATAGGTTCGACCCAAAGAAAGATCAGACTTACAATGCAGGAGAGCGAATTTCAAGGTGTAATGCTCGTGCTCAAGCAAATAAGCCTTTAATCCCCTTTCAAATGATGCACTCACCTCTTCTCAACATAGTATGTGAAGAACTGGCTAGTGAATACATACATTCATAAACTGTGATAAAGTTTATGAAACAAAGAAGAAAATAAAACCTTGGCTCCGAATCAAAAGCAAATGATTCTGTCACCCTCACAAGACTCCGGTTCACACGCACTCCTCTCCCTCTCCATACCACTGCCTGCACAAATTTGTGTTAATCTAAAACAACACCAGAAAAAGAAAAAATACTAATTATGAATGGAGTCTGCTGGTGCATGGAAATACAAAGATTTTAACATCCGGAGAACCGAAAACCAAGCCTTGCTAATTATCTGCCAATCACTAAGAGAAGACAAAAGAATATCAACACAATAAAGTTCATTATTTCCATGAACACTAATGATTTAGCTACTTACCCCAAGAATTTCACACATCATAACATGATATTACCAAAAGCAACATACAAATAACACTTCAGGAGCAATCAAACCATTAGAAAGTAAGTCGATCTAAACATTTCACAAAGACTAATTCTTTTACAAAGGAAAAGACCTGAATTCCCGAAGACTGTGGCAGCGGCGGCGGCGGCGGCGGCGGGGAGCCAGCTTTGTCGAGAGCAGGCGACAGCGTCGACGACGAGGAGCTGAACCTCTTGGAAGGGATGCTGAGCTGCTCGTAGAGTGCCATCTTGTTCCTGGGAGGCGCTCTGGGACCCCCTTTCTCTCTATCATTCACGTGTAGCCTCGGGAACAGAGGCTCCATGGCCTTCCCCTCGTCTTTTCCCCCTCCTTTCATCAATCAGAACCAAATTTTTTTTGTTTTCTATTGAGAAAACCCAAAACAAAACAAAGATCAAATCTTTCTCCCTTTCCCCCCGAAATTAGTAAAAAATTGAGAAGAATCTAACCTTTTGGGGAAGACCCAGATCGGAAAAGTCCAACTTTGACTCGAAATCGATACGAAAGGCTGAAAAATCCAAGCTTTTTTCCCCCCAAATCGCAGCGAAACCCTAATAATCGAACAATCCGGAGCAGGCCAGTGGGAACGCAGGGAAAGATTACTAGAGGGGACTCGAAGAGATTAGATTCGATAGGGATTTTGATTTTGCAGAGGTCGCTGCTTCCAGCGGGGAATCCTCATCCATTTCCTCCTGTGGTGGAAATAAAAAAGCGCACGTGTGGGCCCCACCATAAGTCTGGTGGGCCAGCCGGCCAGCCTGTAAGCCAGGTTTGGTAGCTTCTAGGACTGCACGAATATAAAATCACTGCCACATTTTCCCCGATGCTTTATACTGCAAGCCCGGTCAAATTTGGGCTCAGGCCGGCCCGGCCCATAACACACCTTGGGCTCTGCGTAGAAGAAAGCATTCTTTTAGATATAAAAGGGGTATTGTAGAGCATTTAAACTTTGTTTAATAGATGGGGGTTCGATTCCTCCTTCCAGCGTTTATTTCGTGCAAACAATTTATTTTGTGATTTAAAAGAAAAATCATATATATATTTTTAGTGAATAAATATATGAAATTTATTTTTATAGTATTGAATATAACAATGGAATGGAATTTTTTTGTACCTATGAAATTTATCCAACAACAACAAAAATCAAAAGTTTTTAATTTTATGACCGGCAGAATTCCGACGGTCCTAACTACAGTTAGGAGTGCAAGAATCATGTCAGTGTTTCGTCGTTTCCAATTTGACTGTTACGATCTCTAAAGCTTCAAAACTCCTATAATATATAAATTTGACCACTTTTCTTCTTCTTTTTCAGTTATAGGTAGGTTTTTTTTTTTTTGTCAAACATGCCGTTAAGAGTTTGGACAAGAAAGTTATTTACTTTTGCAAATTGGGTATCCATATGATCCAATTAAAAATATGCATTTATCATCCAAATGTATAAATTTGTTCCTAAACTAGCCTGGGCCAGGCCAAGTATCAGTTAGACATAACTGGATTGATGGAGGTGGATTTTGAAAGCCCATCCATCCATCCATCCACTTGGGGCTTCTAGATAGGTAGTTGAATAAAATCTTTATGTAACCAATTGCACAGCAGCACACATTACGTAAGCCACATGTGGCCCACCCCAAACAAACTTTTGTATCACTCTCAGTTCAGTTCTTTTGTCTTATAGTGAATTTTCACTTGAATAGGATTGTTGCCACCTTCTTCTCTAAGAATAATACTAAGGCCTCGTTTGATAAACTGTAATGTAATCATAATCACAATATAATCAAATAAAAAAAAATTATTTGTTCTATTTGATTATATTACGATTACGATTATATTACAGTATACCAAACGAGACCTAAGTTTACAACAAATTCTTCTTCCTTCTAACATGAGTCCAACCTCTTCACTTCCTCCCCCAGTGAAGGTCGACCACGTGGCAGATAATCTTTTGGCTGTAAGTGGACTATATGGATAGCATTCCTCACTTCTCTTAACTGTATAACATATATATATTTTCATAAATTTAGAAGCCTACAACTAAGCCCGATAGTAATATTTCGATAGAAGGTCCCGCACTATTCTATCGTGCGCACTAGCACTGCAACTGTGCAACTGCACCGCAAACTCCTTATATAATTTTTTCACAAAAATAAAATAAAAAAATAATGCACTTTTTTCGTTGTTCTAACCTGCAACCTCTATTCTAGCCAGTCAGAGGTCCTTAAAATATTATAGGAATGTAGAAAAGGTACCATGAAGTTAAAAGATGCTGACAATTTATTATGCAATTGTTCAGTTGCCAACATCAAATGCTTCCCACTCCCCCGAATAAGAATCATATTAGAATGATTTTGTGACAATTGTATTCTTGCTATAGAAATGAGTGAAAAAAAAAAGTCTTTGAGGATGGGCAAAAGGAATTGGAACGACCATGAAGGTTAATTAGTAATGGTATACTTTGTATGGCTCACCTGTTCTTGGCTGAAGTGAACCAATAAAAACAGACAAGTAATTATCACATGAGAACTTCATATACAATAGTTTCGGTTGTCCTTAGACTCTTAATTTGGGATGAACTTTCACTACCAAAATACAGTAAATTAGCGACGGACTATTAGCGACGGAAATTTTCAGTCGACGTTAGCGACGGCTTCGTGGCCGCTCGCCGACGGATTACCGACCACACGCCTTTACATTTTTTATTTTAATTTTAGGGGGGAGGGGGGAGGGGGGGAAGGTCGCACATCCGTCGCTAGGGTGTCGGAGATATAGCGACGGAAGGCCAGTCGTCGCTACTCAGTCGATTATTTGGCAGGAATTGTGTAGAGAATTGGCGGGACATTTCTTCGACTACGTAGCGACGGATATTCAGTCCGCAAGTATCAAAAATTGCGACTACCGGACGACGGGCTATAGGCCGTCGCTAGTCCGTCGCTAAATATACGTTCCAGACTTTAAATGAAATGGCGGGGGGAACTTTTCGCATTCCTCCCAAATTTACTCTCTCTCCTCTCCTCTCTCTCTCTCTCCCGCGGCATCGGTGATCGACGTCGGCGTCCTCTCCTCTCTCTCTCCCGAAGGTAATCCCCTCTCTCTCTCTCTCTCTCTCTCTCTCTCTCTCTTGCGGTGTCATATAGGGGCAGCGGGGGCGGGGGCGTCGGAGGGTGGACGGCGGGCTTGGGACGGGGGCGTCGGGGGCTGGGCGGCGGGCTTGTGGCTGGGGCGTCGGGGGCTGGGCGGCTGGCTTGGGTCGGGGGCTGGGCGGTGGGCTTGGGGCGGGGGCGTCGAGGGATGGGCGGCGGGCTTGGGGCTGGGGCGTCGGGGGCTGGGCGGCTGGCTTGGGTCGGGGGCTGGGCGGTGGCTGGCTTGGGTCGGGGGCTGGGCGGTGGGCTTGGGGTGGGGGCGTCGAGGGATGGGCGGCGGGCTTGGGACTGGGGCGTCGGGGGCTGGGCGGCTGGCTTGGGTCGGGGGCTGGGCGGTAGGCTTGGGACGGGGGCGTCGGGGGCCGGGCGGCTGGCTTGGGTCGGGGGCTGGGCGGTGGGCTTGGGACGGGGGCATCGGGGGCTGGGCGGCAGGCTTGGGACGGGGGCGTCGGGGGCTGGGCGGCGGGCTTGGGGCTGGGGCGTCGGGGGCTGGGCGGGGGCGTCGGGGGCTGGGCGGCGGGCTTGGGACGGGGGCATCGGGGGCTGGGCGGCGGGCTTGGGGCTGGGGCGTCGGGGGCTGGGCGGGGGCGTCGGGGGCTGGGCGGCGGGCTTGGGGCGGGGGCGTCGGGGGTATATGCAACCGACGCACAGCCATAGGCACTCTTCATATATATATGCAACCGAACTACTGGACGGCGGGCTTTGGTCAGGGGCGACGGGGGGCTTTGCTTCTCAAATTCATCTGAGTTTATATATTGGCTAAATAATGTGTTATCCATATTGGGTGTTATCCATTAGTTTGGTGGTGTTTGGATTAGTAAATGTGAGTATGGGGTTTGGATTCATGGTGTATATGTTCACTGTCTCAAGGACAGTGCGAGTTCTATCAGTTGTGTGCTTCTATATAGATGTATATATCTATACATCTAGCTGTGATATACATATGTGTATGTGACAATCTCAGTTAGCGACGGACTAGTGACCGGTTAGCGACGGATATTTTCAGCTCCATTTGCATTAATCTACGATACGACATGGTGATCAGAACATAGTCCCTGCAGCCATTCGACTGGCGAGGCAGAAACTATGTAGCCGTTGTAGGAGCGTAAAAAATGTGCGCTTCATAGACTAAATCAAAGAGATAGAGCATTCCACTCAAAATGATCTATTTTACGCCAAAGACAGACTAATCACTTTACGCCAAGGTCAAGCCAGTGGTTTTACGCCAGATATAAGCTAACCACTTTACGCTGGACAAAGCTGTCAAATCATGCATTTAATGCAAAGTCTGACATGAAGATTTACTGACAGCGTGCAACACAGAATTTGAAGGAATTTATTTTACACAGAGACCAATGTTGTCGTTTAGTATGTGGATTGAGCTATTTTACGCTCACAATATGGCTTCTTTTAAGCATGGAGACTATATGAGTTTTTACGCTCAAAAGTTGACGTGTGCATAAAGTTTATTTGGGCTACGTTTTACGCTCAAGGCTATTTTTAGCCACTTTACGCGGGAAGTCCATGTCAGGGCTATTTTATGCCTAGTCTACTACTTTACGCTCAGGGTATATTTGGGTTGTTGTTTACGCCCTATCCTTCCTGACTACTTTGGAACGTGGTTTGCTTACATGGCTTTCATACCACACATCTCGAAGAACGTGTGTACGCGTATCCTATTCTTATTGAAATAGTGGGACACGTGTCAACGTATGCAGATGATGACTTCAGTCATGGGTGGCAGTTATTAGCGTAAAGAAAGAACTTTTGCCGAGTTTTACGCACAGAAGGCCAAGTCTATAAATAGACTGAGTTTTTCTCATATAAAGGGAGACAGACAGACAGACAGAGGGACAAAGAGAGAGGGAGGAAGATAATACATAGAGATCAGAACCCAGAGATTTTGATTCTCCGGAGCATTCTTTTTCAACTTTTCTTCCAGAACAGAGTGAAGCAAAGCAGGAAAGCATTCGGCCTCGCCATCAGTGCCTAAGTGCGTCGATACCTTTCTGGTGACTTAGTTCTTCCGGTTGTTCATCTTCTAGCAGTGATCTTCATCATCATCGTATGGTCCAAGGAACAAAGTGATCGACTTCAGATCAGACTTCCATAGCAATACTTCCCAGAACAATTTGTACTATTTGTACTTTTTCTCGT
Source organism: Iris pallida (assembly GCA_029216955.1). NCBI lineage: Eukaryota > Viridiplantae > Streptophyta > Magnoliopsida > Asparagales > Iridaceae > Iris > Iris pallida. The sequence goes on from JANAVB010042217.1 coordinate 1,869,053, forward strand.
TTTATTTTCAAAAGCTAATTTTCAGGCCTTTTGTTAAGTGAAACAAAATGGCGACTCTGCTGGGGACGACCTTCTCCTGTGACGAGGAGGCAATTGCTCAATACGATGATGTGTCGATTGGATCGACAAAGAAGACTCTGGTTGTGCACTTCGACCAGACTGCTTATGAAGAAATGCTCCGAACTGGGGGTGGTTCTCGCTGCTCCAATGTTCAAAAATCTTGCAAAGCAAGAAAAGTTTGGGTTCCTAAATCCAAAGTAGCTTCTGATCTCTCTGTTGCTTCTGATGGCAAGGGAATTCTTCCCACTCCTATCGTAGGGGTTCCCGTTCGTAACGAGGCAGTCCTTACTTCAGTATTGCACTCTAAGTGTGACAATTCATCTCCCGTCTGTGACGGTGAAGATAATCAGGTTTCACGCCCACTGCGCAAGAACCAAGTTTTATGCTCAGTGGGTAGAAACCAAATTTTACGCTCAATGCATAAGAACGAGTCTCCCATTTGTAATGAGGCAGACTCTAATGTTTGTGCTTCTGAGTGTAAGAATAAGTCTTCCGTCTGTGACGTGGTAGACACACAGAAATTACGCTCTTCGCATAAAGGAAAATCTTCCGTCTGTGACGTGGCAGATACTCATGTTTTGCGCTCTATGGGTAAAGGTAAATCTCCTGTCTGTGACAGTGTAGATAAAATTCACAAAGATGCTTCTGTATCTAAAGTGACTGTACCTGCACGTATGAAGCATAAAAACATAGTTGGTAAAACTTCTGTTTTCAACCAACAACCTTCTGTACGCAAGGTACCAAACTTACAAATTACACGCAATGAAGATGGAGTCCTTCGTGCTAAAAAATCTCACGATTTACGCACGCAACTCCAAGCACGTAAAAATGTACAGTTTGGTTCTGCGAATGCAGCCAGTAATCTTCTTTATACACAAGGGGTTAAACGTTTTGCTACCCCAAATGTAATAAAGAAGACTACTCCTACTCCTTCTGATTTACGTGAATTGCTAATGCAAAAGCGTAAAAATAGACAATCTTCCGTGACACTCTCCCAAGAAAATCATCACTGTGAGTGTCACCAGATTGTAATTAAATGTTGTTGTTCAGCCTCCAAACGGTCAGTTTTTGATCGGTTAAGTTTTAATGCGTCCCAACAACAAACTGATGAGTTGTCATATGCATCAGTCAACATGGCATCTCACACAAACAGAGGACGACGTCCTAGACGGAACACGTCCCAAATCCCAGGTCAACAACAATTCAATAGACTTCTTGATTCCTTTGAAGGAGTATATCAGAATACTCGATCAAGAAGACAAAGACAATTGCAGACTTCTGATTCAAAAGCTGGGGGTACTCAATCTCTTGAGTCTGAAACTGATAGTGTTGATTCATACTTCTATACTAATCCCTCTGTATCTTCAAGAGAGGTTGAATCCTACGCTATTGGAGATGAACCAGAGATGTCATCTGCTAATACAGAACAATGTCTCATTGCCGTTGAGCAATCATTGAAAGACATGCTTAACACGATGCAAAGCATGCACCAGATAATAACGGCTCAGCAAACTGCTCAACCGGCAATAGTAACACCGGTACAGGTAGCAGCACAAACTCAAGATAGCTAAGGGGTTGATATACCTTTGAATACCTGCTGTTAACCAAAATTCTGTATCTCCAGATCCTATCATTCCAGAAGGTGTACCATCTCCGGTGGGGGTTACGGTACAACCAACAACTATTCAATCAAATGTGCTTCCGCAAACCAGTGAAGCCATTCAAGCAGTGCGTGAGCTCAAAGCACAGTTTGAAGTTTTGAAGCAAAAGGATCAACTCCATAGGTTAGGGATTAAGCAACCTTATCCTCCTCATTGGAATGATGTACCCTTTCCACCGAAATTCAAGCCACAGTCAATGGTATTGTTTGATGGAAAGGCTTCTCCTAGTCAGTATATCAATTACTTTGATATTATGTCTGTACATTTGCAGAAAAATGATGCTCTTCTCACTCGAGTATTCATTGGGTGCTTGATGGGTTCAGCTTACGATTGGTATCGTAGTTTACCCGATAATTGCATTTCGTCTTTTGACGAATTTAAGGCAATGTTTCTCTTCCGATTCTATGAAGGAGGTATGGACATGAACATGTCCTCCTTAATAAAAATCAAGCAAAAGGAGAAAGAAGATACTCGGACGTTCATTGAACGTTTCTGACAGGCGACTCTAAAGATGCCTCCTGGTATGCCAGATTCAGCGTTAATTGATACATGCAAGATGAATCTACGACCATCCATTGCTGTCTTCACGGGTTCCCAATTCACAGATTGGGCTTCGTTTATCATAGCAGCAGTTTCTGCCGAGACCAATGGTAGGTTGGCTCGTGAACATGTGATGATTTTTGCCTCAGAGGATAAAGGAAAGAAAGGTAATCCTGGTAATAATTCTGGCAATCGTAATGCAAAAGGAAAAGATACTCTTATGGTTAATCTTTCCAAAAGTAAAACGACGCCGAATAATCAGGAGTCTTCTAAGCCAAAAGAAGAATATTCTTTTGACGAGAGTGATATCCCAGGGATATTTTAATGTCTGGTGAAGAGTGGCAAACTCCAGATCCCGGAGCCAAAGAGGCCTAATGAGGTGAATCTGACTGACAATCCCAAATATTGTATCTATCACAGATACATTAATCATCCCACCAGGACTTGTTATGTCCTAAAGAAGAAAATCCAAGAATTGATTAATGCCAATGCCATCTCTCTAACTAATGATGAGCATACGGTCACAACCAATATGGTTTCTATTTAATTTGGAGATTTTCTTTCTCAACAAGTACCAGATGGAATTGTCCCAATTCCGAAGGTGACGATGAAGATTGTGAATATCCTGCCTGCCAGGGAGGAAAATGAAGGATTGTTGCCTCTTACATTAAAGAATGATGAAATTATGTGGGTACATCGTGACTTAGTACCAGAAATGGAAGATGAATGTAAAACTTCAAAATCCAAGAAAGGTAAGAAAGTCAAAACTTGCAACATGATTTCTCATGTTATTCCAGATCCTGATGATTTGGATCATCTATGGGATGGTATTCCTTTGGAAGATAGACTGAGAGGATTGAACATATGTCCTCCAAGTCTGGCTCCTCCTACCAAGCTAAAGCTTACTCATCAGCAGTGGCTAGCCATGAATAGTGTTCCCTTATACAGGGCACACCAAGTCTTCGCTGCTTATGAAAAAGCCCCTATAGGAATTTTTCCTCGTATCCCGAATCCTTCTCCTCCCGTAGCTACAGAGAATTCTATTCCTCATTCTCCTGTAGTTGCAGAGATCTCTTCTTCTTCCTCTGTTGAACCACCTGTTAAAAGTCCGTTGCCTACTCACTTGTACAGTTGTCACGACCCGCACCCACTATGAGGGTACAAGAACGTGACAACGCCCAGCCTACGCCGCAGTGTCGACGGTAGAACGCTGTTCTAGGTCAAACTAGATCATGTCCTAACCCAGTAAGTCTTACTAGGCCTAACCAAGACTATCCTAGCAAGCACACATCAATACAAGGCTATACAGGCCAACATACACCCAACTCTATATAGCATGCAATTATTCAATACTCAAATAGGCAAGAATTCACATTGGATATACACTAGGTAATCTATTACTTTAAGCTATATATGTCTACACATATATACACATGCATATATTGGTATTCAACATTAGGTCTATAATTGTCACGACCCGCACCCTGATTAGGGGCACGAGAACGGATCGCGTTTTCGAAACTTCAAACGGATCACGTTTTCGTTTCCGGAAACTCCCGGAATCGCGAAAACACCGAGAACGCGTTTGTCTTTCGTACAGCTGACACTCAAATAATTCTCCAGAAAGATACAGAAAGAATTAGGCCTATTAATACATGTTTTTGGAAAGCTAACTTCAATACGCTTCTTTTAAAAAAAATAAGAGACTAAACCGAGCTTTGAGCTAGAAGTTATGACATTTCTAAGTTAGGGCTGAAATTAAAAACATGGATAAAAATCATGACGGATTTGGGTAGTTTGAGACAAAAGAACACAAGTATATAACATAATATATCAAGAACTCACTCTCTACACTAATATATATATATATGAGACACTATAGAACACATCTCCAATACAAAAATATGAGATTAAACATGTAATAATTCATTCATACATAACAACACATAGTGTGTCCAAATTTGGGATTTTTCCACATGGACACAACCACAACACAAATGACACTCCTATGACCTCCAAATGGACACGAAATGGACACAAATGGAGATACAACCATGGGGGTCATTCCTATGGGTTCAAAATAGACATATATGCATGAGAAAATGAAAAGGAGAAGGGATTTATACCTCCCGGTAGATCGAATCGAAGAAAAGCCTTCCCGGAGCGACACCGACACGTAGAGATTCCAAAAGGACACGAACGAGCTCCGAATCCTCCCAAACTTGGGTAGCTTCCTCCTTGGCTAGAATGGAGAAGGAAAGAAGAAGATTTGGTGGCAAAATGGAAGGATTTGGTGGAGAAATTGCTAGGGATTGCTCTGTAGGAATTTGGGGAAGAACAAGAGAGAGAGTGTGGATGAGAATAATGAATGAACTTGAGCCTATCCTCTCCCAAAGTGGCTGGTCATATGGGCTATTTGTCCTATTATGGTAAGGTCCAAAATGCCCCCACTAACCTATTCTATGAGTATTAGGAAAGGGCTAATTGGTTGGGGCTAAATTAGTCATTCTAAAGTCTCTAATCACACTAACCTTATCCATAATAATTAGTCTAACCTCTAACTAAAATATTTCTATCATGTGGACTAAAATTAATATCATATGGGCCATGCCTAACTAGTGTGTGGGTCCCACTAGAGTCAACTACCCCCGGGTCCCCGTTTTAAGTCGGATTGAGTTGAAATTCGAACCCGACTCAAATAATCCCAAAACAATATCATAAATAATAAAATAAATTTCAAAAATATTTTAAAAATACAAAATAACAAAAATAATCCTGTTCCTGAAAACTGGGGGTGACAAATTCCTCGAAATTAAAACCAAACAATAGTAAAATGTCAAAATCACAAGTCATAATTTTAAATAGTTTAAAAATGATTAAAAATTACCAAAAATTATAATATAAAATAATTATCAATAAATAATAATTATAATTACAAAATTTCAAAATTACCCTCATCTGGAAAACTGGGTGTTACAATCCTACCCACCTTATAAAAATTTCGTCCTCGAAATTAAGATGATCGCACCCCCTTCTAGGTCAAACATAGTCAAGGGTCAATCACTAGTCAATTTCTCAACATCCAAGTACTTGGTCATCAACTGGTCAACTTCTTAGGATTTTACCTATGCTAGCTATTTAGGTGTTGGCAACTAGAATTTAGCAAAAGAGAAACTCTATAATAGACTAGCTCTTAACTTCCCAATCCTATCAAGTCACCTATAACTAAATACCTACAAGCTAAGCACATGAATACCAAATACCACATATATATATATGCTCAAGAACAATAACCCATCACATATATCCTAAGTATATCATCTATATATATACATAACTGATCAACTAAGGGTTAAGGCAGACTAAACTTATAAGGGTCTGAAACAATGCTTAGAACTAGGCTAAGGATGAATGGTCTGAATCAAGGGGACATGGTATCTAGTAAAGGGTCTGCACACTGCCTATAAAGGTGATCAACACAAAGGAACTCAACACGAAGGAAACTTAACTAAAATGGAAAACTGAACCAAGTATAGGCTAAACAACATGTTTATAACCCTATACAACAATGGCCTATAGATACCAACTAACCTATATCCCATATGCCAATATCATCTGCAATCTATCTATGCAAATAGACCTCTCGGTCTTAGGTGAAACTACAACTATTCTCAAAGGCAGGCTCTGGTCATGGGTGCCTCACTGGAAAAGGTAAGGGAAAGTAGTAATAATCATCAAGGATGTAAGGCATACTAACATCCTATGTGTAACTGGTTGGTATTATAGATAACAGAAGAATTATCTGTAATGGGTTACTATTCTAACACCAATGCTAACTATCATCTCTAGGGTACAGACACTCTACAAGTCATCATACCATTATACTATGAAGGAACTACCTATGAATAAGCTCTACAAAACTAAATATCCCTACTCCTAAGTCATTTATAACAATCAAAAGGGTATGATGTTTAAACCTTCTCAAGATACAATCTGTTAATCATATGCGTCTGTCCAAAATCATGTTGTCCAGAGTCTTCATCATGCTAGTGAGCAAGGCTATGATAATCACAAAGTCCTTGACTAAGGTACGTACCTCTAGGTTCATGGTATTTAAAATTTTTGCACTACCGCATGCGACGACGAAAACTTTAAATTCCCATACCCGAGAATACATCCAAAATCTGACTACATGTCCTCACTATGCCAACTAACACGACTATCGAGGATTCTAGATTCCATGATTTAGGCGACCTAGCCCATATGATTTTCTCAGAAGAAAAAAAAACAAACACAACAAAAGAGTAACATGACAAAATTAATCAATCAACAAGGAACAGATGGAATCGGATTTCAAGGTAATTATAAAAGACAATTACGGGAATGGAATTGAGAAGAACGGAACTTGCAACAAGATCTCCAATGGTCTGCGCATCCTTGACTGCCCTGACGATAGCTCGCCCTGCTAGTTTTCTCTGGTCTGCTGTTGATGCTGCATGAATCACCGCTGCTGAGAGAAATCAGAAATGGCGGGAGAAAATCTCTGTACAGATAGAGGTACACCTCCAATGTAGCAAGAAATCCAACCTGAGTCGGCACAACAGAAGCTGCGGTCTCGAGGCCCTGATGAACAGGACGAGAGGTGGCCAGCCTCTCGATAGTATCCCTCGAACCGAAGCGATGAGATCGTGTCTTCACAACCATCATGAAAACTGATCAAAAAAGAAACAATTTCTGAGAATGAAGCAAAATTCAAGGAGGACAGTTTATATTCAAGGGAAAACAACAAGCAGCAAATTTAGATAAAAGGGATCTGATAAGGAGTTTTTCCTAATGTGATTGAGTACCTTCAAAATATCCTAATCCTACTACAGGCTGTAGTGATACTCTAGTTCGAATACCACTACATAAACTCGACCTGCATGGGCCACCACTAAAAACGTGTCACGACCCGCACCCACTGTGAGGGTACAAGAACGTGACAACGCCCAGCCTACGCCGCAGTGTCGGCGGTAGAACGCTGTTCTAGGTCAAACTAGATCATGTCCTAACCCAGTAAGTCTTACTAGGCCTAACCAAGACTATCCTAACAAGCATACATCAATACAAGGCTGTACAGGCCAACATACACCCAACTCTATATAGCATGCAATTATTCAATACTCAAATAGGCAAGAATTCACATTGGATATACACTAGGTAATCTATTACTTTAAGCTATATATGTCTACACATATATACACATGCATATATTGGTATTCAACATTAGGTCTATAATCATGGCATTTCAAATGGTTATATAAACTTATATATTACAACACAATATGCTAACATATATATAATATACATACATAGCTAAGTTAACTATATTCATAAATACTTATTTAAGAGGCTATGTGTGTGTATGTGAACATGGCAAAGGGTCAAGTGAGGGTTAAATGGGCATACATAGTGTATACATATCAAAGAGTGTCAAAGTGTAAGTGAACAATGTGTCAAGTGTGATAGTGTTAACATAGTGTAAGGGGTACATGAGGTAATATATGATTTGTGTTAACATAGAATATTACATCACATTAACTTGTATATTACATACATTATATCTATTATTACATTACATTCATGCTTACATTCATTCATCATTCATTTATTCTCTTGCACTACTATATACACCATACATTACATACTATGGAACCTACATATTCATTACAAGCCATACTTATACATGCTTACATTAGATATGATACTTACACCTCATACATCATTTATTTAACCATTTACTCATGCTTGCATTCTCTATTTAATTACATAATGTATATACATTAACATGGGTTAAAATCAAATAGAACATTATATTACACACAAGGGTGCACAAAATACATATGCCGAATAGTAACTCCTACTAATAATCAATACTGTACCATCTCAGCATGAATTAAAATCTAGGATTAAAGTATGTTATAGATCTATGTGTTAGCTTTCCGAAACTTCAAGCGGATCGCGTTTTCGTTTCCGGAAACTCCCGGAATCGCGAAAACACCGAGAACGCGTTTGTCTTTCGTACAGCTGACACTCAAATAATTCTCCAGAAAGATACAGAAAGAATTAGGCCTATTAATACATGTTTTTGGAAAGCTAACTTCAATACGCTTCTTTTAAAAAAATGAGAGATTAAACCGAGCTTTGAGCTAGAAGTTATGACATTTCTAAGTTAGGGCTGAAATTAAAAACATGGATAAAAATCATGACGGATTTGGGTAGTTTGAGACAAAAGAACACAAGTAATCAAGAACTCACTCTCTACACTAATATATATATATATATGAGACACTATAGAACACATCTCCAATACAAAAATATGAGATTAAACATGTAATAATTCATTCATACATAACAACACATAGTGTATCCAAATTTAGGATTTTCCCACATGGACACAACCACAACACAAATGACACTCCTATGACCTCCAAATGGACACGAAATGGACACAAATGGAGATACAACCATGGGGGTCATTCCTATGGATTCAAAATAGACATATATGCATGAGAAAATGAAAAGAAGAAGGGATTTATACCTCCCGGTAGATCGAATCGAAGAAAAGCCTTCCCGGAGCGACACCGACACGTAGAGATTCCAAAAGGACACGAACGAGCTCCGAATCCTCCCAAACTTGGGTAGCTTCCTCCTTGGCTAGAATGGAGAAGGAAAGAAGAAGATTTGGTGGCAAAATGGAAGGATTTGGTGGAGAAATTGCTAGGGATTGCTCTCTAGGAATTTGGAGAAGAACAAGAGAGAGAGTGTGGATGAGAATAATGAATGAACTTGAGCCTATCCTCTCCCAAAGTGGCTGGTCATATGGGCTATTTGTCCTATTATGGTAAGGTCCAAAATGCCCCCACTAACCTATTCTATGAGTATTAGGAAAGGGCTAATTGGTTGGGGCTAAATTAGTCATTCTAAAGTCTCTAATCACACTAACCTTATCCATAATAATTAGTCTAACCTCTAACTAAAATATTTCTATCATGTGGACTAAAATTAATATCGTGTGGGCCATGTCTAACTAGTGTGTGGGTCCCACTAGAGTCAACTACCCCCGGGTCCCCGTTTCAAGTCGGATTGAGTTGAAATTCGAACCCGACTCAAATAATCCCAAAACAATATCATAAATAATAAAATAAATTTCAAAAATATTTTAAAAATACAAAATGACAAAAATACTCCTGTTCCTGAAAACTGGGGGTGACAAATTCCTCGAAATTAAAACCAAACAATAGTAAAATGTCAAAATCACAAGTCATAATTTTAAATAGTTTAAAAATAATTAAAAATTACCAAAAATCATAATATAAAATAATTATCAATAAATAATAATTATAATTACAAAATTTTAAAATTATCCTCATCTGAAAAACTGGGTGTTACAACAGTCAGCAATCTGTCCTTCTCATGAAGAAGATGGGTTATGATTTTCAAAAGGCAGAAGGTTTGAATTATGATAAAGGAATACGACTTCCTTTACAAATTCAAAATAAAAAATGCACTGTTGGATTGGGTTCTGTGGTTCTTCATAACAATCCTTGTAAGAAGAAGGCTAAGGAAAGGAAGACTAAATCCTGCAATATGGTACTTCCTTCTTCTGAGTCTGAAGAAGAAACATTTGCTGGTACAAGATCTAGAAAAGAGTACCACAAAGATTATGAGGGATCCTCCAAAGAAGCAGAGAAGGTTGAAACACCACCAACTCAACCGTCTCCTGTTCCTGCTGTGGTTGAAAAGGAAAAACAGAAAGCAGTACGTTTTGACGTCCCATTGAAGTCTGCTTCCAGTCAGGGGGTGGTGATGAAACCCTATAAATTTGATATTCTAGCCCAGTTAGCTAATACTCCGACTATATTATCTATCTTCGAGTTGCTTCGCCTTTCTAAAGAAAGTCGCGAAACCTTGAGTGAAGCTTTGCTGCAAGCTGATTCCTGCTTAGCTCAACTCAAGACTCCTGATAATATACCAGTGTCATGCCCACAATGTCATAGTATGATGGAAGCAATTCTCAACATCACCTTTACACAAAAAGATATGCTGTTGAAGCATAACAAGCATGACAGGCCTTTGTGCTACACTGGGTATATTGAATCCATTGAAGTTGATAGAATTTACATTGATCCTGGGTCTTCCATTAGCATAATTCTTCAAAGTATGCTAAGACCATTGAGGATTTCTACTAGTGACTTGACTTACACTAGTACCACAATAGTTGGTTTCAACTCTGGAAAGAGTAAACCACTGGGAAAGATTCGTCTGAAGATTCAAATTGGGGATCTTCGAACTATGGCAACATTCTATGTTATTAATTCAGATGTATCCTACAATATCCTTCTTGGAAGATCGTAGTTACATGAGCATAACATCGTACCTTCAACTCTCCACCAATGCTTCAAGTATGTGGATTCCCAAGGAGTTGTAAAAACTAAGTTTGCTGATATCAATCCTTTCAAAGGTGTCGAAGCCTATTTTTCTGATTCGAGGCTCTACAAACAAGAACATGTAAAAAGGATATCAGACATGGCTGAAGATCGATCATCTGCCGAAGATTAGTCTATTAATGAAGATCCGCTAGAAGAGCAACCTTTGAAGATCAAAGTCAAAGGACGAACCCAACCCCAACCTGTCAATAATCAACCTTTGATGATCAAGGTCAAAGGGAGAACTCAAGCTTCATCTGAGGAATCAATGAATGTTCATACTAAAAGCCAAGTTCAACCTCTTAGGATCAAGGTCAAAGGGCGTACTTCTCGTATGAATGATCCAGAACCGCCATTGATTGGCGATCTTGGTAAATCTACGCAAAAGACAGATGATGGTCCATTAGTGATTAATCCGAAGCGTAGCAGCCAAATTATAAATGATGTAAATATTGATCATTCTGTACTTTCCAATATCAATGAAGATTTCTTTTTTGAGTATATGGCTGTCAATCAAAATCATCAGTATAAAAACGACATAGACACAGAGGAAACCTTATACATTGACAATAAGGAAAATTCTTTTCCTCCTCATGTCGATGTTGGACCTTATGCTCAGAGGTTCCTAACATCTTCTTCTTATCTTCTTCCTGTAGCTGCTTCATCGCAAGCTTGTGTAACTTATAGACGTCACGAGGAATCTTATTTCGTGATTCCGTCTGGTAAGAAAAACAAGTGTCAAATTGTGTTTGGCACGGCTAGAAATATCCCTGTTGCTCAGACAGATGATTTGAGAGATAAAGATAAAGGAAGAATCCGAATTGACAAATATAGTCAACAATCTCTCAAGATTATCCAGAATATGGGATATAATTTGAAGACTATACAAGGTCTCAATCAAGGCAAGGATAGACGATTATCATTAAGTGGTGATCCGTTTCATCAGAAAACTCGTCATGGGTTGGGATATGATCTGTCCCATATGTTTAATGACGATATTCAAGAAAAATTCTCTTCTAGCTCTTCACAATCATCAGATTCGGAAGAAATCTAATTCATCGAATCCGATACATCTCACTCCTCGTGTGTTAAAAGAGGTTATTATGATGAAACTGAACAAATATTCTCAGTAAACATGGTTCAAACTGATGGTGAATCTGAACCACTTGAGAATGATCCTTGGGCTCAACAGATGGACACTCAATGGGAACTACGTTTTGAACAACGACAACCACCTACAGAGGACGAGATTGTCCAGATTGATGTTGGAGCTGGAACTACGCCTAAACCAATATTCATCAGTAAAAACCTTTCTGAAGATGAAAAGGAAGAGTTGATAAAACTGATCAAAGAATATATTGATATTTTTGCATGGAGTTATGAGGATATGCCAGGTCTAGATCCCAAAGTTGCTACTCATAAACTCAATATTCTTCCTAATGTCAAGCCTGTAAAACAACAGCAACGGCATTTTCGACCAGATATGATGGATGCAATTGAGGCGAAAGTCAAAAAGCTGATAACATGTGGCTTCGTTCGTGAAGAACAACACCCGGACTGGGTTGCTAACATTGTTCCTGTTATGAAGAAGAATGGAAAAGTCCGAGTTTGTATAGATTTTCGAGATCTTAATGCAGCTTGTCTAAAGGATGAATTTTCACTTCCGATTACCGATGTCATGATAGACAATACATGCAGTTTTGAACGCATGTCTTTCATGGATGGATTCTCAGGATACAATCAAATTAAGATGCATCCAGAAGATGAGAAGCATTCTGCTTTTCGTACACCTCTTGGAGTTTACTGCTATACGGTTATGCCGTTTGGTCTTAAAAACGTCGGTGCCACGTATCAACGGGCTATGAGCAACATCTTTGAAGAACATCTACGGAAGACAGTAGAATGTTATGTAGATGACATTGCTGTTAAGAGTCGATCAAAAGATGATCACATTCAAGACTTGAAGACAGTATTTGAACTGATGCGCCAACATCAATTGAAAATGAACCCTACTAAGTCTTTCTTAGGAGTTTCCATTGGCAAGTTTTTAGGATTTGTCATTACTTCTCAGGGTATCCATGTTGATCCTGATAAGGTTAAAGCAATTCTTGAAATGCGTCCTCCTCGCAATTTGAAAGAACTCCGTAGCTTTCAGGGTCGTATTGCTTATATTAGGAGGTTTATATCTAATCTCTCTGGGAGATGTCAACCTTTCTCCCGTCTATTAAAGAAGGGTGTATCATTTGTTTGGGATAAAGCGTGCCAGAAAGCCTTCAATGACATCAAGCAATACCTTATAAATCCACCTGTTCTGGTACCGCCAGTGGTAGGAAGACCATTTTTGCTATATGTTCGAGCCTTGGATCATTCACTTGGTGCTCTTCTTGCACAAAAAGTAATATGGGGCATGAACAAGCAATTTATTATCTTAGCCGAATGATGGTCGGAGCAGAACGTAGGTATACTCCTGTAGAAAAGGAATGTCTGGCCTTGGTTTTTGCTATCCAAAAGACAAGACATTATGTGACAGGACAGACTATTCATGTCATCTCCAGAATAAATCCCATTCGGGTATTGATGAGAAAACCGAGCATTCTTAACTCTAGGTTAGCTACCTGGGCGATGTTGCTCACTCCTTATGACATGGTTTATATACCTCAAAAATCAGTGAAGGGTCAAGCATTAGCTGATTTATTAGCTGCTCATCCTATACCTGAAACATCAAAGCTATATGAGGACATTCCAGATGAAGTCGTGGATTGCAATATGACTTTGAAAAATGATATCTGGCAATTATATTTTGATGGAGCATCACGGGTTGGACCTAAGGGTAATATTGTCTCTGGAGTAGGAATCGTCTTGGTTTCTCCTGATAAAATGGTCATATACCGTACATATTCTCTTAATGAGCCATGCTCTAATAATGTAGCAGAATATAATGCTTTGCTGATTGGTCTCCAAGTAGCAAAACAGTTGGACATTGAGTTCCTAGAAGCTTATAGAGATTCTCAACTGATTGTTAATCAAGTTAGAGGGACTTATGAAGTCAGAAATCCTGATCTCATCCCTTATCATCAAGTGGTAATTGAGTTGGTCCTTTCATTTAAAGGATTCTTCATCGAATTTGTACCACGTTCTCAGAATGTGGAAGCTGATGCTCTTGCTAGCTTAGCTGCAGACTTGGCTGTTCCAATTCGGAGACAAAATACAATCACTTTGTTGGACCGAGACTTATTCTGTGTCAAGAATAATTTGTATATTGACCAGAGTTATACTACAGAGTCAAGTTCCCAACAGAGGGATTGGAGAAGTCCATTTATTGATTATGCGGTTCATAGGATTTTACCTGAAGATCCAAAAGAAGCTGCATCAATTAAGAGACGATCATTTCGATTCTATTATGATTCGTCTTTACATATGTTATATCGTCGTTCATACGATGGACTCTTGCTGTGTTGTCTCTCAGAAAATGAAGCTAAACAGACACTCCGTGAGGCTCATGATGGTGTCTGTGGTGCTCATCAACCAGGTCCAAAGTTACAAGATCTTATTCGAAGAATGGGGTATTATTGGCCTTCCATGATAGCAGATGCTGTGGATTACGCCAGAAGGTGTAAAGCATGTCAGATTCATGTTGACTTTATTCACCAACCTTCTGAATTTTTACATCATACAACCGCTTCTTGGCCCTTCGAAGCTTGGGGTATGGATATCATTGGTCCGATTAACCCTCCTTCTGTTAAAGGACATCGGTTTATATTGGCTATAACTGATTACTTTTCTAAGTGGGCAGAAGCAATTCTCCTTACTGAAGTGAAAACATCTAATGTGATCAGCTTTATCAAGCACCATGTCATTTATCGTTTCGGGATTCTTCGACGGATAATTCATGACAATGGACCACAATTTGCCAGTCAGGCATTTTATCGATTCTGTGATAAGAATCGAATTCAAAATTTGGCTTCTACGGCTTATAATTCAGCTGCTAATGGTTTAGCCAAAGCTTTCAACAAGACGATCATCAAACTTCTCAAAAAGTTTGTCTCTTCTAATAAACGTGACTGGAATGAGAAACTTGGAGAATGTTTATGGGCTTATCGAACAACAGTCCGAACTCCTACTGGTTTTATACCATTTTTACTGGTTTATGGATATGAGTCTGTCCTTCCATTGGAAATTCAGATTCCATCTCTTCGAATAGCTATTGCTAATGAGCTAACTATAGAGAATAATGATCGCTTACGACTCCAAGAACTTGAAGGATTGGACGAAAAGCATCTTCAAGCACAACAGCATATTGAGCTATATCAAGCCCGTATATCTTGAACTTTCAATCGTAAAGTTAAAGAGAGGGTATTCAAGATCGGTGAGCTGGTATTAGTTGTTCGAAGATCGATGGTGATGACTCATAAAAGCAAAGGGAAATTCCAAGCAAAATGGGAAGGTCCTTATCTCTCTGAGACTGTGTTTTCCAATGGCGCCTATCGGTTATCTAAGCCTAATGGAGATTTACTCATGATGCCGATCAATGGCAAATTTCTCAAGAAGTACTATGTATAAAAAAAGACAGAATGAAAATAAAATCTCCTTTATTATTATTTTCGTTCAGAACAAAAGATTAAGGATGAGGACCACTGCCTTCCTTATTAAATACATAGTCGGCCAATGCATCGAAGGCATCGGTACCTGAGTTCATAAAAAATTTGCAGGCAGCCATCCTCAGTACTTCTTCCTCAGGAGTTTTCCCTGGCTCTACTAAGAAAGCGAGGATGTCTTGTGGTGGCTTGGGCGTAGAAGAGCTTTCGCCTATTTTTGTTGGGTCTGACACCATTGGCTCAATGGGGCGTGTCTCGATGACGTCCTCAACTTTCATGGAGACTTTATTCTTTTGCTGCACGTCCTTGGAAGACATTTTCGATAGAGGAATAGAAATAAAGAATAAAATGTTACAAAGAGTTCTCACCTATTTATAGGAAAGATCTATTAACGAACCGGTCTTGGAAATTGAAACAACTTTTCATTCTCGAAAAGACCTATCCATCCGTTACATCAGATTCATCCATTTTGTGGAAATTGAATCGACTTTTCGTTTCCCAAAAGATACGTTGGTTCATCCATTCTTTTATCAATATTGGCGTGTATTCTCTATGACACCTGTCTTCTTATTTCCCCAGCTACCAATGTTTGGATAAGCTGATTACTTGTCTCCTTGGAGAGAAATTTTAATCTTCTATCTTACCAGTTGGTATAAAAAGTTGGATTTATTATTTATCATGTTCTCACGACCTCTGAATAAATATTAAATCTGCTTATATTTTCCTATCTATTATGTCCATTTGGCCTCTGAATAGATATTAATCTAGTCTTCTTTGAGTTCTTACATGCTGTCATGTCCATATTACCTCTGATAGTATTGTATACTCTAAATAGAAAATAAGATTTCATTATCTATCATGTCCATATTACCTCTGGATAGATACAATGTATTGAGTTTAACAGACTTGTCATATCCATATTATCTCTGATAAGTATTTTCTATCTCATACCTATTGTTTAAATTCCAAATAAATGATAGGATCACAAAATAAATATTTTATTCATTTCTTGTGGAAACACTACAAAATGGATAAGATAAAAGATGACAAGAAGCTCTTTTAAGGTGGAGCAGAAACATCTTGAAGCAACTTCTGTAGTTCTTCTAATCGCTTGTCACGAGAGCTCATAACTTTCTTAGTAGCTTCAGCACGTCGAGCTTCAGGAGTGCAAATACAAGAAAGTCCAGCGAAGCTGATTATCAGATTATCCTTGGCTTCATCAAGGGTTCTGATGGTTGATTCAGCCCCGAAGGCTTGTTCTTCTAAAATGGAGCTCTGAGTGAGGTGCAGATTTCGAGCTTCGATCATCTGTTCTCTTTCGGCCTTCAAGCGAGCCAACTCAGCCTCGACCTCTTGGATTTTATTATTTTTATTCTGAATCTCTATGTTCAAAGCATCATAAGCTACTCTATGACTATGCAGTGCGGGCTTTATTCCAGCCAAAAAGGCTTTCTCTTTAGCAACCTTCATACTATGTTCATGGAGAGCTTCATTATAGGTGATCTCCCGAGCAAGATAATCAGCCGTTAAGGCGTCATATTCTTCCTAGATGAGACTTTCAACAGTCTTACTTGACAGCTTGAGATATTCTCTGATCGGCTGTTGAAGGCCCTCCACAATTTTCTCCAATGCTGCAGCTCTCCCAGCATCATTGAACATAGCAACGTTCCTGATGGTTAGAGCCATTGTCGCCTTCAAACTCTCATAACCAAGGCCCTTATTCAGGACCATTTTTATTAGGGTTGCCAGAGTTTTGTAAAAGGTTTCAGTATGAATCTCAACTAGGAGATTCATCTCTATGCTGGAGCTTGGTGTGGCAGCAATATCTAATAGATCTCTTCTTTGGAGACCAGGAACAGATGTTGTTGGTGTGACAGCAAGCTGAGATGGAGCTGTTGTTGTTACTGCTATCATAGATAACTGGTTCCCAAGAGCTTCGGGAGCAATGTCTTCAATATTTGTTACTCCAGCCGTTTCTGGAGTTCTGGTGGCGGTAATAAGAACTGAAGGTTCGAGTTATCTTCTTCTTCCCCGACGAGTTTTTTCCAACCGAAGAATAGGAGACCACCATGCTGTCAGGAATCTCTCACTCGAGCTCTACACGAAGGATGTCCACTTGAGCTCCGGGGTAAAGTTTTGGCTCGGAGTAAGAATCTGTTGATGGAGCACATCCACAATGCTGTCAGAAAAAATTAGTAACGGTGAGAGACCCATCTGAGTAGAACGTATACTCTGATAATATCTCCTCCAACACTCAATCCCACTACTGATATCATTCTTGTAAAGGTGATCTCTCAGAGTATACGTCATACTCAGATGGATCTCTCAGAGTATCCTCTCCGGTTGGATTGTGTTCTGAGCCATCCATTCTCACACTTAAAATACATATAAATTAGAACTGTGTTTTGTATTTTCGGCGAACCCAGGGATTTGATTCTGTATTTTGTATTTTGGTTTCTGTATTTTGGCTCCAGCTCCATTTGCATTAATCTACGGTACGACATGGTGATCAGGACATAGTCCCTGCAGCCATTCGACTGGCGAGGCAGAAACTATGTAGCCGTAGATAAAGTTGACTGTCCTCCGACCCTCATCCCTCGGCAATGATGATACGACAACCTATCACTATATCTTATATAGTAGTAGATGATGTTTTAGTATTACATTATGTGAGTTCATCCTGATTCTGTTACGTTCTTCAGATACTAGATACGATAAGAACATATACTACACCATATGTATAGAACATAGATGATTCACACTAATGTATGCTAGAATGAATCTTGGGTTGTGTTCTGAGCCATCCGTTCTGATCAAGCATCTTCCTTCTCCTCTCCTCCACCATGGCTCTGAACCCATCTGCTCCTCCCTACTTCCCTTCTTCTTATTTGACTCTCTCAGCCACATATGATATCCAGCTCAAGTGTAGAGTCGGGGGAGAAGAAGTGGGCAGGAAGAGGAGGGGGAAGCAGCACAGCCAGCGGCATGACCCGGAGGAAGTACAGAGTTTTTCTTCAACATCCGTAGGAGAACTATAAGGATATATCTTTTCACAACATGTCACCTTGTCAAAGACCCTTCATGTGAATATCATGTTACCGCGGTGTCGGAAGACTAACATGTCATAAGTTTTTAAGCCGTGTGTTTTGACATAATCCTCCCAACTCTTTCCTCCTATGTAGTAATCTTGCATTATTACATAGCAGAAAAGAGTTTGGAGGATTATGTCTGTCACCTCTAGTTTTCAAAATTGAGGGCAAATTTGTCATTTTTAATATTCAAATATTTTTTTGAATAATTATTTATTAATATTGTGTTTTGGGGTTTTATTTGATCGGGTTGAGTTTTGTCTCATTTCGACTTGTACTAGCGACCCGAATCAGTTTTGGACCCAACTAGACCCGACCAACTTGTTATTACCAAACCCAGATATTTATATTTTACTAATCCCATTTGATTTTAGTGGGATTAGGGATTAGAATTAGATTTAGAACTCGAAATTAAGAGTTTTCAAGTTACCATTTTGACCCCAACTCAAAACCACTCATTTCTTTAACTTGGAGGGCATTTTAGTAACTTGCCAAATGCTCCCAACCCTCTAAAATATGGCCGGCAGTAGCTAGCACCCCCCTCTCTTCTTCTCATTGTAAGAAAACTCTCTCTCTCTTTATTTCTCTCATTCTACAAAAAACTGCTTCTTTTTCCTTTGGATTTTAAGCTCCAAAGTAAGTCAAATCTCTTCTAATTCTCTTCCATACTCTAGATCTCTCTCTAATCTTGGTGCTAACCATTGTTTATCTCTTATTTGTGATTTTTATCTAGGTAGAACCTAGTATGGAGGGGTTGGAAGCTTAGATTTGGCTTTGACCCAAAAAGAACCAATTTTGGGGCTTTTTCTTGGGATTCCAACTCCCAAGAGATAAACCCTTACTCTAACTCTTGTAATTGCTCCTAATTAGTGTTATTTGTATATTAGAGGATGTCCGAGGTGTAGCATAACCCATTAGAAGAGGTTTGGAACCCATTGGACTCAATTTGGGACTTTCGGGCTAGGTTTAGTACCAATTTTGGGGAAAATCCTAAATTGACATATTTGGGTGTTGCTCCTAGCATATTTAGACCTAATTAGGTTAGTTTGGGTGAGATGAGGCTAGGTACATGTCTATATTTGGATACGTGGGGTCGTTTCGCGAGAAATCATAAAAATAGGCTTTTTCGGGATTTTCGGGTTCCAACACACGGGTGACTTTTTGCACCGACACTAGAATAGACAAGTTAGCACTTAGAATAGGTTCTAATCATTATTTAGAACTCGTGGATAGAGTTTGGATCGATTTCGGATAGGTTTGGTGTCCGTATCGCGTGGTATCGCGAATCGGACACTCCGGAGTCGCTAGAATGGCCATTTGGCCATTCGGGTCTCGTTTCTCGTTTTTGCTTGCGTGCGCGTGTTAGATTGCTTGTGTGGGATACATGTCTAGGCCCTAGAGGGTAGACTTGTGAGGATTGGGATATTCGAATAGGTTTTGGGATGTTTTGGAGTGTATGTGTATATATATATGTGTGTGTCTGTGGTTATACATATGTATATATATTTATATATGTGTGTGTGTGTGTGTGTGTGTGTGTGGATATGTATATATGTATGTGTGTGTGTGTGGAGGATATAGAGAGGAGAAGGGAGAGTAGAGAATATGATTAGAGAGTGAGAGTGGGGAGTAGAGATTTGTATAGAGAGATTGATAGAGAGAATGGATTTTGAGTGGGAGATGAGAGGAGTGTTTATGAGTGAAATAGAGAGTGGGAAAGGGGGAGTAATGGGCTGTGCATTCCAGCCTTAGTAGCTGTCCCATACCAGCCCTTTGGGCAGCCTATAGCTGCCACATACCAGCCCATAAACACCCCAAAACCTGTCCTTAACTGGTCCCTATTCCAGCCATTAAACCAGTCCACAATTCAGCCTGTTTTGACCCCATTTGGACAGCCTATAGCTGTCCCATTTCAGCCATAAATGGCAGCCCAAACCAGTCCAAAACCTGTCCTAAGATTGTCCTCATTTTAGCCTATTAGCTATACTTAAACCCCCATGTATCAGTCCACTTTGGACAGCCAAGAAGCCCCTTTGTTTCAGCCATGAACCCCTATATTCAGCCCACATATTGGCCTATATGTGCAGCCCCAAACCTGTCCCTAGCTGTCCCAAACCAGTCCCAATATCAGTCCAAAAATGGACAGCCCTATAAGCCTATGTGTGTGTGTGTTTGTGTGAGTTTATATAAGTGTCTAGAGGGTATATATATATATAGCTAATAGCCTATAGGAGAGCCTATAGAAGAACCTATAAGTGTGGTATCATGGGTATTATATGTGAGTGAGTGAGTGAGTTTGTGTGTGTGAATGGTTAGTTAGATGTGAGAATGAGATAAGGGTAAGGTAATGAGGATAACCAACATGTGTCCTAAGATGGACTAGATATCTAGGAAACCCGTAGTTCTTGGTAGGTAAACCCTAGATAGGATAGTATCTAGCTACCCTAAGGAGCCTAGGCTAGTATCTTGAGGATTAGCGGGATTTCCTTTGTACGTAATGGGCAAGGTATTGGTATTTACCTTGTGAAGGGTAAATGTAGGTAATAGAGTATTGTTAAGATATTGAGTTTGGCTTCTAAGATGGACTTAGAAATAGGTTGTCTTGGTAGGTAATGACTAGATGAGGTTAGTTTAGGCTAGTCTTGACCTCCGTTGACCAAGAGTTGACTTTTTGACCAAAAGTCAACTTCAAGTCAACACTTGACTTAGAATTGACCGAAACCAAACCAGAGTTGACCAGTTGACTGAAAATCAACTGTTAGTCAATATTTGACTAGTTTGACCTAGGGTTGACCTAAGGTTGACTCAGTGTTGACCAGAGTTGACTTTTTGACCAAAAGTCAACTGTAAGTCAACCCTTGACCCAGATTGACCTAGTTTGACTTGGATTGAGTTCTTGTGATCTTGTTTGACCTTGGTTGTCCTAGTGTGACCCAGTTTGACTCAGTATGACCTAGTATGACCTAGTTTAGCTTGGTGTGACTTGGTTTGACCTAGTTTTGACTTAGACTTGCATATCATGACTAAATTAGCTTTTCTTTCATTATTAAACCCTGTTTTGACTCGTGACATCTCATCTATAGGTCTGTGATTACTCTGAGCGTCTGTTCAATTTATCAGCTCAGGACCACAGGCGAGTACATTCACTGATAGTTTTTATTGTCTTGATATCTGCTATATCCGATTCAGTTGTAGTGTCTTACTTGATTTTCAGACACGATATTTCACGGACTAGTATATGTCGGATCCTGTCATGAGATGTTGTTCTCGGATTGCTTGGTATATTGGTACATGACTCGATTTGTTACTTGTACTTGTATAGATATGGACTTGGGAGTGGGTTGATCACATGTTCTTGAATCCCGTATCATGACGTGTTATGTCCGGATCCTTTATACTATTCGGGGATGAGGAGTTATTAGTGGTTATGTGATCAAAATACCCACTTGTTCTTCACACTTGTACTCGACACTTGTCCATAGCTACTTGTTCACAAATTTCCATGGTGACCGGGCTTATCTTCACACTTGTTGCTTCACACTTGTTATTTGTTCGTAGCCGGTCAGATGGAAAGCCTGAACATGTTTTTCCAAGCCGATCACATAACGCACTAATAATTTAAGGCACCTTTTATATTTATTTATCCTAGGAGGCTAAGTTCTGTTCGGGAGAAGAGTTACAACCCCGGTCCTCGTTTGATTTAAGGGTTGTAACTCGGCTTCCGTATAGTTCCTAAGCAATCCTACATACATATTGTCATCCTATTCAGTACTCACATCTTGATATATATTTCCTGTTGATTTTGTCTTGTATTTTTTATACTGTCTCTTATAGAATTTGTCAATTCATATGGAACTGCTGTTGGTGTTTGTACTTGCTCATTTTCCTGACAGGATACCGTTGATATATTACAGATGATTCTCAGGCAGATTGTCTGACCTATTATGGGGACGGGTTAGACGGAGTAGACCTGGACTGTGGCTTGTTGGTAGAGCCACTAGACTTTGCTCACCCTGAGTAGTGTAGTCTAGTTAGATTTGCCTGGCCTACGAGCCAGCTAGTATTTTCAGATTGTAGTATCTTATATATATTTTCTGTGACTCTGGGTTGTTGTGTATAGCTCTGGACTTGTGTGCATCTCGGACTCATTTCCTGTTTTATCTATCATATTTCTCTTCCATGCTATCTACCTTAGTTTTGTATTTGTGATTGAGACTGTATTGCTATGTCACCTCCATTCGGAGAGTATATACTGTACAGGTACCTTTATCTGTTTTAGTCATAATATTTACAGACCCTATATAGCGTTCTACCGTCGATACTGCGGCGTAGGCTGGACGTAACCACGTGCTCGTGCCCCTCTTCAGGATGCGGGTCGTGACACATTTTTGTGGCGGCCCATGCAGGTCAGTGTCGCGATTAGTACGATCTCGTAATGGTGCTCGACTTAGAGTACTAATTACGAGCCTGCGATTAGGACGTAGGATCTAGGATATGATAGGAGTTACTCAATCACATTTTAGAAAAAATTATGATCTTTTGATTACCATGACAACTCTTCTTGCATTTGAATTCAATTGTCCTCCTTTGAAAATATCTTATCTTGTGCTATATTGATCTCTTGGGTTCAATTCGTCTTCAGGATGACAATGACTCGTTCTCAGGCAGCAGGGCCTAGTGCAGTTCCAGAGAGGTCCGATCCAGTAGGACTTCAACCTACGGCTACGGGAGTAGCAGCGACGGTTCCAGGAGGTCTTCCACCTTCGGCTGAGGGAGCTGCAGTTGAAGGAGCTGCCACCTCAGTCCCTGCCTTTCAGGCGGGAGCAGCAACGACGGTTCTAGGAGGTCTTCCACCTCCAGCAGTGAGACCATCCATAGTCATTCCTGTTACTCTTCTTCCGCAGCCTCCGCTACCGACTGATACTCAGCAGATGATGGCCCTTCTGCAGTAGATATTGCAGACCCAGAGAGCACAGGCCGAGGCACAGCAGCATCAGGCCGATGCGTTCCACCGCCAGACAGAGGTGTTGCGACAGAGCATGGAGAACTCACACCAGCTGGTGTCACGACCCGCACCCTAGAGTAAGGGCACGAGAAGTGGGTACGTCCAGCCTACGCCGCAGTGTCGGCGGTAGAACGCTGTCCTAGGTCAATCATCTAACAATATAAAGTACCTGTACAGTTTATACTCTCCGAATGGAGGTGAGAAACAGAAAATAATCTCAATCACATCTAGGTAGAAGAATAAAAGATAGATAGATAGACAGTAACTCAAAGAGAACAGTAGAATAGATGAAATAAGTCCAAGTGTCTAGGATAACATAACATCAGAATGTCAACTCATAATACAATAAGTCTAAGAGTCTATACATCTCCACATCTCAAAATATAACTCAGAATGTGAGACAAAAGATAATACAGAAAAGACTGTCTAGCTAACTAGCCTAGACTACTGGGGCAACATCCTCAGCTGCAGGTGGATCCTGCTGAGGGTCCACAACATAAGTATCATCTAGTCCTGCTCCATAATAGGTAGACACCAGGGCCTCATCCTCATCCTCTGTAATATTTTCAACAGGTCCAGTCAGGACAGGAACGAGCACAATACATCTCACGCAGTGCATAGTATGATAGGAAATATAAAGCATGCAATAGAGTAAAATACAGGAAACGCTGAAGGAAGATACATGTAGTAAAAGAGATAACTGTAATGAAATATCTACTATAATAGAAAACTAGCAGTGTCTAGTGAGTTAGAGTAAAATATAGACATGTGAAATGGCATAGGAGATTCATGGCTACAGCTAAGAGTGATTCATGACTATAGCTACTGGGGTAATATCCACATGACTATTTCCACTCCCCTATCTCCAATCAATACACAAGGATCCGTTCAAGTTATGTTAAGATTCGTGATAAGCCCATAAATGGAAGATTCATGAGAGGTTCTGTGAACATGAGAGTACATGAGTCACAAGCGATTCGTGAATCTATGAAAGCATAGAGATACATGATGATTCGTGAAAAGCACAAACATGCTGTATCTGATGCTCCCGAGGGGGATAATATCTCATGAAAAGATCCATATAGTACCAATCCGTGATAATAATCGTGTCAGCATCAAGTAAAGTAATCTAGAGCAAGAATATAAATCCTGGCAAATATGAAACGGTCAGAGAATGTACTCGCCTGATAACTGAATGTCTGAAGAAGATATACTGTCTGAGGAGAGGTGTATGGCTCCTAATCAGAGCAATACAAGTCACAATGTATCCACAATGGTAAAAATAAAATATAAAATGCATACTACATGATTCTAGGTCAATCTGGTCAAAAGTCAACTCGTGGTCAATTCTAATAGTCGAACTAGGTCACAGGAAGTCATACCAGGTCAATTAGAGTCAAACAAGGTCAAACAAGTCAATGTTAGTCAAATCTAGGTTAAAGTCAACTCTTGGTCAACATTCTAATCAAACTAGTCAAAGTTAGGTCAACACTAGTCAAACTAGTTGTTTTAGGTCATTCCTAGTCAATTCTAGGTTAACTAGGTCAACTTTGACCTAAGGTTGACTTTGGTCAACCCTTAGTCAACAAGGGTCACAAGTAGTGTTTTTAGGTCCATTAGGTTAATTGGGTTAGCCCCAAAGCCATAGGCTAGTCACCTTGGCCATAGGCTATTGACTTAGATTTCCATAGGCTAATGGTTATAGGTTTCTATATAAACCTATACTTAGGAAGTCATATATATATATATATATATATATATATATATATATATATATATATATATATATATATATATATATCTATATATATAGATATACCCATATCTATTTACTACCTATATATATATCTATATATGCCTAACTATATACAATACCAATCACCCCCATATATATATAAAATGACACTATATGTGATCTATACAAATATATATATATATATATAAAAAAAATATATATATATATATATATATATATATATATATATATATATATATATATATATATATATATATATATATATATATATATATATATATATATATATATATATATATATATATATACAACAACCACATAGGCCTATAGCCTATGTAATTTCCATACACCCTAGTATCTATATATAGACACACTATATATAATCCTAATACAAATATATATATATATATATATATATATATATATATATATATATATATATATATATATATATATATATATATATATATATATATATATCATATATATATATATATATAGACTAAACCTATATATATAAACATATATATAGAGAGAGGAAAGTGAGAGAGAGACATAGAGTGAGTGAAAGAGAGAAGAGGACAGTGAGAGAGAGGGGCTGGACAGAACACACAGGAAGGGAAATGGGTTTCAGAATTCCTGGAACCAAAATCCAGTCCCAAACACACACACACAGTTATGTATATACATGTATATGTATATACACCACAACTACACATACACACAACCAAATAACCTCAAAACTCACCCACACTCACACATACATATATACTACATATATATATACTAAAAATACACTAATACATGTATAAATCATATTGAAATTTGATTTGAAATTCGTTTTTGCAAAACTGGAAATAATCCCAAATCCTGGAAACTGTGCACAGTGCACTCGAAAACAGGTAAACCCATACTCACTCACAAAACCGAGCTATGGCTCGAATCTATGGGTTGATAACTGATGCCCCACATATACCCTAGTATCCTAGGTACCTGACACGACACCACGACACGGTTTAACGTGTCCAAACTCCCAAAAACACCACACGGGTAAATCATGATACTCATACGCGTGCACAGCATCGTACACGCGTTCCACACGCTCGTGGACACACCACGAGACACGACACGTCTCATGGTCGTGCACACGTGTAGCCAACATATAGGGCTACATGATGGACACACTGTTACGTGTCCACGTGTCCTACAGCGTCGACACGAGAGCCGTATCAGTCGAGGAAACTCGACTGATACGCGCGGTTTTTACTGCGTCGTGCAGAGATGCACACGCCTCGTGGATACGACACGAGCCACGTGGGGCCTCGTGGTCATGTCCACGTGTAGCCCACGTGTAGGGCTACACACTCGTGCAAACACGAGGTGTCCTCGACTCATGTCCATGTGACACGAGTCGCGTGTCTAAGTCGAATTTTCGACTGGACTGTGCGCGTGTGTGGCCAGTGCGGCCCCGATTTCGTGTCCGATACAAAACGACACATCGTAAAACTTTGGGGGCATGTTCGCAGACATTGCCCCCTCGTGTCCACCAATTTTGGTGTGTCAAAGTTCCCTGTGCAGTGCGCACGAAGGGTGTGGTAGCAGGGCACTGTGTGCGAGCCTCGTGCAGTGAGTTCGTGTCCGTTTTGGACACGGACACGACTCGAAAATGTGTCCAGTAAGTTAGGGTTGTGTTCTACTAGTCTAGGGCTACAAGGAAATGTAATTTGTTTTACATTTTAATAAAAACAGATCCTTTGTGGCATTTCATCAAACAAGGTTTCCTAGTCTAGGATACGTGTCCGATACGGACACCAAACCAATCCTATTTTTCACCAAACTTGACCCACAGTTCCCTAGTACCTAGATGCATGCAAATATGAAGAGAAAACACAATATTAACATGGTTTGAGGGTATTTACCTATTTATGTGAAAACTCAAGAAAATACCAAGTAGGGGGGTGTCCTCTTCTCTTGGTGATGCCCAAAGCCCTTCAAATCCTCAATAGCAGGCCCTAACTAGTACCCTCTAGTGTAGGGGAGTCCAATGCAAGAAACTAGAGTGAATTTGGATCAAAATTGATCAAGTTATCAAGGTTTGAAGAAATGAGATTTTTCTAGGTTAAAATTCATGTAAAAATGTTCATGAATGATGTGAGGGGTTAACATAGGATGGTGTAGTGGTAGGGGGGTACCCTATGGCCGGCCATAGCAAGGGGGGGTGTCCTTGACCTTTCTTCTAGGTTAAGGCAAGGACTTTAGGTAAAGGGTTGAGATATTTTGAGTAATTCATGGAAAATATCATATGTATAATATCTAGATATTTATCCTACTTTAACCCATGACTAATATCTATCCCCTTATCATTCTAGGTTAGTAGCCAACCTCTAGATTAGTGCTAAACTAGGTTAGGGACTAACATGACACTAATCAATAATTAAATAATAATAAAAACACATAATTGCAAATAATTCCAAATAATTTCTAAAAAATTACCAAAATACCCTTTTTGGCCAAAATCACTAATTTGGTGTTCTAAGCCTATGGCTAGGCTCACATGATCATGGTTAGTCTCTAGGTTATAAAAAACTAGGGTTTACACTAAGGTTTTGCTAGTAAGTCACAAAGTCATAAGTAATGAC
The DNA here is from genome assembly GCA_029216955.1 of Iris pallida. Taxonomy (NCBI): domain Eukaryota; kingdom Viridiplantae; phylum Streptophyta; class Magnoliopsida; order Asparagales; family Iridaceae; genus Iris; species Iris pallida. The sequence continues at coordinate 1,896,866 of JANAVB010042217.1, forward strand.
TTTGGAAATGGTTTAACTTAACTAAAATCACCCAAAAATCATATTATGACTAAAATACCACTAATAAATAATAAAAATAATAATTTTTCAAAATATCCCAATTTTAGAAACTGGGTGTTACAAGTCTACCCACCTTAAAATAATTTCGTCCTCGAAATTTAGATGGTCGTACTCCTCCTAGGTCAAACCTCCAACAATCAGGGACGAAGCTACTACCTAACAACATGCAAGGTCAACAAGCAAAATATGGGTGGTAAACCTATACTGGGTCATGTCCAAAAATTGGTTGACAGTTTTTGGTCATAAGGTGTCCTGAATTCAAATCGAAATCAAAAGTAACTCCATGAGGTAAATCAGGATGGAGCCTCGGGTCAGGAAAATCGTACTAAGCAAATGAAGCACACAATGGTATGCCTGAGTGGGACACTAAGGTCATGGGTATAGTATGTCATGTCTAGGTCATGTATGTGAAGTCAGTTTTGAGAAAACAACTAGTCTTGTGCTCCAAATTTAAAAGTCACGGTAATGTGCCTACGATGATCATAATTTAGAGTGGGAAAGATCTATGGCCTAAATTGAACCAAAAATCGTGATGAAATAGTAGTATAATGGACAGTTTAGGTGGGACAGTCCTAGTCATAGGTATAGACTAGGGAGATAAGGAAACAATAAATCACAGGGCTAAAAGGGTTACCATTCTATGGTCAGTGCTACTCTATCAAAAAGGCATAGCATATACATTAATTCATTTAAAGGAAAATTCTTGACAAAGAGTTTAGTCAAGAATTATATTAATAGCTAAAACTACTCCTACTCCTACTCCTAAGTAAGAGATGAAGAAACAAACAACAATCGATAAATCAAAAGAACTACCAGGTCAAAACTGATCACAAAAAAAAGAACATGTAGGAGCAGATGGAATTGGATTTCAAGATAGATATAATGAAACAAGGTGGGAATGGAATTTAAAAGAACAGAACCTGCAAGTACATCGCCAACTGCCTGAGCATCCTCAACTGTCATGGCGTAAGCACGCCCCTGCTGACCTCTTCCAGCCTGCTGCTGAAACTGCAAAAATCTCTGCTGCTGTGGCTGTAACGGTCCTCTCTGCTGCTGTCCTACCGGAGCCTTGGCTCCTGCTCCTGGTGCTGCTCCCTGTGCTACTCTGCCTGTGAACTGGGAACACTCCCTGAGCTGGTGGTCTGCTTCCCCACATAGTAGGCACCAGCCCAACCTCTTCCTATACTCTCCCCATCCATGTCCCGATTTCTTACAGTAGGGACAACTGGTAGTCTGCTGTCTCGGGGCCTGCTGCTGCTGCCTCGGCTGCTGATACTGCTGTGGCTACCTCTGCTGATACTGATAGTGAGGCCTCTTGGCCTGACCTCCACTGCTGCCTGCTTCCTGTGTATCACGGCCCCTCTTGAGCTTCAGCTCAAGATCATCCTCAGCTGCCATCGCTCATGCTAGGATCTCCTCAAAGGTGGCACTCCTGTCACTCTTGGTCAAGGACTTGACCTCCTTGACCAAGCCTTTCCTGAACCTCCTCGCCTTTGCTGTCTCGCTAAGGCCCTCCATGAATCTGCTCAACCGACAAAACTCACCGGAGTACTCCTCTACAGTCTGGTTCCCCTGAACCAGGTTCTCGAACTGGGTCTCCAAAGCACCGACTGCCTGATCCGAAAAAAACTTTCCCTTGAAGAGCTCCTTGAAAACTCTCCATGTCTGCCCTGGAGTGCCTACTCTCGGGTCCGTCTGATACCAGGTACGGGCAAGATCCCGCATCTGGCTGGTTGCTGCCTCTATCTGTAGGCCGACTGGTATCTCCGCCAGTCGGAAAATCTCCTCAATGTGTTCAATCCAGTCATCAGCATAAAGAATCCCCTCTGTCCCCAAGAAATCCCTGGGGTTCATCTTCTTGAAGTCCTGAATGCCCGGAATCCTCTGCTGTCGCGGCTGTCCCAATCCTTCCTGTGGCTGGACAGCCAACCTCTCCACCGTCGCTCTAGCCAGCTGATGGACCTCATCTATGCCCCTGGTAAACTCTGTCGTATGACGCTGCTGCTGGGCCTGCTGCGTCTCTAGGAAATGCTGGAAGTATGAAAACATCTGTGCAGCATCCACTAATCCAGATGGCATTGGCGGCTGGAACTGCTGCTGGTGCTGCTGAAACTGTGGCTGACGAAACTGCGGGGGAGGCATGTCTGGGGTAGCTGGGATGATCCCCCGAATAAGTAGAGGTGCACCCCCAGATGTGGCAGAAGCTCCCACATGAGCTGGAGTAAGGGGAGCTGTGGTTCCCGGGTCCTGGTGAGCTGGACGAGAGGTGGCAGACCTCTCAGTGGTGTCACCTGGACCGAGACGCTGCGATCGTGTCTCCACCATCCTGAAGACAGATCAATAAGGAAGTCAATAACGGTACAAGGATAATAGTATCAAAGGACAATATGAAATAGATTATACAGATTTGAACAATAGTCAGTAGATTCAAATCTATGGAAATTTCCTAATTGTGATTGAGTATCCACTCTCTCTAAGCCTATTCCTTAAATCATATCACAGGCTGTAGTGATACTCTAGTTCGAATACCACTACATAAACTCGACCTACATGGGCCACCACTAAAAACGTGTCACGACCCGCACCCTAGAGTAAGGGCACGAGAAGTGGGTACGTCCAGCCTACGCCGCAGTGTCGGCGGTAGAACGTTGTCCTAGGTCAATCATCTAACAATATAAAGTACATGTACAGTTTATACTCTCCGAATGGAGGTGACAAACAAAAATAATCTCAATCACATCTAGGTAGAAGAATGAAAGATAGATAGATAGACAGTAACTCAAAGAGAACAGTAGAATAGATGAAATAAGTCCAAGTGTCTAGGATAACATAACATCAGAATGTCAACTCATAATACAATAAGTCTAAGAGTCTATACATCTCCACATCTCAAAATACAACTCAGAATGTGAGACAAAAGATAATACAGAAAAGACTCTCTAGCTAACTAGCCTAGACTACTGGGGCAACATCCTCAGCTGCAGGTGGATCCTGCTGAGGGTCCACAACATAAGTATCATCTAGTCCTGCTCCATAATAGGTAGACACCAGGGCCTCATCCTCATCCTCTGTAATATTTTCAACAGGTCCAGTCAGGACAGGAACGAGCACAATACATCTCACGCAGTGCATAGTATGATAGGAAATATAAAGCATGCAATAGAGTAAAATACAGGAAACGCTGAAGGAAGATACATGTAGTAAAAGAGATAACTGTAATGAAATATCTACTATAATAGAGAACTAGCAGTGTCTAGTGAGTCAGAGTAAAATATAGACATGTGAAATGGCATAGGAGATTCATGGCTACAGCTAAGAGTGATTCATGACTATAGCTACAGGGGTAATATCCACATGACTATTTCCACTTCCCCATCCCCAATCAAAACACAAGGATCCGTTCAAGTTATGTTAAGATTCGTGATAAGCCCATAAATGGAAGATTCATGAGAGGCTCTGTGAACATGAGAGTACATGAGTCACAAGCGATTCGTGAATCTATGAAAGCATAGAGATAGATGATGATTCGTGAAAAGCACAAACATGCTGTATCTGATGCTCTCGAGGGGGATAATATCTCATGAAAAGATCCATATAGTACCAATCCGTGATAACAATCGTGTCAGCATCAAGTAAAGTAATCTAGAGCAAGAATATAAATCCTGGCAAATATGAAACGGTCAGAGAATGTACTCGCCTGATAACTGAATGTCTGAAGAAGATATACTGTCTGAGGAGAGGTGTATGGCTCCTAATCAGAGCAATACAAGTCACAATGTATCCACAATGGTAAAAATAAAGTATACAATGCATACTACATGATTCTAGGTCAATCTGGTCAAAAGTCAACTCTTGGTCAATTCTAATAGTCGAACTAGGTCACAGGAAGTCATACCAGGTCAATTAGAGTCAAACATGGTCAAACAAGTCAAGGTTAGTCAAATCTAGGTTAAAGCCAACTCTTGGTCAATATTCTAATCAAACTAGTCAAAGTTAGGTCAACACTAGTCAAACTAGTTGTTTTAGGTCATTCCTAGTCAATTCTAGGTTAACTAGGTCAACTTTGACCTAAGGTTGACTTTGGTCAACCCTTAGTCAACAAGGGTCACAAGTAGTGTTTTTAGGTCCATTAGGTTAATTGGGTTAGCCCCAAAGCCATAGGCTAGTCACCTTGGCCATAGGCTATTGACTTAGATTTCCATAGGCTAATGGTTATAGGTTTCTATATAAACCTATACTTAGGAAGTCATATATATATATATATATCTATATATATAGATATACCCATGTCTATTTACTACCTATATATATATCTATATATGCCTAACTATATACAATACCAATCACCCCCATATATATATAAAATGACACTATATGTGATCTATACAAATATATATATATATCATATATATATATATATATATATATATATATATATATATATATATATATATATATATATATATATATATATATATATATATATATATACAACAACCACATAGGCCTATAGCCAATGTAATTTCCATACACCCTAGTATCTATATATAGACACACTATATATAATCCTAATACAAATATATATATATATATATATATATATATATATATATATATATATATATATATATATATATATATATATATATAGACTAAACCTATATATATAAACATATATATAGAGAGAGGAAAGTGAGAGAGAGACATAGAGTGAGTGAAAGAGAGAAGAGGACAGTGAGAGAGAGGGGCTGGACAGAACACACAGGAAGGGAAATGGGTTTCAGAATTCCTGGAACCAAAATCCAGTCCCAACACACACACACAGTTATGTATATACATGTATATGTATATACACCACAACTACACATACACACAACCAAATAACCTCAAAACTCACCCACACTCACACATACATATATACTACATATATATATACTAAAAATACACTAATACATGTATAAATCATATTGAAATTTGATTTGAAATTCGTTTTTGCAAAACTGGAAATAATGCCAAATCCTGGAAACTGTGCACAGTGCACTCGAAAACAGGTAAACCCATACTCACTCACAAAATCGAGCTATGGCTCGAATCTATGGGTTGGTAACTGATGCCCCACATATACCCTAGTATCCTAGGTACCTGACACGACACCACGACACGGTTTAACGTGTCCAAACTCCCAAATACACCACACGGGTAAATCCTGATACTCATACGCGTGCACAGCGTCGTGCACGCGTTCCACACGCTCGTGGACACACCACGAGACACGACACGTCTCGTGGTCGTGCACACGTGTAGCCCACATATAGGGCTACACGATGGACACACTGTTACGTGTCCACGTGTCCTACAGCGTCGACACGAGAGCCGTATCAGTCGAGGAAACTCGACTGATACGCGCGTTTTTTACTGCGTCGTGCAGAGATGCACACGCCTCGTGGACACGACACGAGCCACGTGGGGCCTCGTGGTCATGTCCACGTATAGGGCTATACACTCGTACAAACACGAGGTATCCTCGACTCGTGTCCATGCGACACGAGTCGCGTGTCTAAGTCGAATTTTCGACTGGACTGTGCGCGTGTGTGGCCAGTGCGGCCCCGATTTCGTGTCCGATACAAAACGACACATCGTGAAACTTTGGGGGCATGTTTGCAGATATTGCCCCCTCGTGTCCACCAATTTTGGTGTGTCGAAGTGCCCTGTGCAGTGCGCACGAAGGGTGTGGTAGCGGGGCACTGTGCGCGAGCCTCGTGCAGTGAGTTCGTATCCGTTTTGGACACGGACATGACTCGAAAATGTGTCCAGTAAGTTAGGGTTGTGTTCTACTAGTCTAGGGCTACAAGGAAATGTAATTTGTTTTACATTTTAATAAAAACAGATCCTTTGTGGCATTTCATCAAACAAGGTTTCCTAGTCTAGGATACGTGTCCGATACGGACACCAAACCAATCCTATTTTTCACCAAACTTGACCCACAGTTCCCTAGTACCTAGATGCATGCAAATATGAAGAGAAAACACAATATTAACATGGTTTGAGGGTATTTACCTATTTGTGTGAAAACTCAAGAAAACACCAAGTAGGGGGGTGTCCTCTTCTCTTGGTGATGCCCAAAGCCCTTCAAATCCTCAATAACAGGCCCTAACTAGTACCCTCTAGTATAGGGGAGTCCAATGCAAGAAACTAGAGTGAATTTGGATCAAAATTGATCAAGTTATCAAGGTTTGAAGAAATAGGATTTTTCTAGGTTAAAATTCATGTAAAAATGTTCATGAATGATGTGAGGGGTTAATATAGGATGGTGTAGTGGTAGGGGGGTACCCCATGGCCGGCCATAGCAAGGGGGGGTGTCCTTGACCTTTCTTCTAGGTTAAGGCAAGGACTTTAGGTAAAGGGTTGAGATATTTTGAGTAATTCATGGAAAATATCATATGTATAATATCTAGATATTTATCCTACTTTAACCCATGACTAATATCTATCCCCTTATCATTCTAGGTTAGTAGCCAACCTCTGGATTAGTGCTAAACTAGGTTAGGGACTAACATGACACTAATCAATAATTAAATAATAATAAAAACACATAATTGCAAATAATTCCAAATAATTTCTAGAAAATTACCAAAATACCCTTTTTGGCCAAAATCACTAATTTGGTGTTATAAGCCTATGCCTAGGCTCACATGATCATGGTTAGTCTCTAGGTTATGAAAAACTAGGGTTTACACTAAGGTTTTGCTAGTAAGTCACAAAGTCATAAGTCATGACTTTGGAAATGGTTTAACTTAACTAAAATCACCCAAAAATCATATTATGACTAAAATACCACTAATAAATAATAAAAATAATAATTTTTCAAAAATATCCCAATTTCAGAAACTGGGTGTTACAGCTGGCGATGGCAGCAGTAGAGAGGATTGTACCGGGTACAGTTCAGGGTGCCACAGTTCAGCAGCAGGGTCAGGGGAGGCCTGGCACACACCTAGACTTCAAGAAGATGAAACCGAGGGAGTTCAAGGGTACCGAGGGTATCCTGTACGCGGATGACTGGTTGGAGGATGTCCAGCGGAGCCTGGAGTTGGCAGAGGTCCCGAGAGGGCTTTGGGTGACGTCTGCAGCGAGCCAATTTTTTGATATAGCGCTGACTTGGTTTCCCACGGATCCTCGTACGTCGGTGAGGGGTTTGACTTGGGAGAGCTTCATGAAGCTCTTTAAGGAGAAGTTCTAACCAGATGTGCCCTTGACAACTCTGGAGGCCCAATTCGTCGCATTGGAGTAGGGGAACTCGTCGGTGGACGAGTATGCAGCGGAGTTCTTCCGCCTTAGTAGGTTTGCACCGGGTCTTATCCAGGATGAGGGGGTACAAGGCCCGTAAGTTTCGGAGGGGTCTTATCCATGCAGTACGCACTCGTACCTCTGGGCGACGTGACACGACCTTCGAGCAGATCCTGATGGAGGCGCAGATTTCAGAGGAGGACTTCGGCCTCAAGCCGAAGAGGGGCAGCGACGTTCTAGGAGCGAGCTCGAGTGCGGGGCCGGTGAAGCGCCCTCATTTCCAGCAGAGACAGTTTCAGCAGCAGCCTCAGTTACAGTTTCAGCAGGCACTAGCACGTGTCCAGCAGGACCAGGGACAGGACCAGAGGCAGGCCATCCAGTGTGCCTTCTGTAAGAAGATGGGGCACACCCAGGAGGTTTGCAGAATGAGGCTGGGAGTTTGTTTATTCTGTGGAGCTCCAGGTCACCAGATGAAGAACTGTGCTGCCCGTGCAGCCAGACAGGCAGGCCAGGACAGAGTGCAGCAGGCTAGAGGAGGCCAGCAGGGGCGTGCTTTCACCATGGCAGTTGAGCCCACTCAGGCTGTAGCAGAGCAGATAGCAGGTTCCAATCTTTCGATCTCATTTCCGTATTTGCCTCCTTATAAACTGTCTTGAAATTCGATTCCATCTGTTCCTTGATCATTTGATAAAATTTTGTTCTTGTGATATGATATTCTTATGAGATAAGTCATATGGGCTAGGTCGTCTCGATTATGAGATTTTAGAATCCTCTAGGGTCATGCTAGCAGGCATAGTGAGGACATATAGTCGGATTATGGACGTATTTCTCGGGTGTGGGAATTTAAGATTTTTGCTGCCAAGCATGCGGCAATACGAAAATTTTAAATACCATAATTCTAGAGGTATATACCTTAGTCGAGGACTCTGTGATTATCGTAGCCTTGCTCACTAGCATGAAAGAGATTCTGAGTATCATGATTTTGGACAGATGCATCTGATTATCGAACTGCATGATTTTCTGTGATTGTTTTTTTTAATTTCGAGGACAAAATTTTTTTAAGGTGGATAGATTTGTCACCTCCAGTTTTCAAAATTGAGGGCAAATTTGTCATTTTCAATATTCTAATATTTTTGTGAATAATTATTTATTAATATTGTGTTTTGGGGTTTTATTTGATCGGGTTGAGTTTTGTCTCATTTCGACTTGTACTAGCGACCCGAATCAGTTTTGGACCCAACTAGACCCGACCAACTTGTTATTACCAAACCCAGATATTTATATTTTACTAATCCCATTTGATTTTAGTGGGATTAGGGATTAAAATTAGATTTAGAACTCGAAATTAGGAGTTTTCAAGTTACCATTTTGACCCCAACTCAAAACCACTCATTTCTTTGACTTGGAGGGCATTTTAGTAACTTGCCAAATGCCCCCAACCCTCTAAAATATGGCCGGCAGTAGCTAGCACCCCCCTCTCTTCTTCTCATTGCAAGAAAACTCTCTCTCTCTTCATTTCTCTCATTCTACAAAAAACTCCTTCTTTTTCCTTTGGATTTTAAGCTTCAAAGTAAGTCAAATCTCTTCTAATTCTCTTCCATACTCTAGATCTCTCTCTAATCTTGGTGCTAACCATTGTTTATCTCTTATTTGTGATTTTTATCTCGGTAAAACCTAGCATGGAGGGGTTGGAAGCTTAGATTTGGCTTTGACCCAAAAAGAACTAATTTTGGGGCTTTTTCTTGGGATTCCAACTCCCAAGAGGTAAACCCTAACTCTAACTCTTGTAATTGCTCCTAATTAGTGTTATTTTCATATTAGAGGATGTTCGAGGTGTAGGATAACCCATTAGAAGAGGTTTGGAACCCATTGGACTCAATTCGGGACTTTCGGGCTAGGTTTAGTGCCAATTTTGGGGAAAACCCTAAATTGACATATTTGGGTGTTGCCCCTAGCATATTTAGACCTAATTAGGTTAGTTTGGGTGAGATAGGGCTAGGTACGTGTCCATATTTGGATACGTGGGGTCGTTTCGCGAGAAATCATAAAAATAGGCTTTTTCGGGGTTTTCGGGTTCCAACACACGGGTGACTTTTTGCACCGACACTAGAATAGACAAGTTAGCACTTAGAATAGGTTCTAATCATTATTTAGAACTCGTGGGTAGAGTTTGGGTCGATTTCGGATAGGTTTGGTGTCCGTATCGGGTTGTATCGCGAATCGGACACTCCGGAGTCGCCAGAATGGCCATTTGGCCATTCGGGTCTCGTTTCTCGTTTTCGCTTGCGTGCGCGTGTTAGATTGCTTGTGTGGGGTACATGTCTAGGCCCTAGAGGGTAGACTTGTGAGGATTGGGATATTCGGATAGGTTTCGGGATGTTTTGGAGTGTATGTGTATATATATATGTGTGTGTGTGGTTATACATATATATATATATATATATATATATATATATATATATATATATATATATATATATATATATATATATATATATATATATTTTTAATATATATATATATATATATATATATATAAAATATATAACCACACACACACACATATATATATGTATATATATATATTTTATATATATATATATATATATATATATATATATTAAAAAAAAATAAAAATATATATATATATATATATATATATATATATGTGTGTGTGTGTGTGTGTGTGTGTGTGTGTGTGTGTGTGTGTGTGTGGATATGTATATATGTATGTGTGTGTGTGTGGAGGATATAGAAAGGAGAAGGGAGAGTAGAGAATGTGATTAGAGAGTGAGAGTGGGGAGTAGAGATTTGTATAGAGAGATTGATAGAGAGAATGGATTTTGAGTGGGAGATGAGAGGAGTGTTTATGAGTGAAATAGAGAGTGGGAAAGGGGGAGTAATGGGCTGTGCATTCCAGCCTTAGTAGCTGTCCCATACCAGCCCTTTGGGCAGCCTATAGCTGCCGCATACCAGCCCATAAACACCCCAAAACCTGTCCTTAACTGGTCCCTATTCCAGCCATCAAACCAGTCCATAATTCAGCCTGTTTTGACCCCATTTGGATAGCCTATAGCTGTCCCATTTCAACCATAAATGGCAGCCCAAACCAGTCCAAAACCTGTCCTAAGATTGTCCTCATTTCAGCCTATTAGCTATACTTAAACCCCCATGTATCAGTCCACTTTGGACAGCCAAGAAGCCCCTTTGTTTCAGCCATGAACCCCTATATTCAGCCCACATATTGGCCTATATGTGCAGCCCCAAACCTGTCCCTAGCTGTCCCAAACCAGTCCCAATATCAGTCCAAAAATGGACAGCCCTATAAGCCTATGTGTGTGTGTGTGTTTGTGTGAGTTTATATAAGTGTCTAGAGGGTATATATATATAGCTAATAGCCTATAGGAGAGCCTATATGTGAGCCTATAGGAGAACCTATAAGTGTGGTATCATGGGTGTTATATGTGAGTGAGTGAGTGAGTGAGTTTGTGTGTGTGAATGGTTAGTTAGATGTGAGAATGAGATAAGGGTATGGTAATGAGGATAACCAACATGTGTCCTAAGATGGACTAGATATCTAGAAAACCCGTAGTTCTTGGTAGGTAAACCCTAGATAGGATAGTATCTAGCTACCCTAAGGAGCCTAGGCTAGTATCTTGAGGATTAGCGGGATTTCCTTTGTAATGGGCAAGATATTGGTATTTACCTTGTGAAGGGTAAATGTAGGTAATAGGATATTGTTAAGATATTGAGTTTGGCTTCTAAGATGGACTTAAAAATAGGTTGTCTTGGTAGGTAATGACTAGATAAGGGTAGTTTAGGCTAGTCTTGACCTCCGTTGACCAAGAGTTGACTTTTTGACCAAAAGTCAACTTCAAGTCAACACTTGACTTAGAATTGACCGAAACCAAACCAGAGTTGACCAGTTGACTGAAAATCAACTGTTAGTCAATATTTGACTAGTTTGACCTAGGGTTGACCCAAGGTTGACTCAGTGTTGACCAGAGTTGACTTTTTGACCAAAAGTCAACTGTAAGTCAACCCTTGACCCAGATTGACCTAGTTTGACTTGGATTGAGTTCCTGTGACCTTGTTTGACCTTGGTTGTCCTAGTGTGACCCAGTTTGGCTCAGTATGACCTAGTTTAGCTTGGTGTGACTTGGTTTGACCTAGTTTTGACTTAGACTTGCATATTATGACTAAATTAGCTTTTCTTTCATTATTAAACCATGTTTGGACTCATGACATCTCATCTATAGGTCTGTGATTACTCTGAGCGTCTGTTCACTTTATCAGCTCAGGACCACAGGTGAGTACATTTACTGATAGTTTTCATTGTCTTGATATCTGCTATATCCGATTCAGTTGTAGTGTCTTACTTGATTTCCAGACACGATATTTCACGGACTAGTATATGTCGGATCCTGTCATGAGATGTTGTTTCCGGATTACTTGGTATATTGGTACATGACTCGATTTGTTACTTGTACTTGTATAGACATGGACTTGGGAGTGGGCTGATCACCTGTTCTTGAATCCCGTGTCATGACGTGTTATGTCCGGATCCTTTATACTATTCGGGGATGGGGAGTTATTAGTGGTTGTGTGATAAAAATATCCACTTGTTCTTCACACTTGTACTCGACACTTGTCCATAGCTACTTGTTCACAACTTTCCATGGTGACCGGGCTTATCTTCACACTTGTTGCTTCACACTTATTATTTGTTCGTAGCCGGTCAGATGGAAAGCCTGAACATGTTTTCCCAAGCCGATCACATAACACACTAATAATTCAAGGCACCTTTTATATTTTTTTATCCTAGGAGGCTAAGTTCTGTTCGGGAGAAGAGTTACAACCCCCGTCCTCGTTTGGTTTAAGGGTTGTAACTCGGCTTTCGTATAGTTCCTAAGCAATCCTACATACATATTGTCATCCTATTCAGTACTCACATCTTGATATATTTTTCCTGTTGATTTTGTCTTGTATTTCATTATACTGTCTCTTATAGAATTTGTCAATTCATATGGAACTGCTGTTGGTGTTTGTACTTGCTCATTTTTCTGACAGGATACCGTTGATATATTACAGATGATTCTCAGACAGATTGTCTGACCTATTATGGGGACAGGTTAGACGGAGTAGACCTGGACTGTGGCTTGTTGGTAGAGCCACTAGACTTTGCTCACCCTGAGTAGTGTAGTCTAGTTAGATTTGCCTGGCCTACGAGCCAGCTAGTATTTTCAGATTGTAGTATCTTATATATATTTTCTGTGACTCTGGGTTGTTGTGTATAGCTCTGGACTTGTGTGCATCTCGGACTCATTTTCTGTTTTATCTATCATATTTCTCTTCCATGCTATCTACCTTAGTTTTGTATTTGTGATTGAGACTGTATTGCTATGTCACCTCCATTCGGAGAATATATACTGTACATGTACCTTTATCTGTTTTAGTCGTAATATTTACAGACCCTATATACAGCGTTCTACCGTCGATACTGCGGCGTAGGCTGGACGTAACCACGTGCTCGTGCCCCTCTTCAGGGTGCGGGTCGTGACAATGTCAAAACACACGGCTTAGAAAATTATGACATGTTAGTCTTCCGACACCGCGGTAACATGGTTGTCACATTAAGGGTCTTTGACAAGGTGATATGTTATGAAAAGTTATATCCTTATAGTTCTCCTATGTATGTTGAAAAAAACCTCTGTACTTCCTCCGGGTCATGCCGCCGGCTGTGCTGCTTCCCCCTCCTCTTCCTGCACACTTCTTCTCTCCCGACTCTACACTTGAGCTGGATATCATATGTGGCTGAGAGAGTCAAATAAGAAGAAGGGAAGTAGGGATGAGCAGATGGGTTCAGAGCCATGGTGGAGGAGAGGAGAAGGAAAATGCTTGATCAGAACTTGAGGTGGAAAAGTTGTGACGTTGATAGCGTGAGAGAGGGAGAGGGTGAATGGAGGGAGGGAAGTGGCTGCATGCCTTTGGCTCACTCGAGCGGTGTTTGTCCCTCTACCCTCATCCCTCGGCAATGATGATACGACAACCTATCACTATATCTTATATAGTAGTAGATGATGTCTTCGTATTACATTATGTGAGTTCATCTTGATTCTGTTATATCCTTCAGATACTAGATACGATAAGAACATATACTATACCATATGTACAGAACATAGATGATTCACACTAATGTATGCTAGAATGAATTTTGGGTTGTGTTCTGAGCCATTCGTTTCCATACTTGGCAATTAAGCCATTCGACTGACGAGACAGAAACTATGTATCTGTAGATAAAGTTGACTGACCTCCGACCCTCATCCCTCGGCAATGATGATACGATAACCTATCACTATATCTTATATAGTAGTAGATGATGTCTTAGTATTACATTATGTGAGTTCATCTTGATTCTGTTATATCCTTCAAATACTAGATACGATAAGAACATATACTACACCATATGTACAAAACATAGATGATTCACACTAATGTATGCTAGAATGAATTTTGGATTATGTTCTGAGCCATTCGTTCCCATACTTGGCAATTAAGCATGTGAAATAGAACTGATTATGTTTAGTTTGTCTTACGATACAGATTTTCACATCCAAATTGAAATGGATCGTTACTTCGTTGATCGTACATGGATGTACTAGCGGATCAACCTCCTGGACCGTAGGTACTTATATGTATTGATCGTATCGGATTAGTATCGATCTATCGTTTTGGTATGGGCCGTATCGGTTGGTATTGGTCTTAGCGAATTGGTATCGTCCTATCCGATATGTATCGGCCGTATAGCTAGGATTCATATTGGCCTTATCGATTTGGTATCGGTCATATCCGATAGGTATTGGCCGTGTTGGATTATTATATACCATTTCGGATTAGTATCGTGGAAGGTTTAGTAACAACTGTACTTGGATTTCTCTCTTCTAGAGCTAGATTACCTTGGATTTCTCTCTTCTAGCTGTACAGTTGTTACTAAACCTTCCACGATACTAATCCGAAATGGTCTATACTAATCCAACACGGCCGATACCTATCGGATATGACCGATACCAAATCGATAAGGCCAATATGAATCCTAGCTATTCGGCCGATACATGTACATATCGGATATAGGACGATACCAATTTGTTAAGGCCAATACCAATATGATACGTCCTATACCAAACCGATAGACCGATACTAATCTGATACACTAGATACTAAGTACATCCGGCTTATACCAGCGGATCCACCAATTACTGCACGATAGGTCCAACGACTCCAGTTACATCCAGTTATTGGTGAGTACATGATTATATAGTAATTCTGTTAGTCTTGTGATACAGATTTTTACTCCCTCATGCTACCAACGTCACAACTTTTCCAGTGTTGCTCCCTCTAATGATGATGAATGCAAAAAACCAACGTCACAACTTTTATAATTTGAGTAAATTTTTTTACCTTATATGAAAATTTCTGTTGTCAGAAAGATGGCTCCTAGGACTCGTCGAGGTGGTGCTGCTAGTCGAGGAAGGGGTCGAGGCAAGAAACCATTGGAGGTCGACACGGAGGAAGTCTCCGTCGTCAAACAAGAGCCGGTGACTGTTAAGGAGAAGGTGTTACCAAAGGTCGAGGTCAAGGAAGAACCGATGACCATCAGAGAAGAGATTGCTTCCAAGCTTGAAGTTAAGGAGGAGCCACCGTCAGAGAGTAGTAGCATCGGGACCGACCCTCCTGTCCCTACAGAAGACCTCAACCAGATTGAGCCTTCGTATGCAAAGTGGCTGATAGAATGGTACATGCCTCAACGCAACTATAATCCCTGGCTGTGAGGATTCATCGTCTGACTTGTGGTCTTTGTTGAGGCCAAAGTCGATTTTTCTATGTGTTTTGGAATATTTGTGGGAATTTTGGAATATTTGTGGGAATTTTGGAATATTTGTGCTATGATCGGATTATAACGACGGATATTTGGTTGCTCTTCAGGATAATTGATGTCTATTTTATATTAATTTGGTTTGGTCTATATGATTCTTGGATAATTGGTGTGCATTAAATTCGTATGTGCATATTTGGTCTATGTGATTCTTGGATAATTGGTGTGCATTATATATTTGGTCTATGTGATTGTTGGATAATTTGTGTGCATTATATATTGGTTTGGTTTATGCATATTTTTGCGAACAGGGAAAGCTATGTAATTTTTTTAAAATATTCTCAGTTAGCGACGGACTAGTGACCGTTGCGCGACGGATATTACCAGTTTTTGACTACTGTTCGACGGCAAATCCGTCGCTAACTGGAGATTTGAAAATGTTTCCAGGTAGCGATGGGTGGTCGACGGAATATCCGTCGGCACAGTTCTGATGGTACATAGTTCGACGGAATAGTGACGACTTTTCTGTCGCCCTTGTTCTGGAAATACCAAGAATTTCCAGAACATGGTCGACGGAAAAGTCGTCCTTATTCCGTCGCCAAACCGTCTTTTGTTAGCGACAGTTGTCGACGGAATAGCGACGACTCATCCGTCGCCATGGTGCTGGAAATGCCTGCCTCTTCCAGAACCTGGTCGACGGATTTTCCGTCAGCAAACCGTCGCTAATCCATCCTTTGTTATCGACGGCGGTCGACGGATTAGCGACGGAACGATACACTCCGATACGCTATTACGACGGTTTACCGACGGAACTTTACGTCGCTATTGTCTAAACAGTTCAGTATTTAATACTTGAAATGGACGACAGTCCGTCGAAAAGTAGTCGCTTATGCTTCGTATTGTGAAGTCGAAATGCCGTCGCTAGTCCGTCGCGTGACGACTACGTAGCGACGGACAGTTATTAGCGACGAGCTAATCGTCGACGGATTTTTTTGGCCAAAATCCATCAGTGATCGGTCGCTAATAGAAATTCCCGTCGGACTGGCGACGGATCTGGCCGTCGCTAAATCGGCAAATTTTGGTAGTGTTTGAGGGCACACACTGACACACGGCTCTGACCTCTTGTCACGCTTTTTGAGGGTTGTTCCAAGCAGAAAGGGATTGTCCAAGTTCTAAATCTTGTCTGACCTATTCTTAGGCATGCTCTGTATACAAACACGAACAAATAAATTGATTGATGACGTGTCTTCATTTCTTATTATATCCGTGCGAGTGAGTCACAAACATATGTAGACTCCATTTTGGAGAATAATATGATTTACTTGCCAATGATGAATTTATGTCACAAACAGGAGCATGACATCGCAAAAATGTGGTTATTAACTGCAGTGCTGTAGGAAAACGAGCATAGAAAAAAAATAGTACAACAATAAACAAACGGATAATTTCATTGGGAGGATAATGTTTAATATAATTATAAGAAAGAGGATAGTTTTGATAAAATTACATGAAAAGAGATGATACGATATTGGAGATGGTGCCAGAGGGCCTCCCCCCCCCCCTCCCCCCCCATCGACGCCATCTAGGGAGGTTGGAGTCTTCATTTCTTATTATATCCGGCCTGACCACTCGGGCCGCATGCATCCCGGGTCTTCCTACAACAGATTTCCTCTTCAATTTCTTCTCCAACCTCCCTAGCTTAGCTTAGCTCCTTATATATATAAAAGAGATGCATGCGGCCCGAGTGGTCAGGCCGGAGATCGATTTCCGGTGGATGCATTCGTCATAATTACCTAATATATATATATATATATATATATATATATATATATATATATATATATATATATATAAGACAAAAAAAATGGCAACGTGCCAGGCCCCTATGCATATATATGGTCTCATCTTTCAAACAAACAACAAATTTTGTTACATTAAGATGACAGACGGAGAGGGCAAGCTAGTTTAATTTTTAGAAAATTTCATATATATAGAATAAAGAACTATACATAAATTGTAAAAAAAAATAAAAAGTTTCAGAAATTTTATATAAATATACAAGTCGTCATTACTAATGGCGACATGAGTGTATGCTACCCATGTCGCCATTGACAATGGCAACATAGTGACTATGTTGTCATTACTATTGGCGACATGAGTGCATGCACTTATGCTGTCGATGTATTTTCGGTAGTAGAAATAAGAACATTACAAGTTAATGTTCGTGAACGTTATAATTTTTTTTTAGTATATAGTCATGTCGTCAATACTACTGACGACATGAGTGCATGCTCTTATGCCGCCATTAGTAATAGCGACGTATATCTTTATATGAATTTTTCAAAAAAAAATTATCTGTTTTACAATTTATGTATAGTTCTTTATTATATATCAAAATTTATGTTTAATTTCTATAACATGAAGATGTCACCTCTGTAAGTATATTTATCCAACAATATATATACAATTCTCTCATTCTCTCTCCTTTTCTTTCTACTGGATGCACATGCTACGCAAAATATATGGGTCATGTTGTATGGTGGGCCGGTTAGCCCGGTGCCCGGCCCAGGCCCGGACCGGCCCGCGGTCAAATCAACCTGGCCCGGTCCGTCCGAGGCCCGAACCGGCCCGGCCCCCCACCCCCCAAGGGGTCGGGTCGGGCCTCCCCCCCAGCCCGAGCCCGGTCTGGCCCGACCCGATTTTTTTTTTTTTTACAGTTGTAGGCCCGGCCCGAAAACCGGCCCGAAGCCCGGCCCGGTTGGACCGGTCCAGCCGACCGTTGGGCTATACAATTTTTTTTTTAAAATCCTACCGACCGTTTGGGGGGGTCTTTTACCAAAATGCCCCTCCCATATAGCCGTTTTTAAAATGTTTGGAGGGATATTTTGGTCATTTTGGGCCAAAAATTACCAAAATAATCCTGAAAAATTTCTATAAATAGGCCAAAAATTCTATTTTTCAAACACAACTCATTCCAAACATTTCTCTACGGTGTTCTACGACTTTTCCTCCCCGGTGCTCTGGTGCTCTACGGCTTCCCGATCTCCCTCCTAACTCCATTCCGGCTCTACGGCTTCCCGATCTTCCTCTCAATACCTTACTTTCTTCTAACAAAGTTTTACTTTATTTTATTTTATATATGGCTGGTGAAGGTTCAAACCCACCTGATCTTGCTGGACAGACTTACCAATTTTTTAATACTTTTTTTGACGGTACTGAAATTCCACCTGAGCAAGTAGCAACCAATCCGATTTCGGAGGGGTTCCAACCATCTCCTCTGGAAGTCGCTAGTCCCACCCAACGTCCTGAAAAGAAAAAAAAGTCTAAGTATTGGGAATATTTTACTTTGATTTTTGAAACTAATCATGATGGTTCGCTTGTTTTAACGAGCGGTAAGCCGCTTTGAAAGCGAAATTTCAAAATGTTAGTAAGTTGTCTATTACTTCTGATATTTGGACTACTAAGTGGAGTTATGCTTACATTTGTATTACTGCACACTATATAGATGCACAATGGATGTTGCAAAAACGCATTATCTGTCTTAAAATTATAGAATGTCCACATACGGGAGCTGTAATTTCAAGTGAGATTTCAAAACACGTGCGTGAATATGATATTCACCATAAAAAATTTTCTATCTCTTTGGACAATGCATCAAACAATACTGCTGCTATGTCTTCTTTGTCAGTAATTTTTCAGCCTATTTTAGAAGGTAGACTTTTGCATGTTAGGTGTGCTTGCCATATAATTAACTTAGTTGTTAAAAAATGTTTACAATTTTTTGGTCCCCATTTAGACACTCTGCGGCAATGCTTGCTCCACCTAAACTCGTCTCCAAGTAGACAACAAAGTTTTGCATGCACGTGCGCACATTTTGGTATTACTTTTAGAAGATTTATGAAGGATATACCAAATAGGTGGAACTCCACCTACTTGATGTTAAAATCTGCAATTCCTTTTAAGAATGCTATTACATATTATTGTACTTCGGATGTCAGCTTTGACTATCAAGTTACTACTGATGATTGGGTAGCAGCTGAAAGTGTTTGTGAATTTTTAGAAATTTTTTACAATGCTACATGTATTCTTTCTGGTGTTTATTATCCCACATCTTGCTTAGCTTTACGTGAACTTTATAACATGTCTTATTTATTTTCTAAATATAGAGATCATCCAAATTTTGAATATGCGGTGAGAAATATGGAAGCCAAATTCAAGAAATATTGGGGTGAAGTACCTCTTTTATATTGTTTGGCTTCCATATTTGATCCTACAATCAAATTGGATGACGTAGAGGTTTTATTAGATGGATATGGAGAATATATGGGTATAGATGTTACTGACATAAAACTAGAAGTTAAAGTTGCGTTAGACAGGTTAGTTATATTGTACGAAGAAGGAGCAACGTCGACCCGACCAACTCAGGGGGGGCTAGTAGTAGCTCCGGCTTGGCGTCTAAGCTATCAGCAGCCAGTCGCATACTACAAAGGAAGAAACAAAAGCAATCTTTCCAACCTACTCAAGAGTTGTCTCTTTACCTTAATTCTTATCAAGACGAAGATGAGACTCCAGATCACTTCGCCGTTTTAGAATGGTGGAAGAGACACGACAAGAGATTTCCTGTTCTTTCTACAATAGCACGTGATCTACTGATGGTCCCGGTGTCTACGGTAGCATCGGAGTCCTGTTTTAGTACAAGTTCAAGGATGTTGAGCGATAGGAGGAGCCGCTTGAAGCCCGATATCTTGGAAGCACTAGTGTGCGTACAAGATTGGATGAAAGCCGATAAAAGAACCCAAAACCAGAAAGATGAAGAAGATCATGATGTCCACGAGCTGGATTTGGAATCGCTTTTATTGCATGAAGGCGAACAACAATGAGGCTACGGTGCAAGGTATTAGGTATGTACATTTAAACTTATACTTTTATACTTAAAATATTTCAATTTTAACTTATACTTTTAAATTTTAACTTATACTTTTCAAAATTTAACTTATACTTTCAAAAATTATTTTTTATTTTTAAAATAAAAAAAATATTTCTTAACTCTGCTTATGCCAAGCAAGCTGTAGTGTCCCAAATTCGTGATACGTATTTAGTGTATGTATACGTGTTTTGGACCCGTATTTTTTGTTAATCATGATTAGTTAATTTTGGTTAATTTTGTTTTGATTGGTTTAATTGGCTTATGGTTCATCATGGTAATCGCATTGGCTTGGTTCGGTTCGGTTTATTTGACCTTGCTTGATTTGGTGGAGAACCACTCCCACCTACCACCACTCCCACCATAAATATCAATTCCACTCTCTCTCTTCCATTATTACTCATTATTCTTTTTTCTTCCCCACCATTACTCCTCACCAACCAGAGAGAGAGGGAGAGCTTAGGCAAGTGCACCTTGCTTCATGGAGGAAGTCTATTTTTTATTGTTCCATTGTCTTTCTCATGTGTTTCTAACCCACTTTAGTACTTGGCATTTTTTATTTCCATGGTTAAATTCTTGTAAATATAGCTTTGTGGTATTTTCAGTTTTCGGGAGTTTGATTGTCACTCCCCGTTTCCAGAATACGTATTTTTATACATGTACTACTTGAATGTATTTATTTAATATTTATCATGTATTATCCTGTATTTAAATTCTTTTAATTCACGCTAATTAATTTTTTGTATTTTACTTTCTACTTTTATTCTCTGCTTTAGCTTTGTTTTAGGTTCGGCCTAGGTTGGTTTATTTTCGGGTTCATGGTGGTTCATCATGAACCGAACCCAATCCTCAACCCAACACCCCCATTTAAAGCCCCATCCCCTTTCTCTCTCTTCATTACTCTCCTTCACCATTACTCTTCTTCTTCTTCCTCATCACTCTCTCCACATACCAACCGTAAGCAAGTACATCTTGCTTCCACATGAGAACCCATTTTTATGGTTCATTTATCTTCCTTTCGTGATCCTATGAGAGTTTAGAACTTGGCATTTTTCATTTTGAAGTCTTATTTTTCGTAGATCTAGAAATTGCTATTTTCGGATTTTTGTGGTTTTGATCTATCAAACTTCCTTGTTTCCAAGTTTTGTTTATTCCAGATTGTTGAGGTTGTGTTATACGCCATTCTGACCCATGAAAACCCCATTTCTGGCTTGGAACGAAGGTTCCATGGAAATTAGAGTTCGGGAGGAACTTTACGCTCACGTTATACGTGTTAGCGTAATATTGAGTTTTTACGCCCACGTTGTTACGTGTTAGCGTAATATTGAGTCTTTACGCTCACGTTATACGTGTTAGCGTAATATTGAGTTTTACGCCCACGTTGTTACGTGTTAGCGTAATATTGAGTCTTTACGCTCACGTTATACGTGCCAGCGTAATATTGAATTTTTACGCTCACGTTATACGTGTCCGTGTAGTGCCGAGCTTTACGCCCACAATCACTCGTATCAGCGTAAAACTATTTTTACGCAAGTCTACTTGACTTGGCGTAATCTTTTTATGCGCACAGCGTTTCAGGCGTAAAACTTGACTCTTTACACGAGCAACTTTTACGCGTGGCTCGATCCTTTACGCATGCAATGTTTTACGCACGCAGTGCCTCAGGCGTAAACTCTAATCTTTTTACGCGTACTCCTTGGCTCGGCGTAAAAATGAGTTTTACGCTCAACCTTGTTCCTTTATTTTAGTGTACTTCCTTTACGCGTAACCTTATGTTTTACGCGTACTCTTCTAAGTTTTGCGTAAGACAAGTTTTACGCCCGACTCTATTTTACGCAGGCAGGCTTTTACGCATACTTTCTTGCGCGGGTATTTTGCCTTAGCGTAAAACTTTGGCATAGACCAACCTTGACGTAATCTAACCTTAGTGCTTCTATTGCTTTACAATTTATTCATTTAATGTCGGCATGATAATTCTCCTATTATATCCTTACGCCTTTTGGCATGAACTCGATAATCTTGGCATGTTAATATTTTTAATACATATGGTTGTGTAGAACGTGCTCTGTGTCTTGATTGGTTTATGGATACCAGTATGACTGGAATTAAACCCCGAGAGTTGTAGACTCGACTCCACTGAATACTAGTTGACTTTCATGCCTTGTCACCATTGATAATGATTGTGACTTTGACTAATAATTGATCATGCGTTCCTAGTTGGAACTAAGAGACTGGCTAGTCGTCTTATTAAATTGAATGAATGAGACACGTTCATATTAATTATGAACTATTGTAAACGACTGGCTGATCCCAAATATTGGCATACAGGCACATGCAGGCTTCAAATTATTTATTTATTTATTTATTTATTTATTTTCCACAAAAAAGCAGCATGTGTACTTTATGGTCAAGGCATGATTATTCCGTGATCAATTTCGATTGTTGCATTACGCTATGTGAGACCTACAACCTAACCGCACGGGTATCGTTGTAGAGTTGTGCATATCGTACCCCGTACGAAAGTACTCATTTGAATGACCATGACCCACGGCATGGGATTTCACTCAACGTAGAGGCTATTAAGTTAAATAAAATAATGATTGCATGGAGAGAATGGATTCCTGAGTTCTTACATGGCAGCCCTCTTGGGACTAGTAGTGCCCGACAGGCCGGTTGGTCCCCACAGATACTGTAAATCTGCCACACGGGCAGGGAGCGGTATCTGGTTATATTATCTATTGTATATTGTATATTGATGACGGACGTCCCGCTGGGACTCGTCTAATTCATGATTGGCGCAATTGATTGACTGGATAAACTAGCCTTGCTTGCACATAGTAAGAACTGAGGAATTCCTATTGCATAATTCCAGGATAACTTGAAACTCACAGTAGCAAGCCGTAGCAGTTGCATGGCCGTTTAAATTGATTTGTTTGTGTACTGTATCTACTCTATTACCTAACTGAGATGATCAGAATGTCAGGACATGACGAGCCAACTTCTGTCCTTGTTTGGTTGGGAGGTTGGTTCGAAGTGTCGTGATGTTATGTGAATCCTAGTAGATAGCAGAGATCTATTTATTACGTTTCCTATTACTGGTTTACTCCTCATATCGTGCTCCCTTGCGGTACTTGCTATTAGAGGTCTAAATTCTCTGGTTTTGCATGGCCAGATTTAGAACCGGTCCCCGAGGATCCAGCTTACTTCTACCTCCAAGATGGTCAATACTAGAGGGATGATCGCAGGAGGGCTCGAGTGGGTTTCTTACTTCCCCGCTCGTTTTGTTAAATACTTTATACTTTGCCGTTTGGCACCGACATGTTAGTCGGATTATCTTGTACCTACTTTTGTATAATTGTAACTAAGTCAGGCTGCAGCTGATAACAATTGTGTATACTTACTACATCATCTGGCTGTGTTTTATAAAACCAGATATCAAGAACATTTTGACTGAGCGTTTGGGACGCCTTACTGCTTTATCTTACATGTTCTCTATTTCTGTTTCTTGTTTGATTGATTGAGACAATAGATGTGAAGTGACCATAGGGAGACTTTTATGTAGTATGCACCCCCTCGTCTCATTAGACAGCATTGATCGTATTATACGGTATTCATCTACCCGTAATACGTAGCTGGCTGAGTCATTCCCCCGCTCTCCAGTATTCTGGTTCTGGGGCGTGACAAGGTTTTAGTGGTGGCCCATGCAGGTCTGATTTCAGACTTGTGGGGTATTTTAATAGGATGTCTCAATCACACATATTCTCCCTTGATCTCATGATTCGTGGTTCTTAATTCTAGCTTGACATTCCAGTATCCCTTGACTTCATTGATCCTTCACATCTATTGAGACGAGGGGGTGCATACTACATAAAAGTCTCCCTATGGTCACTTCACATCTATTGTCTCAATCAATCAAACAAGAAACAAAAATAGAGAACATGTAAGATAAAGCAGTAAGGCGTCCCAAACGCTCAGTCAAAATGTTTTTGATATCTGACTTTACAAAACACAGCCAGATGATATAGTAAGTATACACAATTGTTATCAGCTGCAGCCTGACTTAGTTACAATTATGCAAAAGTCGGTACAAGACAATCCGACTAACATGTCGGTGCCAAACGACAAAGTATAAAGTATTTAACAAAACGAGCGGGGAAGTAAGAAACCCACTCGAGCCCTCCTGCGATCATCCCTCTAGTATTGACCATCTTGGAGGTAGAAGTAAGCTGGATCCTTGGAGACCGGCTCTAAATCTGGCCATGCAAAACCAGAGAGGTTAGACCTCTAATAGCAAGTACCGCAAGGGAGCACAATATGAGGAGTAAACCAGTAATAGAAAACGTAATAAATAGATCTCTGCTATCTACTAGGATTCACATAATATCACGACACTTCGAACCAACCTCCCAACCAAACAAGGACAGAAGTTGGCCCGTCATGTCCTGACATTCTGATCATCTCAGTTAGGTAACAGAGTAGGTACAGTACACAAACAAATCAATTTAAACGGCCATGCAACTGCTACGGCTTGCTACTGTGAGTTCCAAGTTATCCCGGAATTATGCAATAGGAATTCCTCAGTTCTTACTATGTGCAAGCAAGGCTAGTTTACCCAGTCAATCAATTGCGCCAATCATGAATTAGACGAGTCCCAGCGGGACGCCCGTCATCAATATACAATATACAATAGATAATATAACCAGATACCGCTCCCTGCCCGTGTGGCAGATTTACAGTATCTGTGGGGACCAACCGGCCTGTCGGGCACTACTAGTCCCAAGAGGGCTGCCATGTAAGAACTCGGGAATCCATTCTCTCCATGCAATCATTATTTTATTTAACTTAATAGCCTCTATGTTGAGTGAAATCTCATGCCGTGGGTCATGGTCATTCAAATGAGTACTTTCGTACGGGGTACGATATGCACAACTCTACAACGATACCCGTGCGGTTAGGTTGTAGGTCTCACATAGCGTAATGCAACAATCGAAATTAACCACAGAATAATCATGCCTTGACCATAAAGTACACATGTGTAGGAGCGTAAAAAGTGCTTCAAAGAAAGAGTCGAAGTGATAGATCATTTCACTCAAAATTGATCCCCTTTACGCCACAGAGAGGCTAGTCACTTTACGCTCAAGTCAAGGCTAATTACTTTTATGCCTAAAAGCAGCCAGGGTCAAGACAATGGTTTTTACGCCAAGGACAAGCTAGCCACTTTTACGCTGGACAGCTGTCAAGTCTCGCATTTAATGCAAACTCTGACATGGAGATATTAATGATGGCATATATCACAGAATTCAAAGGGATTTGTTTTTACACAGAGACCAATGTTGTCGTTTAGTGTGTGGATTGAGCTACTTTACGCTCACACTATGGCTTCTTTTTCGCACGAAGATTATACGAGCCTTTACGCTCAACAGTCGACGTGTGCGTAAAGTCTATTTGAGCTGCTTTTACGCTCAAGGTTATTTAACAACCACTTTACGCGGGAAGTCTATGTTAGGACTATTTTACGCCTAATCTACTGTTTTACGCTCAGAGTACATTGGGACTATTTTTACGCCCTATTCTCCTCCACCAGTTTGGAACGTGGTCTGCCTACATGGCTTTCATGCCACACATCCCGAAGAACGTGTGTACGTGCATCCTATTCTTAATGAAATGATGGGACACGTGTCAACATGTACAGAGGATGGCTTCAGTCGTGGGTGGCAGCTGTTAGCATAAAGATGGAACTTTTGCTGAGTTTTTACGCACAAAAGTCCAAGTCTATAAATAGACTTATTTTCCTCATAACACACACACACACACAGAGACAGGAGATAATACAGAGATCAGAACTTAGAGATTTTGATTCTCCAGAGCATTCTTCTTCAACCTTTATTTCAGAACAGAGTGAAGCAAAGCAGGAAAGCATTCGGCCTCGCCATCAGTTCCCACGTACGTCGATACCTTTCTGGTGACTTAGTTCTTCCAGTTGTTCTACTTCAAGCAGTGATCTTCATCATCATCATATAGTCCAAGGAACAAAGTGATCATTTACGAATCAGACTTCCATAGCAATACTTTCCCAGAATCAAATTTGTACTTCTTGTACTTTTTCTTGTTTTATTTTCAAAAGGCCAATTTTCTTTTTTTGGCATATTTTTGTTAAGTGAAACAAAAATGGCGACTCTGCTGGGGACTACCTTCTCCTCTGACGAGAAGGCAATTGCTCAATATGATGATGTTTCGGTCGGTTCGACCACGAAGACTCTGGTCGTGCACTTCGACCAGACTGCCTATGAAGAAATGCTCCGAACTGGGGGTGGTTCTCGCTGCTCCAATGTTCAAAAGTCTCGCAAAGCACGAAAAGTTTGGATTCCTAAATCCAAAATAGCTTCTGATCTCTCTGTTGCTGCTAGTGGCAAGGGAATTCTTCCCACTCCTGTCGTAGGGGCTCCCGTTCGTAACGAGGCAGTCCTTACTTCAGAGTTGCACTCAAAGTGTGACGATTTATCTCCCGTTTGTAACGGTAAAGATAATCAGGTTTCACGCCCATTGCGTAAGAACCAAGTTTTACGCTCAAGGTATAAGCATGAGTCTCCCATTTGTAATACGGCAGACTCTAATGTTAATGCTTCTGAGGGTAAGAATCAGTCTCCCGTCGGCGACGTGGTAGGCCCAAATAAATTATGCTCCTCGCGTAAAACAAAATCTCCCATCCGTGACGTGGTAGATAACCAATTTTTACGCTCTAAGCGTAAAGGTAAATCTCCTGTCTTTGACAGTGTAGATAAAATTCACAATGAAGTTTTTACATCTAATGTGAATGTACATAAACGTGTGCAGCAGAAAAATGATGTTGGTAAAACTTCAGTTCTACACCAACAGCCTTCTTATACTGCTCTACGCAAAGTACCAAATCTACAAATTACACGCAATGAAAATGGAGTCCTTCGTGCTAAAAAATCTCAAGATTTACGCACACAACTCCAAACGCGTAGAAATGTACAATTTGGTTCTGCGAATGCTGCCAGTAATCTTCTTTATATACAGGGTACTAAATGTTTTTCTACCCCTAATGTAATAAAGAAGACTACTCCCTCCACTCCTTCTGACTTACGTGAATTGCTAATGCAAAAGCGTAAGAATAGACAATCTCCGGTGACATTTTCCCAAGAAAAACATCATTGTGATTATCACCAGGTTGTGATCAACTGTTGTTGTTCGGCTTCAAAACGGTCAGTTTTTGATCGATTAAATTTTAATTCATATCAACATCAAGCTGAAGACCAAGAACATGAGCTGTCACATGCATCAGTCAACATGGCATCTCATACTAACAGAGGGCGACGTCCAAGACGGAATACGTCCCAAACCCCAGGTCAACAACAGTTCAACAGACTTCTTGATTCTTTTGAGGGGGTATATCAAAACACTCGATCAAGAAGACAAAGACAAATACAGGCTTCTGATTCAGAAGCTGGGGGTACTCAATCTTTTGAGTCTGATACCGATAATGTGGATTCATACTTCTATACTGATCCCTCTATATCTTCAAGAGAGGTTGAATCCTACGCTGTTGGAGATGAACCAGAGACCTCATCTGTTAATACAGAACAACGTCTCACTGCTGTTGAGCAATCACTGAAAGATATGCTTAACATGGTACAAAGCATGCATCAGATAATTTTGAATCAGCAAACTGCTCAGCCGGCAGTAGTAACACCGGTACCAGTAACAGCACAAACTCAAGATAGTCAAGGGGCTGAAATACCTTTGAATATTCAGGAGCCTGCTGTTAATCAAAATTCTGCATCTTCAGATTCCATCATGCCTGAAGATGTGTCACCCTCACTTTTTCCAGTTAGGGGTAAAATGGTAATTTTCCATTTTATTATTATTTTTGGGAATTTTATTTCATGAATATTATTATTTAATTATTATAGGAGTCGGGTTCGAATTTTATCGCATTCCGAGTTAATTCGGGACCCCGGTGAATTTCGACTTGAGCTGTAATTAGCCTGTTAGCTAACCAGGGCCCCCCACACTAAAAATTAGGGTTTAAGAGTTTGGACTAGTTCCCCATGAGTAATTTAGTTTAATTATGATTTTTATTTATTTTTAGCAACTTCCTAAACCTAATTTGGAAATTGTTTAATATTAGGCTTAGGGAGGGGCAAACTTGTAATTTACAAGTGCCCCTCACCCAACCAAGTTGGCCGGCCCCTATAGGCAGCCCCCCCCCCCCCCCTCCTCTTTCTTCTCCATTAAGTTACACTCACTCTCTCTCTCTCTTTCAAACTCATTTCTTTTCCAACTCCTTCTTCTTCCTCTTCCAACATCTCTTAGGTATGATTTTATTTCTCCATTTTATTCTCATATGCATATAGTTCATTCACCAATAATGGAGAGGGGAAGATTCTCTTCCATTTGCCCACAAATTTGTGGGTTTTCCATAGAAAAATAGGTTAAGGATTTATTAGGATTAATCATCTTGTGAATATATATATATATATGGATATAGATATATATATATATATATATATATATATATATATATATATATATATATATATATATATATATATATATATATATATATATATATATATATATATATATATATAGATATGAGTGTATTTATATATATACATGGATGTGTGTATATGGTTGTGTGTTTATGGATGTGTGTGTGTTTATATATATTTAGAGGGAGGGATAGATATCTAGATGGATTATAGATTGATATCTAGTTATATATATATATATATATATATATAGATAGATATATATATGTATAGAGATATATATATATAGATATATATATATATGTAGTGTATTATATAGGGAGATAGGAGGGAAGAAGATGGAAATGAAGTAGGGGAAGCAGGACAGCAGTTGGACTGCCACGTAGGCAGCAGTCCAAGTTCCTGGCTGCTGCCAGGAACACAGCCCCCTTGGCTTTTAGCATATTTTACACCCCCCCCCCCCCCATTTTACCTAGTCTATGTATATATATATAGATATATATATATAAGTATTATATATGATTGGAATCGTAGAGAAGAGTAGAAAATGATTATGGAATGAGAAGTTAGAAAAGAATTAGAGGTTAGAAGGAAAGATTGAAAGAAGTTGGAAAAATAGGAAAAAGGCTAGAATAGAAAAGGGGAAAAACCGAGTTAGAGGGCGAAACGGAGTTCGGAGTATCCGATTGAGTTGAAACTTGGCGTGGAGCATGAATACGTGATTTAGATTTTACGGGTAGGCTTCCGGGTGGAATTCGGGGTCGTAGGGTGCCCGTGTCGCACCGTATCGGTCCGTATCTTGAAATATTCAAGATTTTGACAACGGGCCGTATCATGGACTGGATGCCCATGTTACCTAGGTATTTTGGTAGATATTATATGTATAGGCTAGTATCATACTACCCTAGGGAGATCGGGTCAAAATATCAAGCGTAGGTAGGCTAACTGGATAGTTGCCGAAGCTAGAATTTTACCCTTTTTAGGGGTAAAATAGGATATTGGCCTACGGCCAAGATATGAGTTTCGAAGTCCAAGATGGACTTGGATATGGGTTGTAGAGGTTGGTAATAGTTAGAAATAGTCGTCTAGACCTAGTCTTGGCCCCGGTTGACCACGGTTGACTTTTTGGACCAAAAGTCAACTTTGGGTCAACGCTTTACCCAAATTAGTCCCGATTTCCATTAGACTTTTGTAGTTGACCAAAAGTCAACTATTAGTCACCATTGACCTAGGATTGACTTGGTTAGGCTTAGATTGACTTGATATAACTTGATTTGACCTAGATTGACTTGACAGGGCTTAGTGTGACTCAGTGAGACCTAGTTTGACCTAGATTGCATATCATTCATTGTAAATCATTCCTAAACTTGTTTAACCCTAAATTAACTTACAGTATCTCATATTTAGGTCTTCTGATACCGCTCTGAGCATTGATATACCATACAGCTCGGGACAGCAGGCGAGTACATTCACTGATAGTTTTCATTGTCTTGATATTTGCTATATCCGATTCAGTCGTAGTGTCTTACTTGATTCTCAGACACGATAGTTCACGGACTAGTATTGTCGGATTCCTGTCATGAGATGTCATTCCTGGATTTCTTGGGATACTGGTACTTGCTTAGTCTTGATTCTTGTACTTGTATTGACGCCGATTCCTGAAGAGGACTTGCTCCCCTCTTAGGGAATCCCGCGTCATGACGTGCTATGTCCGGATCCGTATACTATTCGGGGAATGGGGAATATTATAGATAGTGTGATCAATGCCCTCTTGAGTTACTACTTGAACCATAGTTATACCCTCACCTCACGATGGGTATAGCCTGACCTGTGTTACTTCTCGCTCCATAGCTTACCATCCCGGCCGGGCCGAGTCCACGTACTTGTAGCCGGTCGGCTGGAAGCCTGATGCTTGACCCATACCGATCACATTAGGCTATAATATTCGAGGCATATTTTATATTTACTTTTCCTGTCATATATCCTGTTCTGTCTATATTCAGTACTTTCTCACCATGCATGATATACAGTTACTCACATGCTCTACCTGCCTTTATACTGTACTATGATTGAGACTAAGTCCTGTTTGAAAGAAGGGTTACAACCCCGGTCCTTGTTTGGTTTAAGGGTTGTAACTCGGCTTTCGAATGGTTCCCAAGTCGCCTATATCTTTGTCTTGTATTTCATTATACTGTCTCTTATAGAACTTGTCAATTCACATGGAACTGCTGTTGGTGTTTGTACTTGCTTATTTTCCTGACAGGATACCGTTATGATATTTTACAGATGTTTCTGAGACAGATGGAGACTCAGGCCAGGGCAGTGGCCTGATAGATTGGCCACTAGATTTTATACTCCCTGAGTAGTTAGCACTTGTTAGGCTTGACTGGACTGCGATCCAGCTTTAGATTTTAGAATGTAGTATTATATATTATTCTGTGATGTTACGTTTAGTTTTGGACTTGTGTGGATCTCGAACTTATTTCTTGCTTCATCTATCATATTTCTTTTCCATGCTATCTACCTTAGTTTTACATTTGTGATTGAGACTGTATTGCTATGTCACCTCCATTCGGAGTGTATATACTGTACAGGTACCTTTATCTGTTTAGTTGTAGTATTCTAGATGACCTAGACAGCGTTCTACCGCCGATGCTGCGGCATAGGCTGGACGTACCCACTTCTCGTGCCCCTAATCAGGGTGCGGGTCGTGACAAGATGTACCACCTCCAGTGGGGGTTACGGTACATCCAACAACCATTCAATCAAATGTGCTTCCTCAAACCAGTGAAGCCATTCAAGCAGTGCGTGAGCTCAAAGCACAGTTTGAAGTTTTGAGGCACAAAGATCAGCTCCAGAGGTTAGGGATCAAGCAACCTTATCCTCCTCATTGGAATGATGTACCCTTTCCACCGAAATTCAAGCCACAATCTATGGTTTTGTTCGATGGAAAAGCATCTCCCAGTCAATATATCAATTACTTTGATATTATGACTGTGTACTTGCAGAAAAAGGATGCTCTTCTCACTCGAGTGTTCATCGGGTGCCTGACGGATTCAGCTTACGACTGGTATCGTAGTTTACCCGATAATTCTATTTCGTCTTTTGACGAATTCAAGGCAATGTTTCTCTCCCGTTTCTATGAAGGAGGTATGGACATGAACATGTCCTCATTGATAGAAATCAAACAAAAGGAGAAAGAAGATACTCGGACGTTCATCGAACGTTTCCGACAGGCTACTTTAAAGATGCCTCCTGGTATGCCAGATTCAGCGTTGATTGATACATGCAAGATGAATCTGCGACCATCCATCGCTGTTTTCACGGGTTTCCAATTCTCAGATTGGGCTTCGTTTATCATAGCAGCAGTTTCTGCCGAGACCAATGGTAGGTTGGCTCGAGAGCATGGGATGATTTTCGCTTCAGAAGACAAAGGAAAGAAAAGTAATCCTAATAATAATCCTGGCAATCGTAATGTGAAGGGAAAAGATACTCTTATGGTCAATCTTTCCAAGAACAAAACGACGCCAAATAATCAAGAATCTTCCAGGCCAAAGGAAGAATACTGCTTTGACGAAAGTGATATCCCAGGGATATTTTAGTGTCTGGTGAAGAGTGGCAAACTTCAGATTCCGGAGCCCAAGCGACCTAATGAGGTAAATCTGACTGATAATCCCAAATATTATATCTATCATAGATACATTAATCATCCTAACAGTGCTTGCTATGTCTTGAAAAAGAAAATCCAGGAGCTGATAAATGGCGGTGCTATCGCCTTAACTAATGATGACCATACGGTTACGACCAATATGGTTTCTCTTCAGTTCGGAGATTTTCCTCCACAACAAGTCCCAGATGGAATTATTCCAATTCCGAAGGCAACGATGAAGATTGTGAATATCCCGCCTGCCAGAGAAGAAAATGCAGGATTGCTGCCGCTCACACTAAAGAATGGTGAAATCATGTGGGTACATCCTGACTTAGTGCCTGAATTGGAAAATGAAGGTAAAACTTCAAAATCCAAGAAGGGTAAGAAGGTCAAAACCTGCAACATGATTTCTTATGATAATCCAGATCCCGATGACTTGGATCGGCTATGGGATGGCTTTCCTCTAGAAGATAGATTGAGAGGACTGAACATCTGTCCTCCAAGTCTAACCCCTCCTACCAAGCTCAAGCTTACTCATCAGCAGTGGCTAGCCATGAACAGTGTTCCTTTATACCGGGCACAACAAGTCTTCGCTGCTTATGAAAAAGCTCCGACAGGGATTTTTCCTCGTATCCCGAATCCTTCTCCTCCTGTGGCTACAGAGACATATATTCCTCATTCTCCTGTGGATACAGAGATCTCTTCTTCTTCCTCTGTGGAACCATTTGCTAAAAGTCTACTGCCCATTCATCTGTACAGTCAGCAATCTGTCCTTCTCATGAAAAAGATGGGTTATGACTTTCAAAAGGCAGAAGGTTTGAATTACGATAAAGGAATACGACTTCCTTTACAAATTCAAAATCAAAATTCTACTGTTGGACTGGGTTCTGAAATTCCTCACAACAAACCTTACAAGAAAAAGGCTATAGGGAGGAAGACTAAATTCTGTAATATGGTACTTCCTTCTCTTGAGTCTGAGGAAGAAACTTTTGCTGGTACAAGATCTGGGAAAGAGTACCACAAAGATTATAAAGGATCTTCCAAGGAAGCGGAAGATGTAGTGGAAACACTACCAGCTCAACCTTCTCATGTTCCTGCTAAACCCTCGGTGGTTGAAAAGGGGAAACAGAAAGCAGTACGCTTCGACGTCCCATTGAAGTCTGCTTCCAGTCAGGGAGTGGTGATGAAGCCTTACAAATTTGATATCCTAGCTCAGTTGGCCAATACTTCGGCTAGACTATCTATATTTGAGTTGCTTTGCCTTTCCAGAGAAAGCAGAGAGACTTTGAGTGAAGCTTTACTTCAAGCAGATTCATGCTTGGCTCAACTCAAGACTCCTGATAGTATACCAGTGTCATGTCCACAATATCATAGTATGATGGAAGCAATTCCCAACATCACCTTTACACAAGAAGATATGCTGTTGAAGCATAACAAGCATGACAGACCTTTGTGCTACACTGGGTATATTGGATCCACTGAAATTGACAGGATTTACATTGATCCTGGGTCCTCAATTAGCATAATTCTTCAGAGTATGCTAAGACCCCTGAGGATTCCTACTAGTGATTTGACTTACACTAGTACTACGATAGTCGGTTTTAACTCTGGAAAGAGCAAGCCACTGGGGAAGATTCGACTGCAGATTCAGATTAGTGATCTTCGAACCATGGTAACTTTTTATGTTATCAACTCAGACGTCTCCTATAATATCCTTTTGGAGAGACCGTGGATTCATGAGCACAATATTGTACCTTCAACTCTCCAAGTATGTGGATTCCCAAGGAGTTGTGAAGACTGAGTTTGCTGATATCAATCCTTTCAAGGGTGTCGAAGCCTATTTTTCTGATTCAATGCTTTATAAACAAGAGCATGTGAAAGAGATATCAGACATGGCTGAAGATCAATCACCTACTGAGGATCAGTCTATTAATGAAGATCCGCCAGAGGAGCAACCTTTGAAGATCATAGTCAAGGGACGAATCCAATCCCGATCTGTCAATGATCAACCTCTGATAATCAAGGTTAAAGGAAGAACTCAAACTTCATCTGAGGAATCAACAAATATTCCTGCTAAGAGCCAAGTTCAACCTTTTAGGATCAATGTCAAAGGGCGTACTTCTTGTACGAATGATCCAGAACCACCATTGATTGTCAATCTTGGCAAAACTACGCAGAAGACGGATAATGGTCCACTGATGATTAATCCGAAGCGTAGCAGTCAAATTGTAAATAATGTAAATATTGATCATTCTGTACCTTTTGATATCAATGAAGATTTCCTTTTCGAGTATATGGCTGTCAAGTTTATCGAAAGAATGACTTTATCTTCTGATAATCAAAGTCATCAATATAAAGACGACATTGAGCCAGAAGAAACTTTATACATCGATCATAAGGAAAATTCTTTTCCTCCTCATGTAGATGTTGGACCTTATGCTCAAAGGTTCCTAACATCTTCTCCTTATCTTCTACATGTGGCCGCTTCATCACAAGCTTGCGTAACTTTTAGACGTCACGAAGAATCTTATTTCGTGGTTCCGTCTGATAAGAAAAATAAGCGCCAAATTGTGTTTGGCCTGGCTAGAAATATCCCTGTTAATCAGACAGATGAGCTGAAAGATAAAGACAAAGGAAGAATCCGAATTGACAAGTATAGTCAATAATCTATCAAGATTATCCAGAACATGGTATATGATTTGAAGACTATGCAAGGTCTCAATCAAGGCAAGGGTAGACGACTACCATTATGTGGTGATCCGTTTTACCAAAAGACTCGTCATGGGTTGGGATATGATCCGTCCCACATGTTTAATGACGATATACAAGAAGAATTCTCTTCTAGCTCTTCGCAGTCATCGGATTCAGAAGAAGTCCAATTCATTGAATCTGATATGTCTCGTCCTCATATGATGAATCTGGACAAGTATTCTCAGTTAATATGGTTCAAATTGATGGTGAATCAGAGCCATTTGAGAATGATCCTTGGGAATGATATCATCTTTTGATTTATTCATTCTCTTATCAATAATGACGTATATCTTCCATGACATCCATCTCCTTATTTCCCAGCTACCAAGGTTTGGTTAAGCTGATTATTCATCTCTTTCTTCTATCTTACCGGTTGGTATATAAAGTTGGATTTGTTATTTATCATGTTCCTAAGACCTCTGGATAAATGCCAAATCTGATTGCTTTTCTTATCTATCATGAGTTTTTACATACTATCACGTCCATATTACCTCTGATAGTATTGCATACTCTCAAACAGAAATTATCTTCTATCTTATCAGTTGATTAGTTGGATTTCTTATTTATCATGTTCTCAAGACCTCTGGATAAATATTAAATCTACTTGTTTTTCCTATCTATCATGTCCATTTGACCTCTGCATAGATATTAATCTACTTTTCTTTGAGTTCTTACAGACTGTCACGTCCATATTACCTCTGATAGTATTGTATACTCTAAAAACAGAAAACAAGATTTCGTTATCTATCATGTCCATATTACCTCTGGATAGATATAATGTATTGAGTTTAAAAGACTTGTCATGTTCCTATAACCTCTGATAAGTATTTTCTATCTCATACCTATCGTTTAAAATTCCAAATAAACGATAGGATCACAAAACAAATCTTTCATTCATTTCTGGTAGAAACACTATAAAATGAATAAGACAAAAGATGACAAAGCACTCTCTTAAGGTGGAGTGCAAACACCTTGAAGCAACTTCTTTAATTCTTCTAGCCGCTTGCCACGAGAACTCATAACCTTCTTGGTAGCCTCTGCACGTCGGGCTTCGCGGGTGAAAATACAGGAAAGTTCAGCGAAAGTGATTATCAAATTGTCCTTGGCTTCATCAAGGGTTCTGATAGTCGATTCAGCCCCAAAAGCTTGTTCTTCTAAAATTGAGCTTTGGGTGAGGTGCAGATTTCGAACATCGATCATCTTCTCCCTTTCAGCCTTCAAGCAAGCTAGCTCTGCCTCGACTTCGCGGATTTTGTCATTCTTGCTCTGAATATCTATGTTCAAAGCATCATAAGCCACTCTGTGACCATGCAGTACAGGTTTTATGCCAGCCAAAAAGGCTTTCTCTTTGGCGACCTTCAGACTGTGTTCATGGAGAGCTGCATTATATGTAGTCTCTCGAGCAAGATAATCAGCCGTTAAGGCATCATATTCCTCCTGAATGAGGCCTTCAACAGTCTCATTTGACAGCCTGAGATATTCTCCAATCGGCTGCTCAAGGTCTTCCACAATTTTCTCCAATGTGGCAGCTCTCTCAACATCATTGAACATGGCAACATTCTTGATAGTCAGAGCCATTGCTGTCTTCAAAATCTCATAGATGAGACCCTTATTCAAGACCATCTTTATCAAAGTTGCCAGAGTTTTATAAAAAGTCTCAGTATGAATCTCAACCAGGAGATTCATTTCTATGCTGGAGCTTGGTGTGGCGGCAATATCTAACAGATCTCTTCCTTGGAGGCCGGGAGCAGATGTTGATGGTGCAACAGCAGGATGAGATGAAGTCGTTGCTGTTACTACCGTTATAGCCAATTGATCCCCAGAAGCTTCAGGGATTGTATCTCCAACACCTACAGATACCATTGGTGTAACAACATGCTGAGATAGAGCTGCTGATGTCACTGCTGCTATAACTAATGGGTTCCTAGGAACTTCAGAAGCAATGTCTCCAACATTTGTTACTCCAGCCGTTTCTGGAGCTCTGGCGGCGGTGATATTAGTGGATGTGGTGACAATTGCAGGAGCTGGTTCAAGTTCCGGTATCGGCTTATCAGAAACTGATATTGAATCAGCATCTACAGTAGAAGACACTATTACTTCTCTGGTTTCAACACCTTCTTCAACTGTCGGCTCCGCAGCACCTTCTTCAACTGACGGCTCCGCAGGATTTTTTACTGTTTCAGTTGCAGTAAAATCTTCTACAGCTGATTCTCTATTTAAGACCGGTTCTCCTCCAGCAGGTTCATCATCACCTGCAGTGGGGTCTATTGCAGCCTCTTTCTGGTGCTGATCTTCAACATGAGAGGATAGTTCAGGATGTGCTTCTTGATGCTCTACCGCGGGTTGTTGTCCTCCCTTTTCATCAGCACCCTCTTCGCTAGAAGAAGAAGCCTCATCAGCAGATTCCTCATTTTCCTCATAAATATCCTCTTCTTGAGGAGGAGGAGCCGTAGGCTTTGGTGCAATTATGACATCTGCAAAAAACAAACAAAATAAGTTAATATACAAAATCATGGTATATAATTTCGTATAGGTTTTGTGTAATACTTGGAATATGTGCGTTTTTTTCAAGATATGATTCATAATCACCATCCCAGTCATCATCTTCGAAGTCAAGAGCCGGCTCGTCTGAGGGAATACGGTCTTGATCAGCAGTGGATCCAGTAGTAGCACCCTCCGTAACTTGTGCCTTGATTGGCAACGATAAATGGAGCGAGGTACTAAGACGCCCAGGAGACAAAAGTGTTACAGCTCCTGATCCAACTATTGATGGAGGGGCTGAAGATCCCTCTCCTGGATGGACTGAGGAAGAACTAACAAGATGATCCTCTTCAATCAAAGTATCGTCTTCTGGAGTATGGGCTCTTGGTTTGGAAAGCCCTTTTGTGGTAGACCTCTTCTTCTTTTTCGCAGTTTTCGTTGGAGATGTGACGGCTGCACTTTGTTTTCTTTTTCGGCCTTTGCCAATGATGATAGGTTCTGCAGCTGGTTCTCCAACCCCTGTTGGGATAACTTTTAAAAATCGATCTGGAATGCCAGTATCGTCAGGGATGTCTGCAGGTACCCTGACCTGCTCTTCAATATCTCCTTCTTTAGGCCACCTCAGACTACCCCTCATATTGTAACCGTGGGCAAAAGAACGAATTGAAGCATAAAAGTGGGCATACGTATGGAGTATACGTAGTTCTGTAGTGCTGGTGGCGGTCAAAATTCTAAATTTAACACCAGTCCGAGCAGCACCGAAATACCTCCAACCCCTAGCTCCGTCAAGTAATTTCCCATAGTGACGGAAACTAGTCGAAGGATTACCAACATGAAGTTGGTCGTACCCAAATTGGCGAGCAAACCTACTGGGTAAGTATGGTTCAAACGCACAATTATCTTCATTTCTGTACATCAGATGAGAAGGTCTGATGCACTGAAGCCATCTAAAGACTGATTGTGGCAATACAACTCTTCCTTCGACTTCATCTTCAAACTGAACACCGAAGCAATCTGCTGGAACTTGCGGCCGGGTACAGAAGAAGTTCCAACCATAAGAATAGTTCAGAACTGCTCGGGTATCCGCCACAGTCGTAGCGATCCATGTAGCTTTGCTGAATTTTTGGAGGAAGACCTTCGCATCATCACCTGGGCCTGGTGGTAACAATCTGCAGTTGTGATGCAACAGCCAACCCATCAGATAAGTGTAGGACATTTCTACTCTAGGGAAAACATTCCGATGAGGAGCATTGTTGATTAACTCCTCGCCGAAGGTCCTTAAACATGTATTTATTCGACACACCATGGCTGACAGCAGGTTAATCCTGACTTTAAAAACCAGACAAACTGCCGGCCATAGCACACTACGGTGGATTCTGTCAACAGTACCAATACCAGGTACAACCCATCTTCTCAACCATAAAGAAAGAAAGCCTGCCAGCAAAGCTCTCCGAGAGATTTTCTGGCTACCATATCTAAGGAAGCTTACGGCTTCAGTCCCGGCAGGTAATTCTCCAGTCTTTGTAGACAGATATTTATTAGGAAATTTATAGGCAATCGTCATATCCCTAATTTTGTTAGAAGGGATTGTCAAATCTATGTTGATTGCCGGAGCTTTGTTTTCCTGAAACCTTTCTGTCTTTCTTGGATATCTTATCCTTATGGAAGAAGAGATAAGTCGTCCACTTGTTGATGTACGCCAAATGAGATGTACTTTCATGCATTGTAGTACAAATCAGGTAGTGACACATCAGTTCCTCATAGACCTCAATCAACTGAGGATTAGTCTCTCTGATTTCAGCCAGTTCTCTGTTGGAAGGAACGTATTCCTCATATGGGGCTTCCCCCATCGGCAGTTTCGAGATAAACTGCATCTCATGAAGAGCAAGGCCCATTTAGCCTTTCGGAGTGGCAAAAGTTCCCGTCGAACTCATATATATTTCCATCAAGGCCAGAAATAAGTTTCCGTTCGAAGGAATACCCTGACTAGTGGAAGCTATCGCCTCATATAAACCAATGTCTTTCAACTCTGCTTCAAAGTTCTTCATCATCCAAATACTTATCTGGATCCAGTTTTGATTGAACGGAGTCAACCATCCCGGCAGCCTGGGGTTCGTCTGAGGATACAATACAGCAGCCCTCATAAATTCATTGACAAACATCGGAGTTTGTACTGGTTGAATTAAACCCGAGTCTTCACTGGGATTAGCTCCTGACATGAGGCCAAAAATAGGAGTGACACCACCATTGGGAACACTAGCAAAATACCCCATGTCATTAGCATGCTCCCTCTTGAAAACAATTCTACCTGGTCTTCCGTAACTGTTAGGAGTCAAATTCCACAGCATTTGTCGATGGTAGGTAGCATGGAAAAATGCTGACAAAGGATAATCTCGGTCCATATCTGGGAGATACATGGCTCTATCCCCAAATTTGAATACCCAAGACTCCTTCTTGGGATGTGTCTGGGATTTACAGTCAATGGCGTCTCCAAACAAGAAGGCCGATTTTGTAAATTGTTGTGCATCTAGTGAAGTCAATAAATCTCCATTCATCATGGATAACAACATCCTATCTCCTTGAGATGCTATCAGTTGTGCCCTCTCTACTGGGTATTCAGGGTTCGATTGAGGAAATTGGACATGAGATAAATCTTCTAGATAGTTCGAACCCACCATGCCAACTGACGAGCCGAAAACTTCTGCAAGAGGGTGAACTTGCAAATCCACTAACAAAAGGACAGAAGAGATCAAATTAGTTTGGAAGTTTTATGACTTTTACGCTCACTAAAAGTTGATAAAAGTTTATGAAGTCTTTGTTTTACAAAGCCTCTCAGTGATTGAGGAATTTTACGCTACCACATGTTAATACGAGCGTAATATGACTTTTTACGCTAGCATGTACGAACATGAGCGTAGTTAAGTTTTTACGCTAGCACATATAACGTGGGCGTATTCTTTTTTATCTTTTATGCTAGCACGTACAACGTGGGCGCATGTTGTTATTTCAGTTTTTACGCTAACACGTACAACGTGGGCGTAAAAAGCTAAAAGTTTGGGTTATCTTCTTCTTCCTCGACGGATTCTTCCAGCCAGAGAATAGGGTTTTACCCATCATAGGCGGAGCTACGGCCGGGTTGGGTTGTCGATGTGGTGTTGACGATCGAATGGGAGCCGACGATGAATCGACGGCAGGTTTCTTCCCCTTGTTGCTGGCGGCGGATGATTTCTTGGGAGCCATCGGATCAAAATGAGGGTTTCGAAGAAAGAAAGGGCAAAGGAATTCGAGATTGCAGAAAGATGAGTGAAAGTGTTTTCTCTCTCTCTGAAGAACCCTATTTATAGGAAAGTTTTCAAATCGGTTCAAATTTCAGAAATTACGTCGACTGTTGGACGTCCCCGCTTTTACGCAGATGACTGTTGCGTATCCCGAATTTTACGCTGACTGGTCAAATCTTAACTTTTACGCTTCTGTTCAAAGTGTTCCAAATTTTGGAGATATTTGAAAACTTTGAAGGGGGTCTTGTAGGAGCGTAAAAAGTGCTTCAAAGAAAGAGTCGAAGTGATAGATCATCTCACTCAAAATTGATCCCCTTTACGCCACAGAGAGGCTAGTCTCTTTACGCTCAAGTCAAGGCTAATTACTTTTACGCCTAAAAGCAGCCAGGGTCAAGACAATGGTTTTTACGCCAAGGACAAGCTAGCCACTTTTACGCTGGACAGCTGTCAAGTCTCGCATTTAATGCAAACTCTGACATGGAGATATTAATGATGGCATATATCACAGAATTCAAAGGGATTTGTTTTTACACAAAGACCAATGTTGTCGTTTAGTGTGTGGATTGAGCTACTTTACGCTCACACTATGGCTTCTTTTACGCACGAAGATTATACGAGCCTTTACGCTCAACAGTCGACGTGTGCGTAAAGTCTATTTGAGCTGCTTTTACGCTCAAGGTTATTTAACAACCACTTTACGCAGGAAGTCTATGTTAGGGCTATTTTACGCCTAATCTACTGCTTTACGCTCAGAGTACATTGGGGCTATTTTTACGCCCTATTCTCCTCCACCAGTTTGGAACGTGGTCTGCCTACATGGCTTTCATGCCACACATCCCGAAGAACGTATGTACGTGCATCCTATTCTTAATGAAATGATGGGACATGTGTCAACTTGTACAGAGGATGGCTTCAGTCGTGGGTGGCAGTTGTTAGCGTAAAGATGGAACTTTTGCTGAGTTTTTACGCAC
Source organism: Iris pallida (assembly GCA_029216955.1). Classification (NCBI taxonomy): domain Eukaryota; kingdom Viridiplantae; phylum Streptophyta; class Magnoliopsida; order Asparagales; family Iridaceae; genus Iris; species Iris pallida. The sequence continues at coordinate 1,938,653 of JANAVB010042217.1, forward strand.
AAAAGCCCAAGTCTATAAATAGACTTATTTTTCTCATAACACACACACACAGAGACAGGAGATAATACAGAGATCAGAACTTAGAGATTTTGATTCTCCAGAGCATTCTTCTTCAACCTTTATTTCAGAACAGAGTGAAGCAAAGCAGGAAAGCATTCGGCCTCGCCATCAGTGCCCAAGTGCGTCGATACCTTTCTGGTGACTTAGTTCTTCCAGTTGTTCTACTTCAAGCAGTGATCTTCATCATCATCATATGGTCCAAGGAACAACGTGATCATTTACGAATCAGACTTCCATAGTAATACTTTTCCAGAATCAAATTTGTACTTCTTGTACTTTTTCTTGTTTTATTTTCAAAAGGCCAATTTTCTTTTTTTGGCATATTTTTGTTAAGTGAAACAACAGGCTGCTTTTTTTTGTGGAAAATAAATAAATAAATAAATAATTTGAAGCCTGCATGTGCCTGTATGCCAATGTTTGGGATCAGCCAGTCATTTACAATAGTTCATAATTAATATGAACGTGTCTTATTCATTCAATTCAATAAGACGACTAGCCAGTCTCTTAGTTCCAACTAGGAACGCATGATCAATTATTAGTCAAAGTCACAATCATTATCAATGGTGACAAGGCATGAAAGTCAACTAGTATTCAGTGGAGTCGAGTCTACAACCCTCGGGGTTTAATTCCAGTCATACTGGGTATCCATAAACCAATCAAGACACAGAGCACGTTCTACACAACCATATGTATTAAAAATATTAACATGCCAAGATTATCGAGTTCATGCCAAAAGGCGTAAGGATATAATAGGAGAATTATCATGCCGACATTAAATGAATAAATTGTAAAGCAATAGAAGCACTAAGGTTAGATTACGCCAAGGTTGGTCTATGCCAAAGATTTACGCTAAGGCAAAATACGCGCACAAGAAAGTACGCGTAAAAGCCTGCCTGCGTAAAATAGAGTCGGGCGTAAAACTTGTCTTACGCCAAACTTAGAAGAGTACGCGTAAAACATAAGGTTACGTGTAAAGGAAGTACACTAAAATAAAGGAACAAGGTTGAGCGTAAAACTCATTTTTACGCCGAGCCAAGGAGTACGCGTAAAAAGATTAGAGTTTACGCCTGAGGCACTGTGCGCGTAAAACATTGCATGCGTAAAGGATCGAGCCACGCGTAAAAGTTGCTCGTGTAAAGAGTCAAGTTTTACGCTTGAAATGCTGTGCGCGTAAAAAGATTACGCCAAGTCAAGTAGACTTGCGCAAAAACAGTTTTACGCTGATACGAGTGATTGTGGGCGTAAAGCTCGGCACTACACGGACACGTATAACGTGAGCGTAAAAACTCAATATTACGCTGGCACGTATAACGTGAGCGTAAAGACTCAATATTACGCTAACACGTAACAACGTGAGCGTAAAACTCAATATTACGCTAACACGTATAACGTGAGCGTAAAGACTCAATATTACGCTGACACGTAACAACGTGGGCGTAAAAACTCAATATTACGCTAACACGTATAATGTGAGCGTAAAGTTCCTCCCGAACTCTAATTCCCATGGAACCTTCGTTCCAAGCCAGAAATGGGGTTTCCATGGGTCAGAATGGCGTATAACACAACCTCAACAATCTGGAATGAACAAAACTTGGAAACAAGGAAATTTGATAGATCAAAACCACAAAAATTCAAAAATAGCAATTTCTAGATCTACGAAAAATAAGACTTCAAAATGAAAAATGCCAAGTTCTAAACTCTCATAGGATCACGAAAGGAAGATAAATGAACCATAAAAATGGATTCTCATGTGGAAGCAAGATGTACTTGCCTACGGTTGGTAGGTGGAGAGAGTGATGAGGAAGAAAAAGAAGAGTAATGGTGAAGGAGAGTAATGAAGAGAGAGAAAGGGGATGGGGCTTTAAATGGGGGTGTTGGGTTAAGGATTGGGTTCGGTTCATGATGAACCACCATGAACCCAAAAATAAACCAACCTAGGCCGAACCTAAAACAAAGCTAAAGCAGAGAATAAAATCAGAAAGTAAAATACAGAAAATTAATTAGCGTGAATTAAAGGAATTTAAATACAGGATAATACATGATAAATATTAAATAAATACATTCAAGTAGTACATGTATAAAAATACGTATTCTGGGAACGGGGAGTGATATCTCTACCCTCCTTAGAAAAATTCCGTCCTCGAAATTTCAAATCCAAGCAAGATAGAAACATCAGAGTCAAACTAATCTAAGTACAAGTAATTTAAGCAAGCAATCATTTTACAATATCAATAGCAAGTAATACATCTATGTTTAACAATCTACGATATCAAGTAATTTCTACTCATAGGGTGACAAGCATGCGAAGTTAAGACAGTCATGGTATGCGGAAAGAAATATACTTTGTGAGTCAAACAGGTGCGGATACCGTGATCGGATATCATCCTCACGTTCCCACGTTGACTCTCCTAAAGAGTGATGACCCCAAGCAATCCGGACAAGGCTAATTGTTCGGTTCTTGAGTATCTTCTCTCTTCGGTCCAAGATGGACACAGGCTGTTCCTCGTAGGACAGGTTGGTACCAACCAGTTCAGAGTGATCGAGGATATGGCTTGGGTCCGATACATACCTACGCAACTGAGATACATGAAATACATCATGCACCTCTCGTAACGAAGGTGGAAGGGACAAACGATAAGCAACATCGTCTATCCTATCAAGGATAGCAAATGGTCCCACGTATCGCGGACTCAACTTTCCGCGAACGCCAAATCTAATGACCCCACGGGTAGGTGAGATCCGCAAGAACACGTGGTCCCCAACAGAGAATTCTAGCGGCCTACGATGCTGGTCCGTCCAATGACGATGCCGATCCTGCGCAACTCGAAGTCGCTCTCTAATTCCTTTAACCACTTCAACTGTCTGAACAATCATTTCTGGGCCTAACATCTTCCTTTCCACGATATCATCCCATGCTAGTGGCGACCTACACTTCTTACCATATAGTGCTTCAAATGGCGCTATCTGGATACTGGCTTGATAACTGTTGTTGTATGAGAATTCGACTAAGTGTAGGTGGCTCTCCCAAGATCCTCCAAAATCTAGGGTGCAAGCTCGCAAAATATCTTCTAAAGTCTGAATTGTCCTTTCTGATTGACCGTCCGTCTGGGATGGTAAGCCGTGCTAAATCTCAACTTGGTACCCAGACTGTGATGTAAGCTCTTCCAGAAATATGATATAAAGCGGGTGTCTCTGTCTGACACAATACTGACAGAAACTCCATGCTGCCTGACTATCTGTTGCATATATAATTCTGCCAACTTTTCTGTAGATTGTCCTACTCTAAAAGGGAAAAAGTGTGCCACCTTTGTAAGCCGGTCCACTATCACCCAAATAGCATCTTTACCATTCGGCGATCTCGGTAAACCGGTCACAAAGTCCATGGTGATATGCTCCAACTTTCATTCCGGGATAGGAAGCGGTTGCAATAAGCCAGCTGGCCTCTGCTGTTCTGCCTTCACTTGCTGACATACCAAGCAACGGGAAACAAATCTAGCTATCTCTCTCTTCATTCCGTTCTACCAGAAGTGTTGCTTGATATCTTGGTATATCTTGGTCCCTCCAGGGTGTATAGAATACTGAGAACTGTGAGCTTCTGTCATAACCTCTTGTCTGATATCTCCACTAGGCACACATAGACGTGATCCAAACCTAACTGTACCATCTTCATGGATTTGTATCTCCTTTCTGAGTCCTGACTCACATTCTGCTCTAAGCTTCTGAATCCTTGGATCCTGTGCCTGAGCTGCCTTGATCCTGTCTACCAAGTCTGATTGAACTTGTAGACTTGTTAGAACTCCGACATCACTAGAAAGTATAACTTCTATGCCCATCTCCTGAAGATCTTCTAAAATGTGCTTCTGCGCTGTCAACATAAATACGCTGGCTCTTCTGCTGAGAGCGTCTGCTACCACATTAGTCTTGCCTGGATGATACTGAAGCTCAACGTCGTAATCCTTGATCAACTCCAACCATCTCCTCTGCCTCATGTTCAGTTCCTTCTGGGTAAAGATATACTTCAGACTTTTGTGGTCTGTGTACATGTCCACTCGGTCACCATATAAGTAATGCCTCCATAGCTTCAAAGCAAATACTACTGCCGCCAACTCCAAGTCGTGAGTTGGATAATTCTTCTCGTGGTCTCGAAGTTGCCTAGATGCATATGTTATCACCTTTCCATGCTGCATGAGGACACATCCAAGTCCTTTACCTGACGCATCACAATATACAGTAAAACCTCTGGGTCCAACCGGCAATGTAAGAATAGGTACTGATATCAACTTCTGCTTCAAATTCTCAAATGATGACTGGCATTCTGCCGACCAGACAAATGGTACATCCTTCCATGTCAAGCGGGTCATAGGTGCTGAAAGTCTTGCAAAGTCTGATATGAACCTTCTGTAATATCCTGTCAATCCCAAGAAACTCCGCACATCAGCTACGGTCTTGGGTACTGGCCAACTCTCTACTGCTTCTACCTTCTTGGGATCCACTGCCACTCCAGCTCCTGATATGATATGACCCAAAAATGAAATATGATCCGTCCAGAACTCACACTTGCTGAGCTTGGCATACAACTGGTTCTCTCTCAGAACCTGTAACACTTTCCTGAGGTGGTTTTCATGCTCCTCTTCACTAGTAGAGTATACGAGAATGTCGTCGAGAAACACAACGACGAACTAATCTAAGTATGACATAAAGATGCGGTTCATCAAATCCATAAATATTGTCGGAGCATTGGTCAAACCAAACGACATTACTAAGAATTCATAATACCCATACTTCGACCTGAATGCCGTCTTGGGAATGTCTTCCTTCCGAACCCTCACCTGATGGTACCCTGAACGAAGATCTATCTTGGAGAAAACTCTAGCCCTGCTCAACTGATCAAACAAGTCGTCGATCCTTGGTAGTGGGTACTTGTTCTTTACTGTTGCCGCGTTAAGCTTCCTGTAGTCGATACACAATCTGGATGATCCATCCTTCTTCCCTACAAGTACCACTGGTGCTGCCCATGGCGATATGCTAGCTTGGATAAACTTCTTCTCCTTCAGTTCCTCTATATGCTGATATACCTTGACTTGTTCTGAATCCGACATTCTATAAACCCGATCTGATATCGGTTTAGTTCCAGGTGTCAATTCTATACTGAACTCAATATCTCTAATCGGTGGTAGACCTGGAAGTTCTTCAGGAAATACGTCTAGAAACTCTTCAACTACCTTCGGAACCTGAACTTCTTCCATTGTCGTTATTACTCTCCGCTCTTGCTGAGTTGCCTCTGATTTGACTAAGGTGAATCTCTTCATGCCTGGAATATCAAAAGATACACTTCCACTACGGCAATCTATTGTCGCATGACTGTCTTTCAGCCAGTCCATGCCTAAGATAACGTCAAAATTTTCAACATGAAATTCTATCAATTGGGCGGGTAAGGAATGCCCGCAAACTACAACGCTACATGCTAGAATAACTCTACTAACTCCTACGAGCCTATTACCAGTGAGTATATTCAACCTCCCTGGCAATGCCTCGAACTCCATTCCTAGTCGTGTCGCAAATTGTGCAGATATAAATGAATGTGATGCTCCCGAATCAAACAATACTACTGCGGGATATGAGGTGACAAGAATGTTACCTGCCACAACATCTCCCGATGCTAATGCCTCCTCCAAGGACAGAGTGAATGCCTGCCCTCGACCTCCTTGCTGGTTCCCATGCTGCGGCCTAGCCTGGTGCTGCTGCTGGCCCCTTCCTTGATGATGTTGGGGTGGTCTATGCTGGTGTTGCTGCATCGACGGTCCTTGCTGCCGAAACATCTGAGCATGTGGCATTAATGGATGCTGGGCCAACGGTCTCACTGCTACCGCTGGTCCTCGATACTGTCCTGCCCCTGGTGCTGGCAGAGCAGGAAACTGCTGCACTGGTCCTCCTGACCTCGAATTCATGGGACAGGTGGTAACCCGATGATCTAAATTTTCACATATCAAACACAGTCCGTTCAATGCCCGGCACACATCTCTAGTGTGCCCTATCTTCCCATAATAAGTGCAGCCCGCTGGGGGTTGCGGGTTCTTCCTTGGTTGTTGCTGCTGCTGCCTGGGTGGTGGTGTTGGCCCTCGTATCGCCACATCGTGGATACGAATGCCAGGGGACAGTGCTGTTGTTCGGGGCGCTGCTCCCCCTCCTCCTTCAATCAGACTGTAGGATCTCTTCTGACCCCCAGTCCTAGCCGTGATCCTCTGAATGGTGATCTCATGCCTTCGAGTTGCTGTCAACACTTCGTCGAAAGTCTGATAATTGTGCCCCTCTATCAATTGCAAGAGCTCAAGATGAAACCCTTGCTGGAACCTCATCGCCCTCTGGCGCTCCGTTGCTACCATCTCTGGGGCAAACCTACTCAATCTGCAGAACTCCGCTGCATAAGCATCTACTGTCTTGCCGGCCTGCTTGAGGTTGATAAACTTCTGCTGTAGCTCGAACTGTGCCACAATTCCATAATACTTCGTCTTGAATCTTGCTATGAAATTGTCCCAAGCAACGGGACGTCTGATACCTACTTCCTCTGATTCCCACCAATCACGTGCAAGATCCTGAAGTAGCAACTTCACCTGATCCACACGTTCTTCTGCCGGCACCTTAGCCGCTGTCAGAATAGCCTCAATATCCTTAAGCCATGCATCTGCTGAAATAGCATCCTCCGTGCCCTCGAAACGACGGGGGTTGTACTTGCAAAATCTGGTTGATGCTTCTGAATCTGGCCTCGCTCCTCTATCCAATGCCGTCTGCAACCCTTGGTTGAGTAGTACATTCTGCTCTTGCAACTGAGCGTGCATGCGCTGCTGGGCTAACATCTGATGTTGTTGGGTAGCCATCATTCCTCTCATGATCTCCAGAAGGGCCGGTGTGTCCATTTCCGTAGGGGTAGGTGGAACTGTTGGTGGTGGTGGAACCTCTGGATACTGCGATCCAGCTGCTGCTTCCACTATCACTTCTTCCTGGATAGTCTCTTGAGGTAGTACTGGCCTTTGTTGCTGACCAACCTGGTCATGTCGTCCATGTTGTCCATGTTGTTGCTGTCCAGCTCTGACAGGTGCAGACGAGGTGCCCCTAAGAAAAGGGACAAGAGAACAATCAAACGACCGAACATGAAGGATCAATGAAGTCAAGGGATACTGGAATGTCAAGCTAGAATTGAGAACCACGAATCATGAGATCAAGGGGGAATATGTGTGATTGAGACATCCTATTAAAATACCCCACAAATCTGAAATCAGACCTGTATGGGCCACCACTAAAACCTTGTCACGCCCCAGAACCAGAATACTGGAGAGCGGGAGAATGACTCAGCCAGCTACGTATTACGGGTAGATAAATACCGTATAATACGATCAATGTTGTCTAATGAGACGAGGGGGTGAATACTACATAAAAGTCTCCCTATGGTCACTTCACATCTATTGTCTCAATCAATCAAACAAGAAACAGAAATAGAGAACATGTAAGATAAAGCAGTAAGGCGTCCCAAACGCTCAGTCAAAATGTTCTTGATATCTGGCTTTACAAAACACAGCCAGATGATGTAGTAAGTATACACAATTGTTATCAGCTGCAGCCTGACTTAGTTACAATTATGCAAAAGTAGGTACAAGATAATCCGACTAACATATCGGTGCCAAACGGCAAAGTATAAAGTATTTAACAAAACGAGCGGGGAAGTAAGAAACCCACTCGAGGCCTCCTGCGATCATCCCTCTAGTATTGACCATCTTGGAGGTAGAAGTAAGCTGGATCCTCGGGGACCGGCTCTAAATCTGGCCATGCAAAACCAGAGAGGTTAGACCTCTAATAGCAAGTACCACAAGGGAGCACGATATGAGGAGTAAACTAGTAATAGGAAACGTAATAAATAGATCTCTTCTATCTACTAGGATTCACATAACATCATGACACTTCGAACCAACCTCCCAACCAAACAAGGACAGAAGTTGGCTCGTCATGTCCTGACATTCTGATCATCTCAGTTAGGTAACAGAGTAGGTACAGTACACAAACAAATCAATTTAAACGGCCATACAACTGCTACGGGTTGCTATTGTGAGTTTCAAGTTATCCTGGAATTATGCAATAGAAATTTCTCAGTTCTTACTATGTGCAAGCAAGGCTAGTTTATCCAGTCAATCAATTGCGCCAATCATGAATTAGACGAGTCCCAGCGGGACGCCCGTCATCAATATACAATATACAATAGATAATATAACCAGATACCGCTCCCTGCCCGTGTGGCAGATTTACAGTATCTGTGGGGACCAACCGGCCTGTCGGGCACTACTAGTCCCAAGAGGGCTGCCATATAAGAACTTGGGAATCCATTCTCTCCATGCAATCATTATTTTATTTAACTTAATAGCCTCTACGTTGAGTGAAATCTCATGCCGTGGGTCATGGTCATTCAAATGAGTACTTTCGTACGGGGTACGATATGCACAACTCTACAACGATACCCGTGCGGTTAGGTTGTAGGTCTCACATAGCGTAATGCAACAATCGAAATTGATCACGGAATAATTATGCCTTGACCATAAAGTACACATGCTACTTTTTTTGTGGAAAATAAATAAATAAATAAATAAATAATTTGAAGCCTGCATGTGCCTGTATGCCAATGTTTGGGATCAGCCAGTCGTTTACAATAGTTCATAATTAATATGAACGTGTCTCATTCATTCAATTTAATAAGACGACTAGCCAGTCTCTTAGTTCCAACTAGGAACGCATGATCAATTATTAGTCGAAGTCACAATCATTATCAATGGTGACAAGGCATGAAAGTCAACTAGTATTCAGTGGAGTCGAGTCTACAACTCTCGGGGTTTAATTCCAGTCATACTGGGTATCCATAAACCAATCAAGACACAGAGCACGTTCTACACAACCATATGTATTAAAAATATTAGCATGCCAAGATTATCGAGTTCATGCCAAAAGGCGTAAGGATATAATAGGATAATTATTATGCCGACATTAAATGAATAAATTGTAAAGCAATAGAAGCACTAAGGTTAGATTACGTCAAGGTTGGTTTATGCCAAAGTTTTACGCTAAGGCAAAATACGCGCGCAAGAAAGTACGCATAAAAGCCTGCCTGCGTAAAATAGAGTCGGGCGTAAAACTTGTCTTACGCAAAACTTAGAAGAGTACGCGTAAAACATAAGGTTACGCGTAAAGGAAGTACACTAAAATAAAGGAACAAGGTTGAGCGTAAAACTCATTTTTACGCCGAGCCAAGGAGTACGCGTAAAAAGATTAGAGTTTACGCCTGAGGCACTGCGCGCGTAAAACATTGCATGCGTAAAGGATCGAGCCACGCGTAAAAGTTGCTCGTGTAAAGAGTCAAGTTTTACGCCTGAAACGCTGTGCGCGTAAAAAGATTACGCCAAGTCAAGTAGACTTGCGTAAAAATAGTTTTACACTGATACGAGTGATTGTGGGCGTAAAGCTCGGCACTATGCGGACACGTATAACGTGAGCGTAAAAACTCAATATTACGCTGGCACGTATAACGTGAGCGTAAAGACTCAATATTACGCTAACACGTAACAACGTGGGCGTAAAACTCAATATTACGCTAACACGTATAACGTAAGCGTAAAGACTCAATATTACGCTAACACGTAACAACGTGGGCGTAAAAACTCAATATTACGCTAACACGTATAACGTGAGCGTAAAGTTCCTCCCGAACTCTAATTCCCATGGAACCTTTGTTCCAAGCCAGAAATGGGGTTTTCATGGGTCAGAATGGCGTATAACACAACCTCAACAATCTGGAATGAACAAAACTTGGAAACAAGGAAGTTTGATAGATCAAAACCACAAAAATCCAAAAATAGCAATTTCTAGATATACGAAAAATAAGACTTCAAAATAAAAAATGCCAAGTTCTAAACTCTCATAGGATCACGAAAGGTAGATAAATGAACCATAAAAATGGGTTCTAATGTGGAAGTAAGATGTACTTGCCTACGGTTGGTAGGTGGAGAGAGTGATGAGGAAGAAGAAGAAGAGTAATGGTGAAGGAGAGTAATAAAGAGAGAGAAAGGGGATGGGGCTTTAAATGGGGGTGTTGGGTTGAGGATTGGGTTCGGTTCATGATGAACCACCATGAACCCGAAAATAAACCAACCTAGGCCGAACCTAAAACAAAGCTAAAGCAGAGAATAAAAGCAGAAAGTAAAATACAGAAAATTAATTAGCGTGAATTAAAGGAATTTAAATACAGGATAATACATGATAAATATTAAATAAATATATTCAAGTAGTACATCTATAAAAATACGTATTCTGGGAACGGAGAGTGACACGAAGGGTTACAACCCCGGTCCTTGTTTGGTTTACGGGTTGTAACCTGGTTATCTGAATAGTCCCATGGTTATCTCATCGTATATCACCTGTCATGCTTGATACGTTTTACCTTACCAACAAGATTTGGGAGACGGAGTTCTATTCAGGCAAAGGGTTACAACCCCGGTCCTTGTTTGGTTTAAGGGTTGTGACCTGGCTACTTGAATGGTTTTTTCGTACTCAGTTTGCTGTTGTTATTCTTTTAATATCAAGCATTTTCATTAATGTCTTTTATGTAATTATATTCTTGTGCTAATTGCTGGTTTTAGTTCTTAAGTGAAGCCTCCTTTGTGGCACTTGCTCTTTCTGGGGTCTGACCCAGCTGGTTTTGTATGGCCAGATTCCGGAGCAACCTCAGAGGATCTACCAACCTTCCAGCCCGATGGTGAACACCAGGCGTAACCAGGGCAACGAGTGGGTTTATTTTTGCTCTCCCACTCTATTGTAAAATTATTCTTTTGAGGCGTTTAGCCGGCGAGCACGTGTTAGCTCGTATTGCACCTTTACTTACTGTCTGCCTACGGGCTGTAACATGATTGGCAACCTAGGGTTGATCATGTATGACTAAAACTCTTGCTTGTCCTCACATTTTGTACGATTAGCTTCATGATCAGCTGAATATGTAATATTTGGGACGCCTTACTATTGTATAATTGGTGATCTTACATCTTGTAACATTTACTTACTTGCTTGTGATTGAGACACTAGGCTTGTTCTTGACCTTAAGAGACTGATGGATTGTAGTTAAACTCTCATATATCTAGACAGCCGTGACCGTATAGTGGAGTGGATCCCATTTCATTATACGTAGCTGGCTATGTCTGCCCCCGCTCTCCAGTGTTCTGGTTCTGGGACGTGACACAAGCATTTGCCGGTCCCAAGCCCGGATAAAGGAAGAGGGAGAAATATTTTTTTTTACTTTTACCCTTTTTTTTTCAAAATTAAAAATTATATAATTTAGCAAGCATTTTTTTTTTTACTTTTACCACTTTACTTTTACCATTTTTAAATAAAGTAAGGAAAATTATATAATTTAGCCAAAAAAATAAATTACAAAATTTTTTTGATAATAATTTAACAAAAAAAAGTTAAATAAAGTAAGGAAAATTATATAATTTAGCAAAAAAAAAAAAATTACAAAATTTTTTTGAAAAAAATTTAACAAAAAAAAAGTTAAAAAAAAAAAAAAAAAACCCATCTAAACCGGGCCGGCCCGGTTCAACCGGCCCGAACCGACCAAGGCCCGGCCCGGCCCGTGGACCGGTTCGGCCCGGACCGACTGCACCATGGTCCGGTCCAGTGGGTCGGGCTGGGCCTACGCAAGCTGAACCGGTCCGGGCCTGGTCCGGTCCGTTTGGATCTAAGTGCCGGTCCAGGACCGGCCCGAGCCCGGTCTGGTCCGCCGAATTCGGCCCGTGGGGCGGTCCGGTCCGGACCGTTTGCAACATGATATATGGGTGACGTTCTCAAGGCCAGGATCAAGGGGACAGTGCCCTTTGCCACACATGGACACAACCCACAAAGGGGAATGTCCATCTCCTCCTTGGGCTGCCCACCCCAAAATTCCAAGCATCTAACTCTAACACACATAGACTATCGATCATTCATTCTTGAAAATTTTCTTGACAATAAACTCATTCAGTACACACAAGTCGCACAACCCAATATAGAGAATAACAAGAACATTTCAATCCTTGTGCCCAAATATATAAAACTCTTAAATCATAGGTGTCATGATTCCATGATCTAACCCTCCATTTTGAGTACACAAAGTGACTGACTGACCTCAGTCATAATAGACCTATGATTGATGATCTATGATTGATGATGATAGTAATTAATCATTTGGAGATTAGGGTTTTGCATGGGAAAGTAAAAGTATCCTTAGATGGTCAGTCAAGGTGAAAAGCAACGTGATCATGACTAACCACTGCTGCTAACTTGCCGAATCAGGAATGGACCGTAGGTAACAACAGACTATACTGACGTGACGGTCCATCACTGGTACAAGTAGAACCTGATACTAGTATTGGGCGGCTGGAACCAATGAGCTACCGTAATGTCAGTGCAGTTTGCCGCACGCGGTTCTTCCTCAATTATGCGGGAATTTTTCTTTTAGTTAGAAAAGAAAAAGAAAAAATCTTAAATGATGGTGATGGTGATCGATCATATGAGATGATGGGCGTTAGGGTTTTGGTGCACGGGAGGGAAAGAGTGGTGGTGGTTGAAGTGTCGCAGTAGTGTCGGAAAGGGACTGGGAGCGGCTAGGGTTTCCAGAGCAGCGACTTGCGACTTGAGAAACTTGAGGTAGCCGGCGGCCTCGTCGAGCATCGACGCAGTGTCCATCTTGCCCCCGCCGGGGACCAGCCTCTGAAGGGTCCTCAGCCTCTCGCCGATCCTCTCCCTCCGCCGCCTGGCCGCCGCGGTCTGCGGGTCGCTCGAGATCCTCACGTTCTTCCTCTTCGTCTTCTCCGTCGACGACGACTTCTCGGTTCTGGGCTTCTTCCTCCTCCTCTCCGGCGAATCGAAGAATATTTGGGATCCTCCTCCTCCTCTCGCTGATGTCGGTGGAAGAAGTAAACCAGTACTCGAATGCCGACGACAGTCCTCCGACTTTCTCTTGGACATCGAGTCGGCGGCCTGTGTCGTCGACGAGGCGCCTTGCGAAGCTGCCTCCGACTCTCCGGAAGAAGAGAAGTCGCCGCCGCCGCCACCGCGGGCGCCGCAGCTCAAGTAGTTCCCCGGACCGATCGTGGGAGGGAGCGGACAGAGCCGGCGATCGGAGCCACCGCCGCTTGCGATGTCGAAAGCGGGACCCGCCAGCATCTCCAGTACCATGTCGCTAATATTGTCGTCGAGATCGAGTATGGAGTACTCCCCGTGAACTTGAAGCTCCAAGTTGGGATTGAATGAGGCTGATTCTTCTTCATGATTATTATTATTATAAAGCTGATCCATGCATGCATTACTTACAGCAGTACGTACTTGGTGGAACGGCTGCAGTGATCTGTAGTCCTGAGAATTATTGATGGACTATATATCCCAACCCAACTTGTCCATATATTCTGCAAATTTTCCACAATATATATATATATATATATATAGCACTGATAAAAATAAAATATAACACTTAGAATATTGAACAGTTAATAAATCATTATCGGAATTAATTATATATATGTATATACTCACATCTTTGCTCAATTATCATGCTGATTTTTCTGTAAACCTTGACGATCCAAATAGCTAGCTAGCTAGCTAGCTAGTTATTTTGAAAGAGGAGGAGGAGGAGGAGAAGCCCTTTTGAACTTGTATAGAGGAAGTGGCTAGCTAGCTAGGCTGCTTATAAAGAGGATTGGATTGATATATGCAGAGATGGTCCTTACTTATAGTTGGACATATATACTTACATACATATGGAAGGTTTCCTTTTTGTAAAAGGGAGATGTAAATATTGCTGCAATATTTAAAGGTTAGGAGGACTAGCTAGCTAGGGAGAGAGAGATGGGCACCATATGAGAGCAGTGTTTTAAAAACCGGATCGGATCGGACAGTTTGACCGCTCAACCCGTGAACCCGTGAACTCCAACCGAATGAGCTGGAGGAAAATATTGCTCCACAGTGAAACGAAAGAAATTTCTATGTTGGGCTGTAGACAAAACACTATGTACTAGTGACAAATTCAAAGCCGAGGTAGCCACGAGTAAATTGAATATGCGTATGTCGATACCTTTCAAACAGTTGTTTAATGGCATAGTATACCCAGAAAAATAAATTTTCATTCATCTTCATAGTATTGCTTATTCTTTTTTATATAGATCTTTTTTTAAAATTAAATTATGGGCTTAATTTCAACTTAAATAACATCAACTAAGCGCTCGAGGTCCAAAAGCTTAATCTTTACTTAAAAAAACGGTAACAAGTTTTGCTCTCGGCCGAGCCTGCTTGAGAGTCAGCTGCTTCCCTTGGTGGTGGGCCCACAAACATATCTTTTTCTCCATTATTTGCATGCTGCCACGTGCTCATCATCAACAACCAGCGAACTGGCATGCTTCTATTGGTTAAAGGGTGGACCAGTCCACATGAGAGACCGCCCTTGTGGGGCTTATAACTACTGGGGAGGACCACAGAGATTATTCTCTTGGGAGTATTCAAATCCTATACGCTTAGCCATTATTGTTTTGTCTACACTTAGATTGATCTACCAATAAGTTAATACTTAATAGTTTCGCTTAATTGTACTTTGATACTCTCAACTATTTCTGTTTTTCAACTTAATATTCTAAATTTTTTTACTCAACAACTTGATACCCTCTACTATTTTAGTTTTTCAACTTAATACCTAAAACCCATAATATCCTCAAACAACTCATGGCTCCCTCTTTCTCTCTTCCCATGCCCCCCCTCTCTCCCCCCCCCCCCCCCCCCCCCTCCCCCTCCGGCGATGCCCCCCTCCCTCCCACTCCCTCTCCGGTGGAAGCGGGAAAGGAGGGCGGCGGGAGGAGGGTGGATGGCCGGAGCGGAAGAGGGGGGGGGGGACTGCTGCTGGGGGCTGAAGGGGGGCGGAGGTGGGGGTTGCTGCAGGCGGGACGAAGGAGGGGTGGGGGGTGGGGGAGGAGGGGTTGTGGCCGAAGGGGGGAGCGGGGGCTGGGGTGGAGGGGGATGGGTTGGGGCTGAAGGGGGGAGCGGGGATGGGGTGGGAGGGTTTGGGGGGTAGTTTTGAATTATAGGCAAGGACATTATTGTCTAAATAAAATTCAGGATATCAACTTAAAAAAGAAGAAGTTGAAGTAGTAATTTGAAAAAGAGAAATAGTTAAGGATAATCAAAGTACAATTAAGCCTAATAATAATAATAATGCAATAAAATCTACCAAGAAGTTCAACTATAAGTCTATAATGAAGTTATTATAATGTAATAAAATCTACCAACAAATTAAACTATCAAAATCAGCCATCTTATAATAACTATTATGCGTCACAGTTCAACTGGTCAATTGAACTATCATATCGTTCGTATAAGAAGGTACGTAAGGTTGTATACATCTTGATCCTTCTCGTATCCTGCGGTGAAGTCTGGTTCCCGCAACCTGTAGATCTATACTAGCTTTTAAGCATCCACAAAGAAAGGTTATCTTGGAAACACGTGGAGATTTTTTCATAAACGCTCACTAACAGCTCCAAGATTACTAAAGCCAGGTCTAAACAACCACCATCCGTTTGCATGTAGACTAGAGTGGTCTAAGCACCATGCATCAATCAAAAGTCAATTTGAATATCACAAATCGAGGGTCAATGTTTGCCCAGACATGTTATATACTTTTGAAAGGAAAAGAAAATGATGATAGGATTGTTCCATCTCCACATTAACACTAGCTTGAGTCACAAAACTTTACTGTTCTACAAACCTAAATTATCTCCTCCATGGGACCATCACATGTTTGTTGGGTGCACAACTTGAGAGGAGGAGGAAGAAAAATGTTAGCCTCCCTCCCCACCACGGTACAGTACAGTAGAGCCAGATCCTAAGTTTTGGACAGTACAGATCATTTGCATTCACACGGTCCCAACCCTTGTCAGCAATCACCCGAATAAAACTCGTATTATACGCGAATTTTCCCGTATCTTTATTAAACGTATAATATTTGCGTACTTTTGATAGATCCAAATCAGTACATAAATTTTAAACATGCGAGATTTTAAACGTATTTTGTATAAATTATTGAAAAATTTGGCACAAAAATGTGCAGGGAACCTGTTTAATTAACAAAATTTGACAACATATTTAAGAATGTGAAGTTTCTAACCTCAACATTTATATTTTTCGAATATTTGACCGAATTTTTGAACGTATTTTATTTGCACTGAGCCGATTTATACTCGTACTTTTGCCGTTCCAAATTTTTTCCGTTTGCCGAATTACTAACAAGGGTCCCAACCCAACAAAAGAAGAAGGCAACATGCCAACATATATTTTAAGAATAATCTTTTAAACATCCACTTCCTGGTTGAAGCTCCAGTACTAAGCCAGACACATTCTCTCTCTCTCTCTCTCTCTCTCTCTCTCTCTCTCTCTATATATATATATATATATATATATATATATATATATATATATAATTTATTTTTTTGAAACTGATAATTGTGTTACAGACTCATGTTCCGAAGGCCTACAAACTCGGCCCAAAGGCCCACACTCATACTTATATCTCACCGCATCAGGCTCGACCCGAAGGTCCGCATGCACCAGCACTTGTATCTCACCGCATCCAGCCCGCATTCACATTTATTCCTCCACATGGAATTAAATGTACTTCTCCCGTTGCTCGAACCTGCAATCTTTTGGGAGTATGTCTCTAACCACTTGAGCTAGAGGTCATTGGCCTCTCTCTCTCTCTCTCTCTCTCTCTCTCTCTCTCTCTCTCTCTATATATATATATATATATATATATATATATATATATTCATAGACCGCTAACTCAAGTAGTTAGAGTGAAACAAATCCTCCCGAGGTTGCAGATTCGAGCAACGGAGGAAGCACATTTAATTTTCTGTGGAGGAATTAATGTGGGGGCAACCAAAGTGCAAGCCGATTGTGGATGCGGTGCGGCGCGATGCGATACAAGTGCGTGCAGGTGCAGGCTTTCGGGCCGAATTTGTAGGCCGTCGAGCCAGGAGTCTGTAACACAATTACCTGGACTCGTAACCAAACGGGTCCAAGGTCAGGTTGGACTCCAAAGGTCAGGTACAAACACTGATACATTGTTATCAGCTCCCTCATGGCTGATACCTGGGGAGATCTTAATCAAGCCTGATTACTAAGAATGGTCCATGTGAACTAAGTTAGGGACTTTGAACTCACGTTTCAGTGCTGTGATTCATTCAATTACATACCTGGGGAATAATAACCATAGGTGGTGGTATGATTTTTCTCTCCCCAAATTGATGGTCAAAGGCTTGCTGCTGAAAATGGTTTTTCCAGTCAGAAATGGAAATAAATTGCAATGGTAGTGTTGTATATAATTCATGAATGAAATAACTAAATATTAAAATAAATAAAAAATAGTTAACATGGCTAAGGATTTCTAGCAAATTAATTCAAATAGTGTCGAACAAAATAACCTTACAACTAGAATGCAGCCCAATGGCCCTAGATTCTGACAAAAGTTCTGATAAATCCTATACACTAAACTGGGAACATTGAGGCGTAAAAAATCGCTATAATATTTCACTAACCATCAAGAACCAGACAAGGTCAAACATCATTAACTTTGGAGTAGAAGGTATGGCCCCCAACCCTGTAGAATACAACACTACAGATCTCTCTTAGTCGCATAGCTCTAAGACCACTCACATTCTATCAAGACAAGTAGCATCCTCCTCCAAGTTTTCCCTATATTTCACAAGGATACAGAATCCAGCTTTGGCACGGCGAGGACACTTCCAGTAAACGGTCCAACTGCAGCCAAATCAAACAAATGAGACGTACAAAATTATTTAGGCAAACGCCATTGATTGCAGAATATAGTCAATTCCAATTATTCCTTTTTATTTGGAAATCATACTGTATGCCTGGAGGATTTTTTTTTTTTTTTTTTGGTAAACCTCATGCAAAATACTTGAATTTCTTCTCCTACGTTCATGATTCAATAGTTTTCTCAATCTAGAATGAAGGAAACTTGGGCAGACCCCTCATTTATCTAATCTTCTCACCGGAAATTCTCTTGAAGAGACCAACGTTTGTACAAAATTAACAAACACTTAACAGGGCAAGTCACAGAGTTCATACGTTCTAATGTGTTAAAGATTAGACTATATATCCTAAGCAATTAACTATAGAGATTAGAGTACTTACTGCAACAGAAATAAATATTTAAAATGGAGGTAAGAGATTCATGTAGGTATCTGTGACACGAAACCAAGCAATTAAGTATAGAGATTATAGACTACTTCCAAAAATAGTAACTTTATCCCAGATTTTTGGGGTTGGCTTATATCCTGTTAAATATAAAGATACGATAAAAAAAAACTAACAATAAAATGTCGCAATTGAAGTGACAATTCGATATATGTTTTGCATGCAATCAAATCTACCAACAGAGAGGAAAAGATAGTGATGTAAAGGCACTGAAATGGAGGGGGTAACTGCGATGTACCAAGAGGCAGAGATGAGAAGGCAACAGATAACTAATGCAGATCTTAGATATAAGATCCTTCGTCGCCATTCATGCCTCTACAGCAGAATGTACACAAATGGCTACCGAAGTCTGATATGACGTCAACCAGCCCCCCATAACCACCAATTGCTGTAACCTAATAAACAAAAACAAATAACTTCGTGTCAGGTATTGCATCCAATCAAAATGCATTCAAAAGAAATATATAAACTATATATCGTACTTCCCCATTCAAAAAAGATAATATAGTTGAAGCAGTCGTGCAACCGTTTTGCAATCCACGTCAGCAGCATCATAAAGTTAATATAAGCTTTAGAAAACTCACATGGACATTTGAAATATGGTTGTCACTAGATTATTCTCATCCACAGGTAGAGTGAATGATTTGAAAGACGAGAAAGAAAAAAAATTGTTCTCGCCACTTACACTCAAAATTCTGAAGTTAAAAAAAAATAACTAGCTTCTTATATTTGACCGACTTGTAGGACTAATCAAAATCGGAACAGCATTGATGCTTCTAAGATATTGATTCGGTAAGAATCTAATAAAAGCCATGAAAATATTTCTTAGGAAACAATAGAGCCTTTCAGTTCCTCTTTTCTATCTTTAATTGCTATATAGTAGAACAAAGGCATTAAAAACAACTAAAGAAGCAAAAGGAAGTGAAAGACAAAAGATGAACTTGATTAATCAGGTTCGTTCATGCAATCATTTTGTTGCCTTTTAGCTTAACACAACAAACGTCTTGAAAATGAATGATGGCTTAAATGATTACCGTCATACGTCATAGCTTAAGGATGAATGCAATTTCCTGTATTTATCTTATATTTTGTAGGCTCTTCTTACTCTTTGTTTGCTCAATAGCTGCATTAGCTTTTTTCTTGAGATAAGTTGCAATAGCCTTAACTAGATCAAGAATGCTTTCTCCTCAACCCCGCCAGTGCCAACTCACTCCTGGTTTCTACTTTCTAGTCATCCCTTGATTCCATTCCACTTCCCTCCTCCCTTGCACCAACCCCCTCTTCCTCCCTAAATCCTCAACAGAAACATGATAGGGAAAAGAGGAGATGGGGGAGGAGGAATGAGGACGAAACAGGTCAAAAGAATTTAATATATTAAAGTTGGCAGAATATTCCCTCTTCAAATGAGTTAACAATGAGACTCTTAACTTCAATTATTGGAGATTTGGGGTTCCTAGCTCTAAATAAGGAACTTATATTAAAAAGAAAACGTTTTATATACAATTTATTACAGAGGATAATGCATCTTGAGTACAAATATAATGCACTCTTTCTTAGAAATGATGAACCCATTTCCATCAAGAAAGAGGGAAGAGGACCTGTACCACCAAAACACTATTGTAATGTATTTATTACATCTATCAGAGCATTTCTTTTCCTTCTTGAAGACTAGCATCCTCAACAAGCTTCTGCTTTGAAGAAACATTTTATGTGTTGTATTTGACGGTTCCAGACATTTGGTCAGCTACATATAACAGCATGGACAAACAGAAACATGGATTACTCTAGATATTCAGGCTCAAAGTTAAATTTTCAGCACAGGAGACATTATAAGCATGTTGAAAACTATTTTTCATTGCAAAAGCTCACACGGTTTGTATGTGCATAAGAGATTTCACAAATTTAAATACAGTTCGAGTACAGAAAACACTTTGTCAAGTAAGAGAGAAACAAACAAAACATACCCCAGAGGAATGCAGGCAGACAGAAAATGCTGAAAGAGGGGCACACTGTATTTGTGAAAGAACATTTCCATTAATGCTATAACGTGAGAGCAAAGGTTCCGAGCCAACTGCTAGAATCTGAATGGGGGAAAAAAGGTCAATGTCAGCATATGCAATATTCAGGAACTCGAACAAAATAATAGTTCAAAAAAGAGAGGAAGGCAATGGACGGTCTATGCTTGAAAGAAAACAACAATGCCTCAATTAAAACTTTAAGACCGGCTACCTGAAGAATCCTTATTCCATCTAAAGCTCTATTAATAGACATCTCTTTAACAACAGCTAATGCCATCAAAAGGAAGAAATGGACATTAATGATTAACTAAACGATATTAACATATATGTTTGATATATTGTATATGATTATACACTATACTACGTAAAAATATATACTAAATCTTACGATATCAACATATAATTAAATTTCAAATATCCTAATTTTATCCAAACCTACTTACATTTTATTTGTTCAGTTTATTTTCTCTCTAGTTGTTTGTTTTCTCTCTTTCGTTCTCTCAGGAAAAAAAAAATTGAACTCAAGCAAAACCAGATTGTCAAAACATAGTGGTATTACTATGCTAATACTTAATTAGCTCAATGATAACTAGTATGTATATTAAGTTCACATCCTTCTCATTTTTTTAGATCTGATTTCTTCTAATATCCTATCCGTATTCATATTCGTTTTTTCATGGGTCTCATCGGAGTTTGTATCCATTTTTAGTCAGATATGGTTAGTGATTCTTATATCCAAACTATATCTATATTTGCATGTATATATTCATTATTAGAAAAACAAATATGGATATGGTAATACCCATATCAAAACCATATGCGCTCAAACGAACCCCTACTACATCTAGTTCTAGCAGACTACTTTTAACTACTATCTTATCACTCCTTATTAGAGCATTTATTGATGTGCATTGCACATGTCGAGATCACCTATTACAATTTTTTCTCATCTTTGTCCTTAATTGGCACCACCTCTCATTTCCCGCGAATACTCATTTCTTATCCTATCTTTTAATGTATCGACAATCATACATCTCTCTTTTTGGCTACACTAATTTTTGTACACCGTGTTTGATATTTCTTAATTGCTCAATACTCTTATCCATAAAGCATTGCTCGTCTATAGCTATCTCATTGAATTTTCTTTGTACTTATTGAAGTCCAAAGAAAAAAATTAAGTTAAAAATAGTTTTGCGTCTCTACTCCGCTACAATGTATAACACCACTACTATATGTTAGCCTAATAATTTCTTGACTAATCAATTTTTCGGATCTGGTTTTGCTTCAGATAGTATATTACTCTGTTAGCTAAATAATTTCTTTGAGTATTTTGACTAATGTAGATCGATTAAGTTTAATGTAATGAAATTTTATTGATCATGCAATCATTATTTTGTTAATACTGAACATTAACCAAGCTATAATGATAAATGCCTTATTTGCTTAACGCTTACTTTGTAGAAAGCAAGAGTAGTTATGGACCTAAGCCAGTGAAGAAAACAATATGAAGCCAAAGTGATAAGAATTTCAGTTGCATCTAAAAATAACTAGGAGACGGAGAGCTATGAAGATGTAAGGGGCCTAATCATAAGCCTAAGCTCTCAAAGATGGATTAAACTGAAAAAGACAAGCTATTTAAAGGATCAAGACCTTCAAGATACTCAAGTCAATTACATATCTTTTCTTTATTTTAAAGTAAGGTAAAGGATGTAACTCAAGTAAGGCACTTTGAAAGCTCTCATCTAGCCTTAGGTAAATCCTAGATTTGAGCTTGTCCTAGCTTAGTCATTCAAATCATTTCATATTCAAAAATTATACATGTTGTTTTCCAAGTGAACAACATACTGGCAGTATACTATTATACCCAGTTTGCTCAAAATTATTTTCCAAATAAACAATTTGTTAGCCATTAGTACATTGTCTCCTTGTTGGCAGTATATTGTCAGTATATTAGCAGTATTTTGCTAGTATATCAACGGTATATTGTTATACCAACTTTGATTCAAATCAGTTTCCAAAGAGCTCAAATATTGTTCATCGGTATACCGACACTATATTATCAGTATACCGCTACCTTAAAAATTTCTCTGCAACGGCTATATTCCAACAGTTTATACATGCAGTATACCATTGCAGCAGTAATAACTCTATATTAAGCAGCTACTTGTATGTGCTACTTAAAGCACTTGAAGCCATTTCTTCCGACAACTTCTTGGAGTCTAAAATCATTGGACCATATACTTGAAAACTACATACTCCAAACATTTCCACGTTCAAGAGCTTTTATTTGCCAAAATCTATTTGAGATATAGTTTAAGAGTTCTAAATTGCGATCTTCAAATTGTTATAAGAAGATCATCATCTTTCTTGTAAGAGGTCGAAGTCTGCATGTCTTCGTATCAAAGCTTGTGTAGAAGTCGACGAGCACTTCGAATCAAAGCTCGTGTGTATGAAGTTGGTAAGGCTTTCAGATCAAAGCTCGCAAGTGTAACTATTTACATAATAGTGGATTAAAGCCGAAGATAGCTTCGGGACTAGAGTGTCTCACGAAGGATACCAGAATACATGGGATGTTTGTGTTCTTGCCTCACTTATAGCACTTATTTTAATTTGCCTATTAACATTCCTTAATTGTGCTTAGTTTTAATTACACCATATTCCACCCCACCCCCACCCCCACCCCACCCCGGGGTTCCTTCACTACCACGGTGACTTGGTAGATGATAGGCGTGGTTCTATGAAACCAAGGTTAGCAGTACCGTTTTAGGTATCAGACTCTTTCTATGAGTATCAATTTCGAGTGCAGTAGGGATGGAGTTCGTGGTTAATGGTTTTGTTGATGGGTGAGATATGCCAATACTTAAAATCATGCTTGAAACAATATGATACCAATATAGGAAGAGTGACAGGGCATAGGAGTGAGCATATCTAAGTACAAAATCAAAAATTGCCTCGAACCAAACCAAAATAAGCAATTTAGTGTGGTTTCCAATGTTGGGTTCAATTTTCAGTCTTGGAGAAATGAATATTCGGTTTTTGTGTTCAGGTTTCGGCATTGGACTTTGGGAACCGATCTGAACCAACAACCGATTTAAGATTACCTATATACCAACAACCGTATATATGTGTAATTTTATTTTATTTTCACATTGCATATTGTAATTTATTTGTTGTTGTATTATATAAATGTCATTCTATTGATCTGTAATTAATTGTTGTTTGACTGATACAAAAAATCGTATCCATAAAATACTTTAGCCCGAACCATTATGCAATAGACCCAACAAAATCGATCCAACCGATTTAACCTAACAACCGTACCAATGGTTCCGTTCGGTTAGTTCGGTTTCAAAAAAATCAGTTAGGTTCGGTTCTGGAAATTTAGGTTTGGTTTGAGTTTGGTTTGAGAAAATTTAGGTTAGGTTGAAATGAACTGACCGAATGCTCACCCCTAACGGGGCAAGACTAAAAAATAGCTATTGTACACTTTACTCGAAGTTTGCCCTCTGAAACATAACTAAACACCACTATCAACTTCAGCATAACACTTAGAGAGTAATTATGAAAGCAAACACATGTTTGAACCATGACTTGAAAGTTGAAACATGTATTTTGCAGCATGCTAGAAGGTTCTATAGCCAAAGATGACTTTCTTACATATGAACTCTAGATTAAAAAAACCCAAATCTTCTAGGAAAGGAAAGGAAGTGAGGAGGGAGAGAAAGAAAGAAAAGAACATGGGATATGGGCCATTTGGCTTATTAAGATGATCATAGCATTGGCAAAGTAGGCAGATATTGTAGCTAAATTAATATCATAACTACCTAACAAATTCCCATCTTTGAATTGTGCGTCAACTACTGTGACTCAAGTAGCATAAACTGCAAAAAAGAAAAGAAAAAACAAATAGCTTCGCCATCTTTTGGAAGACAAAAAAAATAACAAATAGGACATAACAGAGAAGATTATGAAAGGAAAAGAATGTAACATAAGTCTGTAATAGTCAACAAAAATAAACCTACAATAATGAATAATGGTGAAATGAACCATAATTTTCTTTTCAAGTGCCCTCGCAGGCACCCTGATGATGCACGACAATCACATACAAACACAATCGTGCACAGAAACAAAGAAGACAACTTGATGCAATAAAGAACTATGATCCACAAATCGAAATCTAGAGTAACTATCAAGTTAAAAATGTACCAAATATTACATACTGGCATTAAGATAGATAAGTAAAGTCTAGGAGATCTTACTTGATTATCATCAAACAGTACATCTTGGATAGTGGAATGTTTATCAACACTAAATATGCACTCGCATGAAAGTAGGCTGCAAGCTGATAAACCGCTGCCAGTGCCACAAACCTGGGAGGACCACAAAGATTAAAGCTTTTTAATATGTATTACAATAGAGTTAAAGGACAAAAGGAACGTCGTCTTGATAGATCTGCAATCTGTATAGCACAAATCTCGGAACTAGTTTATTTCAGTAACCTATGTTGCACTATACGGACACGGATACGGATAAAGACACGATACTGATACAGGGTAGGGACATTTACAAATAGGTGCAATGTAATCACCTGTGGTACGAATACGGGTAAGGACTACGGAGACGATACATATACGGACACCATTTCCCCGTGTCCGTGCAACATAGTCAATAACCAAGCACCTTCCAGTAAATAAGTAATAAGAATACTATTGTGTAAATGAAAATAAACAGGTGACACATAAACTGGAACAAACAGAGAAAAATATTGAAGAATCTAGTGTACTTTAACACTTCCCTTGAATGCAAGCTTCTTTACATAAAATTGGTAGTAAAACTGTATAATTTTGCTGACACTTGATCAGTGAACTCATCACTGATGGTATTCAAGCTGAAAGAGAAATGGAGTAAAACTCACAATTTAATTTCAGCAAACAATCAACATTTTATCCCACTTAGGAAATAGAAAAGAAATGCCAGGTCACCACTTTTTTTCTCAACATGATTGCCCAGGCTGGGTGGTTACGGTGAAGCACGAGAGCGGAGTTAAAAGGTCAGCAGCATGTGCGGCAGGGAAGCAAGTGTGAAGAGCAGTGATGGCAGCGAAGCCTGATGGCAGGCATGGGCAACAGAAGTTGCGGCGGCAGCAGTGATTGGCACAGACAAGTGTCTGTGGCAGCATAAGTGGCCTTGGACAAAGACTGCAAGAAATCGTGGGGAGAGGAAGTCCGTGTGCCATGGTGAAAGGGTGCAAGCACCTTTCGAGTGGAAGAAAATAATGATATGGAAAGAAAAAAAAAAAAAAGAGGAGGAAAAGGTTTAGTGTGCAAGGTCATAAATAGAGAGCAGGTTCTGCAGAGATGGAAAAGAGCCCATGGCTGAAAAATGAGCTCACCACTTTTAGTATAGAGTACAGAAAGGAACAGACAGAAGGATTAAATCATCCTAGATTATTCGTTTTTCTTAAATAGATTACATTGGCAAATAAGTAAACCATAAGCGCTGCTATGAGAATAGTTTTGTGGCAAAAGCTCACCAGCCAATTTTCACTTTGATCAATTGCAATGCAACTGACCCATGAAGACTCCTTCGACTTGTAACCCTTTTCTGGAGATATAACTTGTGTACATGTTCCGCTTCTACAATCTACAAAATACATGTAATGACAAGAATTCTCAAGAAATAAGAATTTCATACTAATGATACATCAAGAGTAATAACATAATACATCCGAACCCTTTAGGGTAACTATATGTATACTTCACCTCCAATATAACATGCTGACGATCATCTCCGTTAAATAGTCTGTATCCTTTTCTATTGACTCAGACCAAGGGTGGCAAGTGATCCATATAAATTTGGAGCATACAGAGGATATAAACCCACCAAGAATTAGAAAAGTATAATCTATATCCCAATCCAAACCCTATATAAGTTGGGGATTTCGGATTATCAACATTCTGTGTTACCTTAAGGTTGTGCACAGGACATGACAACAAAGATGCGAATTTGATATTTAACATAGTAATGTGTTTGGCATAAGCCCAATTCAGAATTCTAGGGAATAACAAATTTCCTTGAGCATCATACTCCACCATATGACGTGTACAACACCCATTGTGAAAAGTAGGTATTCTTTATTCTCTTCTATTGGGTATATTTATTGGGTTTGCCCAATCTACCTAATCAGGACCTAAACCTGAACAGATCGCAACTTGACCCGAACCCCGAACTCAACAAGAACCAAACCAGACCGAACCCAACTCTCATTTGCGCAACCCTAACTGGATCTGAACCACCATGAGAACAGATACATGTGTTATACTGAAATTCATATTGTTTATATGAGACTAGATTATACAATGATAATTTTGTGCAGGGATATTCACGAAAGTTATGCTCGGAAATGTCACGCTGCGGGAATTTACTTATGGTATAAAATACATGAATTCTAGATTCCTAGGAATACAATATACTATACCAAACACAATAATACAAAATATCCAATAACTTGGTGCAGGAGAATAAAATTCCCAGGAATGGGATTCCCGAGAATATTGAAATTGACATACTAAACTCAACCTAAAGGTATCAAGTATCAACGTTTATGAAATATTTAATATAATTTATAAAATATACTCAATACTATTCTTAGGTTTCCTTGATTTTATTTACAATAAAATATTGGCCAACATTTTCTCAAAATCCACCTGAATGTGATGAGATGGCTTTGCCTGTTTTCCAACAATTAGGTAATTGAACAATACACACACACACACATTAGATAACCTGGTTATTGGGCTTAGATCCTAGAAAATCCAGAACATTAAGGAAGTGGGTTTGTTTTTACCACCCATAAATAGATCAAAAGCTATAATATCCCATTTTATGGATCCAAACTTGAAATTTCTTGTCAAATTTGTAGATAGTGTTTGTTGGCGATATTGCCACCCCACCAGCAAACTTTGTTTTGTTCTTCCCCTATTCCTAGCTGGACCTTCCACTAGCCCTAGGTAGACCTTCCACATAGGATGCTATCACTTGAAAATTTAAACCGGTGCATTCATCATACTTTCTTGGACATGTCAACACATTGTTAACAAAACTCTCATATAACCTCACAATGGGGTTAGTAACGTTAGTTCTAAATGTCAACACATATACTCATTTAATATTCTATCTTTTTCTTTTCATTGCAATTGATCTATCTCAAAGAATTACACATTTCTTGGTCATGTTGTTTCTTGATTATCAATATTTTCAGCGATAAAAAATGGCAAAGCTTAAACCCATCCTAATTAACTTTCCCTTAATTTTCGACGGCATCTACACTCATAATATTCTAGGAACACATCCGTACTTTAGTTGTATGCTTGTATGAGTAACATCCTTAGTTTCCCAACATGATAAATGTATCCTGAATAACAAACACACTCAAATCTTATGTATTTCTTGACAATCAGCTGGAACTGCTCCCTCGTCATATGCTTTGTTGTCATCCTACTAATTATAAATCACCTTTTATTGTAAGGCTTGCTCGATCTTCCCTAATTCTGCGCTAGAAACTAACCTCTGGTATGATCATAATTTTGATGCATCAACTGTTTGAGAAATCCTGTACAACTCTTTTGTTCTTATAAAGGTACCAAAGTGGTTCATTTCATACACCAGAATGTCTTAGTCTTTATGCTGCAGTAAATAACTTTGTTAAAAGTTTTCCATACTACTACCCAACCCTCCAAGTGTTAACAAGAGCATTATTTCATGACTGTAGCTTTTAAAAGTATTCAGTATTATTAGCAGTCTTTAGCTTCACATGACATACTAACAAGATTTTAAGGTTCATAGGATGGATAGAATCATTTATGTCTATATCAACTTCCTATGTGTGGTTTTCATCAAACCATATGTCAAAACAACTCAAATTCCCATATTATCCTTTTCTTTCACTAGATTATTTGATCTTCATTCTTTATACATTCATTGTTACCTACCACTACTCTTTGTTTCACTTGATTATCACAAGCTAGTAATATTTTCTACCTCCTGTTTTTTACCAATAAGTTAGGCCTAGAGTCACTTGGTACAACCGTGAGCCTTGCCGCCTCGGTGCTAGCATCTTGGAAGATCCGAGTTTGAGCCACGACGTCCATGAAATGGGGTAAGGCTACATTCATCTTGTCGACTCGTCCCTACACCCTGCATTACATGGCAATTGGATTCCCTTTTCTTAGTGGTGCAGCCTAGGAAAAGGCCAACCTCGTAGCTGGCTTATTCTATATTCATATAGTTGTACAAGTATACAGATGATGCAATAGCGTAGGGGATAAGTTTGTTTCATAAAGACACTAGCATAAGCTGTTCTTCTAAATTAGTCTCTCACTCTCTCTTCTATTATCTATGAGCATGCACAAGCATAAATGTTGCCTCTTCTGAAACCTCTAAACCCACAAGCACCCTAGATATCATATTTTGTGTGAAATACATCTCAAATCAGCATGACAATTATATCAAAAAGATTACTGGCACTATTAAAGTATATCAAACTTGACACAAAC
The DNA here is from genome assembly GCA_029216955.1 of Iris pallida. Taxonomy (NCBI): domain Eukaryota; kingdom Viridiplantae; phylum Streptophyta; class Magnoliopsida; order Asparagales; family Iridaceae; genus Iris; species Iris pallida. The sequence continues at coordinate 1,967,607 of JANAVB010042217.1, forward strand.
ACTTACATATTAACCTACCAAAATAAACGAGTTATGTTCTCAATATAAAATCTCCAAGTTACACATTGTGTAAGGGTCATGATGTCTAATTGATGTCACAATTTCCTGTTTCCATCTTTCCAGGTAAAACCAGTGTATTAAATTGTTTCCTGTTAACATTTCAAATAAAAGAAGAATTTTAGAATCAAGATTTATTTTAATACTTCTTGTTCTTCTACAAGAAAATGTAATCAGACTATCAGAGGAGATTTTCCTTAATAGAGTTGAAGGGTAAAGGACCATGCAACTAACTCCAAAGATTTGTTTAGCTAAACACTAGCCCTAAAGATGATCCAAATGGTTTTGTTCTGAGCGTGTGCTTGTGTAACTGGGCGAGGTAGGGTAAAGGGCAAGGGTGTGCATGAGCAGGTGAAAGGATGTAAGCTTACCCCATATTCGCACTGTGCCATCTTCAGAGCCAGTAATGATCTGAAAATAGTCAAATAACAAAAATTGAACATGTAGCAGAAGATTAGGAACAAAACACTGTCAATTTGCATCGTGACACATTCAGACAACGTGATCTGCAAGACCCAGGATAAATTTCCTTAAATGACATATCATAAACTACCAACAATATCAAACTTGATAGGAGAGAAGAAAATAAAAATAATTATTGTCTAAGGCAATCTGCCAAGGAACGAGAAAGGGCACTCTCAAGGATTTCATAATGGTACAGTAACCTTTTAGAGAGGGACAATCACAAAATTATTTTATGTTGGCGATGGTCCACTGCTGCATCGAATGTTGGATATCTCATCCTCGCTCTCCGGGCATGTTCAACTCTGGTTTGTTAACATTATTTAAGATATTGCGACATCCATAGGCATAATTGGCCGACTTTCCTAGCTACCAGTCGACAGGTATCTTCAACTCTGGTTTTTTAACCTTATTAAGACATTGTAAAATCCGTAGGCAGTGTATAACTTGATAAATGGGCACCTAGCTTGAAAGATCCTTGAAGTTGAAGATCTCTTGCCATGTATTGTCATGATGGTCTAGATAAATCAGTTCCCACATGTTAAAGAAGCTTTTAGCGAATCATATCGTACTTCTATACCATTATAAATATTATACCATGACACGCTCAGAGAGAATAAACTAACAAAGATTCAGAGAAGCAATTAGGTTTTATGCCATGGAGATCAACTATGGAAGTCATTCTTACTAAAAGAACAGTGAAAAAATTTAGAGGCAAGACGAGGAAAACTACATGTTCTTTTTATTAACTTAGAAAAAAAATCTATAATAGAGTAGCTTTGGAGATAATCTGGCAGATCTTTTTTAGAAGAAACAAGTCTTTAGTAGCTGTATTGAGATTATTAAAATATGCTCGATGGAGTAATGACTACTTTGTGAAACATTAACAGATACTACACCATTTCCCATCACATGTCGGGATTAAATAAACAAATAGCAATAAATTCTTGGCTCTTTAGAAGAAATAGTTACTAATCAAAAATATATTTCTCGAGCAAGGGGCTTTTGTCGGTAAAAATGAATCAAATGATTCAAGTGGAGTTTTTTATAACGTATCAATAAGATAGACCCATGCTGCGAGTTGTTTCATGCCATAAATAAACACGGGCACTCAAAAAATCTGTTGGGCAAGCGGATTTCGTTCAAGTAACGGATTCTAGCCAATTGAAGGGATCTTCTGATCAATCCAAAGATCATTTCGATTTTATTAGAAATGAGGATTCAGAATATCACACATTGATCGATCAAACATGGATTCAGCAACTAAAAGAAAGATTGATTCTTTGGGATTGGGATCCTTCCTTTCTTCAGTATGCGGTTATACGATGTACAGTGTTCTGAAAGGCGGAAAAAGGCGATGCCTAGACGCTGGACGTCCATGGCCTGTCTAGGAGTAGGCCGGAATCGGCAATCTGGACGGTCAGGATAAAAATCGCAAGTCGCCAGCCTAGGTGGCCCTAGGCGGTGAGGCAGCCGCCCAGAAGTCGGCCCCGACTTCATGGGGGCTCGATCGGCGGGGAAGGCAGAGACGAGACCGGGGTCGCCATGGTGGATCCGAAGGAGACGAGGGGAAGAGGCAGAGGAAAAGGGAGAGGCTTGGGTGACACTGGTGGAGTGGAGGCTGTGGGGCTCAACGGACAAGCAACTCCCGTTGGGGAGGAAGGATGTGAGGGATGGAGAATGGGTGGCAGTGGTGCTATAGAACGGTGGTGAATGTAGCGGTAGTGGCGATAACGGGAGTGATGGTGGAAGTGGTGGCTAAGAGCCTAAGAATGAGCGAAGAGAAGAAGAGCTCGAGAGAGAGTGAGAGACTAAAAGTGAGGAGAGAGATCTCAGGAGAGGAGATTTTCTGCTTGGGAGGGGAACAAGAAAGGGGATAGAGAAGAGGGAGAGGTGGCTAGGGTTAGGGTTAGGAAAAATGTGTGAGAGAGAGAAAAAGTAAAGTGAGGGGGAGGGATAGATATAATAGGAATTAATAATAATATAATAATGCTAATAACAATAACTGAAAATTTCAAAAAAATTGTATAATTTTCACTTGAACAATATATATATAATTTCCCCCCCTCCGAAGTTGTAGGTTCGAACAACGGGGGGAATCACTTTAAATTCTTTGATGTTAGAATTAAAATGAGGTGGGTGCAGTGCAGCCTGGAGCGGACAAAATGCGGTCTGGATAGGTGCAGCGCGGCCTAGGTGCATACAGATGTCGTGCGGTGCGATACAGGTGGAGGAGGCCTTCGGGCCCTGATATGGCGTTTGTGTCGGGATGTAGCCTTCGGGCAAAGTTTGTAAGGTCTTCGGACCAAAATACAAATTACCTTCTTCTCTCTATATATATATATATATATATATATATATATATATATATATATATATATATTCCTGTCGACCGCCTAAAATTATGCGGTCGCCTAGGCGGGCTAGGCACTAGGCGGGTGGTGGCCGCCCGCCTAGCAACTTTTACAACCATGACGGTGTATGATGTTTATTGAAATTTGAGAGTCGAGGAGAATTAGCTCTAACTAGAATTGGGAGAGAAACTTTGGAATGTTGGCATTTTGAAATTAGCAAGACCCAAAAAGAAGTAGTAAAACCAAGACAAAGTATATGAAATATAAATTCAACCAAAAGTCAAAAGAAATTAATTAATATATTGACAGACAAAAGAATCCTATGAGTTAGGAATTAGGATCAATCAAGCACCACGAGATATAGATTGAGAAGTATGCTCATAGAATTAAAACAAGATTGTCAAATGGAGAAATGAGAAATGAATTTGAAACGGTTCGTGATCGAAGGATAGCCTTGAAGTTGAAAGGAAAATTCTATGAAACGGTTCTAAGATGATCAATACTCTATGGATTAGTGTACTAGCCAATTAAAAAACCATGTTTGGGAAATGAGCATGGGAAAAATGAGAAAGTTAACATTATTGAGTATATATATATATATATATATATATATATATATATATATTTTGGGGGGTGAGGGGAGGGGAGGGGGCAGGGGTGAGCTGGAGGTGGAGGTGGAAATGATTCAATAGGATGAATCCTTGTTTGTACCGTTTTTAATATTATGATGGCTTGTTTGCATAAGATACCTCCAACTTCTACCCTTTTGCACTAATATATGCAGTTATTTAATTTTTATGTACTTAACTAACCTACACTAGTTTTACATTTGAAATTTGAAAGAATGTCAACGTGATTGTCACATGTTAGAAGGCACTTTCGCCTCAGAGTTACAATCATTGCCTGGTTTGCAATGATAACAAGATGAGTCAGTTTATAAATTTTATCGTTCGTTTCCACCTTTAATAGCAACAGTTAGCATCCTGGGAAATAAGTTGAATGCATTTTCATGCAGAAAGATGTCAGTCTGCCTAAAAATGTGCTGAATGGTGGAAGTTGGAAGTACTCTGAATGCATATAAATATAATCTAACCGATGCATTCTTTCTATTCCCAATATAGCACTCTGGTTTAAATAATATTTCCCTTGTTAATATTAATACTCTTTAAATTTACCATCGTACTCTTTGCTATCCAAAACTAGGGAAAGTGGATACCAAGGTTAACTTTAAGGATTTACAACATTCTACGTCATAAGCCATGTAAATAAAATGGGATACGTTTTATTAAGCTTATGAAAAAAAGGGGGGAATGAAAAGCTGTAAACAAAAAGTGAACCTGTCTGCTGGATTTACGAGCAACAATACAATGCAAATAGTCAGAGTGTCCCTTAAAGATGGCTTTTCTTTTGCCTGTTTCCTGTGGGGATAATACAAGTCATGATGAGATTACAGCAAATTAATAAGTATAGGATCAAAGTGTATGAAGCTATCTCTAGAATTGAGAAAAATAATGTTTGGAAACCTATAAATATAATACATAAGCTAACAGTTTAACTTGAAAGAATACTTACCACATCCCAACAATAGGCACAAGAATCACCAGCAGCTGAGAAAATGGACCCATCCTATACAAGAAACAGCAATTTAGCACATACTAGTGTCGGTAATTCACAACTTTCGACGTAAAAGAAATGACGCATATAATCCTTTGTGGGTGAATAGAGTGTGTCCACTGGAGAACAAGTGCCATAAGATGATTATGAACTCAGTTTATCAACAGAACTTCAGCAACCTTTTGATCAAATAAAATGATGAAAACATGGAATTAACTCTAAGGGTGAATAAGAACATGGTCGATTTTGGAGAGCAAGTGGCATGAGTTGATTGCAAAAACCACCACCATGTTAACAACAAAACCTTCAACCCAAACTTTTGGGATTGGCTACATGAATCCTCATCTTCTGTTCAGCTCAGTTAAGGGCATCTCCTCTCTCACATTAGCAAGAATTGTATCCTTCTTCACATTCACAATTCAAGTTGTCATAGGTCTACGCCTAAGCCTAGCAGCTCCTTAACTAACAGACAGTGCCGGTGCATTTTATTGGCATTCATTGCACGTGTAAACCTTCTCAAACTATTTTCTCTCATCTAATCCTCAACCGCCGCGGCGCCGCCTTCAACTTTTCAGAGATGCACCCATTTCATATTCATCTTCATACATTGCTACTCATCTACATTAACATTCTCTAAAAAAAATGCGTTTTTTTACCTAATTTAAGTGAACTTTAGGCAGGTTAGCCCTCCCATAAAAATTTTATTGTTTCGTCAATTACAAACAATTAAGTTAATTTTTCTGCTTTAATTAACCCACAAACTAAGATTTATATTTAGTTTATCAAACAAGCCTTTTAAGAGAAATGGAAAAGCAAGGGTACACTGTATTCAAGCTTGCAACAAACTTGTGATGCTATCCTTTGTATTATACTACTTTTTGTTATATTTGTTATCTCAGTTCATTCACCGTGAAAAACATCTTATCCTCAACCCTCGCCTTCAATTTTTCAGAATGCAACCATTTCTTATTCATCTTCTATCACATTGCTACTCATCTATATTAACATCCTCCTTCACACAAAAAAACGCCTTTTCAACTAATTTAAGTAAACTTTAGGCAGGTTAGCCAACCCATAAAATCTTTATTGTTTTATCAATTACAAACAATTAATTTAATATTTCTACTTTAATTAACCCATAAACTAAGAATTATATTTAGTTTATCAAACAAACCTTTTTAAGAGAAATGGGAAAGCAAGGCTACGTTGTATTCAAGCTTGCAACAAACTTATGATGATATCCTTTGAATTATACTACATTTTTGTTATATTTGATATCTCAGTTCGTTCACCATGAAAATAGTTCAATTACAAACGATTAAGTTAATTTTTCTACTTTAATTACTCCATAAACTAACAAGTATATTTAGTTTATCAAACAAGCCTTTTTAAGAGAAATGGGAAAGCAAGGCTACGTGTAACATTATAATCAACCTTGCAACAAACTTATGATGCTATCCTTTGAATTATACTACATTTTTGTTATATTTGATATCTCAGTTCATTCACCATGAAAATAGTTAAGCTTTAGAGTGCCACTGAAAACTTTTAGCGACAAAATTGGGACACTAGCCGTCTTTCAATAACCAAAGAACATAACTAACTAATGGTATATAGTTATAACATATAATTTACAACATATACTATATAAATAAGGTGATGTTGGAATCTGCTACACCAACTTTCCTGGTGATCTGACATTTAAACATATTGTCTGATAGTTTAATAAAATTACCTAAGGAAATCTAAGAACAAGATTTACATAAAAGACCATTAAATACATGGAAAATTTTCAAAATAGAATACTTTTTCTTCTAATTTATCGAAATAGCATACTTAAAATCTTATTTAACAAAATAGCGCTTCCTTTATCCCCGTTGCTACAAAAGAAACTCTTCAGAAAAATTATATTAAGGATCCATTTTTTTAAAACTAAGATATGTCCACAAAATATTCCACAGTTATATTATTAAATATAACATGTGATGCTACTGTTGGCTGGGTCGGCTGAAGTGGGAAGATGGGACAACTGCAACATTGATCCGAGTGCAACCTAACCAGATCTACATTGGAACCGTAAGGAAAATATGTAACCTAAATTTCATCAGATCATGCCTTTGCTTAAATTATATAATTAATATGCTTGGATATTTTCTTGTCAATAAGTTATAGTTATTAGAATTAATCAATATCTTTTGTAAAGTTAGGATGAATTTAGTAAATCTTTATTATTCGGAAGTCAGAATTCAGCAAGAGCTTATTAAAATCTCGCTGGACTGACCCCTTAATAAATTTTTAAAAATTACTTTAAAAATCAGTTCTGGTTGATAACAACAATAAAAGTGAATTATGTGGATTTAATTATAGGTTACATTTGGACCCTATTAGAGCTGGTTGAAGCCACAAATTAAAACTCAATCAAACCAACTTGATATGGTTAAAAAACAAACTGTTATAATCTTTTGGGTCTGCTTTAGTTTGTGGCTTAACTTGTTAGAATTGGATTCAAGTGCAACCTAATAATCAACTGCACATGACTAATTTTTGTAGTCGTCACGAATAACTTTTTTCAACTAAAGTTAGGATCAATTGAAGTGAATTTCGATTACCCGAGAAGTCATATACTTTTTTTTCTTTTTTCTTTTTCATATACATTGTTGACCTATCTCAATAAAAAAAATGTACAAGAACCTGAAGCAAATTATAAATCAATATTAGGACCTGAGCAAAAAACTTCCAATGAAATTATTTTAGGTAACGATCAAAAGGTCAACTTGATTGTAATCTGAAATATAATACAAGTTTAGTGTCATACTGGTTTGTTATATAAGGCATTATTTTGTTAAATCGAAAGGAAAAAAACATGCTATATTGAAAATTACCCTAAATACATAGCAACGAGGCAAATCAAAGAACTCAAGAAAGAAGAGAACAATAATGGGAAAAGAGAACGAAGAAAAATATGCGCACCTGTTCATTGACTGCAATAGCATTGTTTTCGGGGATAGGGGAAAGAGCGCCCCAAGGACCCCTGAGTTAAAAGAATAAATTAAGATGAAGAAATTATAGAAGTATAAAAGTAGCCCTATAAGTTCAGCACAAAATATGAGAAGTCAATGACCATCCAGGCAACAGAAATTTCTAAAATGAACAACAAAGCAAACAATGTTTAAGATAGCAGCTCTTTGTTTCATGGTACAGTTAAGACCAGTGTTGCCAATTATTTTAGAACGAAATGTTCTCATTAAAGCTACGAAACCTAAAATAAGTAAATTATTGGACATCAGTTTACTATAAGTCAGACGAAAGAGATAAAGTCACAGTTGTAATAGCTGGTGTCATCTGGTTGAATGGACTCATCTAAAACCAATCCCCACCTTCAATATGCATGTCACTAATGAAGTTAATACTTAAGTGTATATGAAGATATCAGAATGTTTATATAAGCAAAAGGGAGGTATAATCCCTACAAACTCTACATATTTGTATTTGTAATACTTCAATCAAAAATATACTGTATGCCATATGTATCAGAAAAAATTCTGGCGAAATGATGCAGATAAATAAAAGAGGAAGACAAGGGCATGACTCGTACATAGTTTGCGGTATCGGCCGATACCGTTACAATTTGGCATGTCCCGAAACCGACCGATACCGACATTGGGTATTTCTTTTTCGGTCAATTCGGCAAAGAAAATTGAAAAGAATGTAAAAGAATAGTAAGGTTGTAAAAGCATGTAAATGAAGAGAACTTATTTATTACAGGCAAACCAATCAGCAAGGGGTGACTATTATTTCTTTCAATTTCAAAACTAATAAGAAACAAGACAGGAAATACTTCAAATTATGTCTAAATATGTAAAATATTTATTCCAAAATTTAATTTATGAATAATTATTGCTTTTCAACACCAAAAAATCCGATACTCCGATCCGAAACTGCCGATACTTCCGGTACCTCCGATCCCGATACTCATAGGAAGGGTATGATACTAATTTTGATACCGAGTGCGAACCTCGTCTCATAGTCATAGTCATTTTTGCTTTCCTGCTGAGACAGGGGGGCATTATTGTCCGGCCCCTTCGTTCGCGAGAAAGTCGGCGCAAAAGTTCCCCTGCCTGAACCTGTATTTATGTAGTCACAAACATGTTACAATGCATGCAATGCATTGTAAAGAAGATTATGTGACAACTGACCTAGAACAGGATCAGTAATGCAGGAAAAAGTGAAGTGACATTAGTTTTTCTTAGGACCTGATGAGTTAAGTTTGGATTGATTTATTTGGCCTCATTGAGTTTAATTGTATTTGAATTTTTGAATTGAGATTTCAATTTGAACTAACCTCTATTTGAAATTTTATCTTGATCTTTTAGTAGCTTGATTAGGATTAGAAATCTTATTCAAATTTGAGCTTTGAATGAAAGGAACAGCATTATAACATTATTATAGAAGTTTTATAAAACTTGAGATATTTGCTTGAATTTGACATAAGTCCTTCTCGTCGGTGTGATTCCAAGTTCTTCATGTGATACCAATATAGTTATCTAACCTTGGAGTTATTTCATGACATCTGACAATTTGAGATCATCTCTTTTTGTCAAGTGATTTGATGAAGATTCTATGTGGAGCAATCCTCGAGATCATTCCCCATCAATTACTGAGGCCACTAACAAGGATATACAATTAAACTGGTAAGTCAATATTATTATAACAAGACTTTTTAACATGCTTTCCAGTTTCCATGATGCAATACTTTCTACATGAATACACTGAACTGTTGGGGTGTTTGAATTTCCTGAAAGTTTTAATGTTGTATATCTTGTGTTGCAAATTGGAGATGTTCACATATGCACAGCAAAATTAAATGATGAACACCAAGGACATTAGTCAGGCTTCACAGTACCTTTAATATAGTATATGTACACAGAAAGTTGATCGTAATTCTAATTTAGACAAGTTAGATTAAGAAAATACAACAATTGCAAAATTAGATGAGCTACATTAAAGCATTAAAAAAAAAGTTGTAGAAATGGATATTGAGCAACAAAGAAAGTACAATATCCCACGTTAACTTACTCATGCTGAGGATTTGCCACGTCGAGTGTTGGTTTCAGATGGGTTCCTAGAGAATGTAAACAAGAAAGAAAATGAGATGGGCACTTTGCGTAACAAATTTCATTTCTAGAAATTAATGCAGCCTCGACTCATGAAGTAAAAAAGTTATGACCTACATGTTCTTTAATTTGTCCTTTATTGTAATGGATATCGATGAAGCATTAATGTAATGAATACAGATATTGATGCTACAACCTACATGTTCTTTAATTTGTCCTTCATTGTAATGAAGCTATATAGGAAAATACAAAGCAGCAGCGAAAAGCATTCAATAGGACAGAAAAGACGTGTCAGAACATAATATGTAAGCATAAAAATCATTCTACTAGTCAAATATTAGTACTAACAATTTGTGATTTTGAAGCCCAAATTGCATTGGAGAAAACCCTTTTACAGTACCTGTACAGAACATAAACTTAGTTATCCAAACAACTATGAAGTCAATTTAGATGTTCTGGCTAACCTAATGATAACCGTACGGTACTTAAACTCGCTAATAATGCTATCACTTGAACTGTTGGTGAACTAGCCTCGTATCCAACTCACATACATTTTAGTTGTTCCTGATCCGAACCGTATTCAAGCAGTTGGATCCAGTCAAGTTGTAAAACCAGGGAATACGATTGGGTTAGAGCGAGTTGTCTACAACATGAGATTAAACCCTATCCAGACTTGGCCAACTCAGGAAATAGTTACAGTTTTAAAACATAATACACTTTTCAAATCTTTTTTCCCACTGTTTTTTTGTATCTATCTCATACAGTTAGAATTTGTGAACATCACCAAATCGAATTTCAAATTAAATTGTGAGGCTATCCAAATTCTTTCTTTTCCTCTATCTGACCGAAACTGATGTGAATTCTACTGGCTGTCTACAACTTATGAGTGGTGAGAGAATTTCAAAATAAATTGTGAGGCTATCTAAATTTGAAGTTTTACGCTTGGGACAATTTGAGATACTATGATGTATCCAAAGATGGATTATAAGTTATAATCATATGCAGTAACATAGCCCAATCCACCCCCACTCCCCCCCCCCCCCCCAAAAAAAACAAAATAATAATAATAATAATCATAATCATCATCATCATCATAAATAAATAAATAAAATTCTTCTTTGCAATTGTAATACTTCCAATAGCATTCAAAGCTATTTACATTGTGTAGATCAAATCTTGTTGAAATCACTAGCAAATCAAAAATCATGATAAGGTGGCAATCCGGTTTTAAGAAGATATGTCTGGCCCTTTCTTCGAGTTTGGCATGAATTTTAAAGTATTTGGAAGGTGTAAACCAAATGTAGATCTAAAAGTTTTTATTCAGTATGGATGATAAGTACATTGGCACTTTCATATTCAACAATATTAATATTTGAGCAAGGACTTTCATTCCGCCCGGTAGAACAGAGCATCTCGGCCATATAATTGATGATCGACACCGTTTACCATGATATATACGTCCTTGGACCTTGATTGTACAAATCAAAAACCAAGTGGATTGGATAGTCATAATACATGCATCGAGTGAAATCAATGTGAAAGATTTAGCATTGGGTTTAGGATCAACGAAATCCATCCATATGGTTTGATTTCCCTCAAGGCATTTCTTAGGAAAATTCAATCCACTTGACTTTTGATATGTACACATCCAGTGATATATGAATGAATGAATGATCATGATAAACGATGGCAGACGTCGATTGGATGGCCAAGATTGTCCGTGTACCGAGCGGAATGACTTAGAAAAAAATGTGTTAGGGGCAAGCAATCATTTAGTTTATGTCACTTTTCTATATTTTTTGGCACAAGAGTGCTGCATACACGGGGTTAGCATGAAAGCAAGTGATCTCAAAAGATAGAACAGTAAACACTAACTACTATATGCTTGGATTCTTAAGACTAGGTTACCTTGCATAGAGGTCTGCACCTCTGAGTTCAGTAGTTCCATCCACTTCCAACCTCGAATGTGACCGTCGTCCCCACAGCTGCATAAGATGAGCTAGATAAGCTGATAAGCTATTGAACATTTCACTTTTTGTTTTTACCTGAGTGTTATAAGTTGAAGCAAATATATTCACTAGTGGCAACTATATCGAACTAAATAAACATGAATTATGGGAGAACTTATGATCTACACACACAATCAGTGGTAGTGGTGGTGGTGGCAGTACATTTTCAAGGAGCTTTAAGTTCTCTCTCCCACTTTGCCAACTAAGAAGTTGGCTGCCATGTAACCCGTTGAACCAAAGGACCAAGTGAAGAATAATAATGAGGTATAAAACTATAAATAATACCAAAAGGCCATTCATACTTACATGGGACTTTTATATTCCCTAGTGCCTTTTATTTTCACTATCCCCACTTTGCCAGCAAAGTGGTCGGTCCTCGGTCCATCCGTATATACACTTTGAATCCCATGACCAAGCACATTTATATATCCAGCTTCAAGGGAGGGCATTTTGTTTTTCACTTTTTTGCACCCTACTTGGTCTCCGGAACAATGTGAAGTGTAGCTTTTACTTTACATAATTATGCATTTACCATTTCCAAACGGTCTGTTCTGCTATTGAACGTCTATTGCCCCCATTTTGCGAGTGAACGTTGATTGATAAGGGTTTAGCAATTTATGGCAAATCGAGTACAGATACTTAGCTGTGTAATTTACCTAGTGGTTGTGTAAAACATGCTTTAATATCAAGTGGAACTCCACACATATCGGTCATAGCTAATTATGGCAGTGCAATACCTCCTGATATGTTATAAACAATGTCAAAACATTTTCATTTCCAGACATCCGCTTCCAATTGTTCAAGTGATCTAGCTACAACTTACTAAGTTTGCAGCATTCATTTATAACCCTACTCGTATATAACCAGAAAATTTTCAGCTCTACTTACAACATGAAAGATCGTAATGCATCTTCTTATATGTTTTAAGTTCACTAGCAGACAGCAAAAGCCCGTAAGTGAAGTAGAGGGACAAACTAATGATGGAAAATACAATTTTAATTTTTAGTTATGTGCACAATACAAACCTCAAGAGAAAAGGATTGTCTCCATCACCATAAAACTTCAAATCATAAGCAGGGCCTTTGTGTGCTTGAATGATGCCAAGTGGCTCCGCAGTTACATAATCTGTTAAGATCCTTCAGACGGCAAGCAACGCACAGGAAAATAGACTATGTACACATTAATCGAGAAGCAAGTACAGCTGACATTTTACCGAAGAAGAAAAAAATGCTTACTGGTCCCCAACTTTCCTAGTCGAGTTCAGAGGCTGCCAAAAAAAAAGGATAAAGTTCATTAGCAAACGTTAAAAATACATGGACAGTGACTGTAAAACACACTCAAATTTTGCGATTTTCGGTGATCTATTTACAAATATTATATAACCATCATCAAATCTTCACAATTCTATCATGAAATTCCTGAAATAAATCCTGATAGTGATTTATATCGGTCAGTGATACTTTATGATATAATGATAGGAGTATAGAACTAGAATGATGAAAACCAAAATTCTCCTGAAGGTTAGTATTTCCTTGTCTACTAATAAAACAAATTCCTAAAACTAGAAGAAACCCAAGAAAATCGCACAAAAAATGGATTGAGGGTTAAGAGAGTTAAGTGAGGGGAAATAAAATATGTGCTTGGTTTCAGGGTGAGGGTTTAGGAGGAAGGGTTATATAGGGTTAAGTGAGGGTTTGTTTAACCATTTTTTGTCTATTTTTTTAACCCAAAATCGGAGGGTTAACAAGGAAAATTGAGAGATTTTGTTTAAAAATTCATAAATATCCCTTATTTGTCCTATAAAACATCATGACTTTTTTTCTGTTCTTTATTGCTTTCAACATGCTGCTCCATCTCTTCCTCATTTGTCAAGATATTTTGCCAAGTTATAATTAAAATTCCAATCAAATTTAATTTTATGACATATGTAATAAGAGTATTTTGGTAACTATTATATTCTTTTATTAATCCTACTCTCACTCAAAACCTCCAATCCGGCCGAGAGCTATTAAACACGCCTCATGTAACTCTCCCTCTAAGCCAAGCAAGGTTATATGCATTTACTCTACTCCCCCTCACTTAATTTTCCTTCACTTAACCCCACTTAACTCTGCTTTTTTCCGCCTCGATCCAAGGGCATTAAATCAAACAAGTTTAACTTCACTAGGTCACTTAATCAAGCCTCTAATGCAAAGAGACGAATACTGCACGACATGAAACGGACACGGGGACACGGAGATTGCGACACGGGTACTGGGATTATGGTTCGAGCGAGCGAGCGAGCAGGAGCTCACCTTGGGGTTTGCGGAGATGCAGGAGGCGACGGAGTAGGCGGCGACAGAACCGTCGCTGGAGGCCACGGCTAGGGCTTCGGGGTTAGGGTTCGGGAGGGGGAAAAGAGGGTCCGGAAGACCGTCCGGGAGCGGAGCTCCCTCTCGAGGAGTATGCTCTCCCTGTAACCGTCTTCGTCCCAGCTCGTCGCGTCTCCTCCGACGACCGCCGCCGCCTCCTGCTTCCCCATTCTCATTAAAGCAGAAGAGTGTTTGATCATCGGCGGGTGTTCCTCGCCCATGGCTCGCTAATATTTCGGTACTCGAAACGTCAAGACTCGGGTCCGAATAAGTCTTACATGAACCAGACCCGACCCGACCCGTTATGGTGTATTTTATGTAACTACTACCAACGGCCATTTGGTTGTACGAAAGTGTAGAAAAGTACAAAAGTAAAAAAAAAAAAAAAAAATACCTTCTATACGTAT